>OZ014445.1:13773125-14142938 GCA_963966035.1 Acleris laterana | reverse complement strand
AGGAGGTCAGTAGCATTAGTCATTACCATGCCAACATTATCGAGACATCAATTCATCCGTAGCAAGGCAAAACCGATTTGACACTTAAAAAGTTACTAAGAAGAAAGACTTTTAATTCACTACACAGAAGAACCCAAATTAACAAATAAAAGAAAACCAATGTGACAGGAACAGCCCGGAATGTGTCTTTGCGGAATCACTAGAACTGGGCACTGACTCGGCATTTTCAGCCAGTACCTGGTACATGGAACGCTGTACAAAAAATATCACAATAAAAAGAAGTATAAAAGGTGATTTTAAAACCAACCGGTTGGCATATTACCAATACGTGCTGGTTTCTTAAGCTTACGCGTACCTGTCTTTAGGTGTACCTGCTAGACGCCCCTTAGATACGAGGAGGGATATCGTTCCACTAATTTAATCTGTCAGTCACCATAGACTGAATTTCAGACGTATTTGACCCCATGGAAAATCTTGAGCACTTTAGTGTCATAATAAACTTTAAAGACATACTACTAATATTTTTAATGTAAGAATATCGTTAGCTAACTTTATAATTAATTTCAGATTATGCGCAAGTTACTGAATCTCTACAAGGATTGCCGATTCTTGGACCGCTTAATGGGCACGTCCTTCTTCCACGAAGATCATTTCTTGGTATGTTTATTATTATTATAAGATTTACAATTGACTATTTTGTCTTACATTTTAAACTGGATTTTTTTTAGTTGAGGATATAATAAAATTCAAAACATCTATTTTAATTTTAGTATGAATAAAAAATAATAAAAAGCCTTTATTGCTGTTCATGTGCCTTGAACTTATTTAACAATTTCCATAAATAATAAATATCGGCGAACGCTCTGGTGCAGCATGTCTACCAACAAAGATCCATTGCTGTAGGAGTCCATGTTGGACCCGCTATTCTCCTCATGTCATCCCCCACCTCTTGGTTTGTCCTCCTCTGTTTATTTTGCTGTCTCGGTAGTACCATTCTACTCTTAGTCTTGTCCATTTCTCCTTCTCTCATCATATGCCCTGGCCATCTTCATTTTAGTTTTTTCATTGTAAGTTAAGTATGCATTCTTGAAATTTGATTTTTTTATATCTAAATTTTTACTCGGTCCTTTCTTTTAACTCCGACTGTGCTTGGTAGAACAGCATTATTTAAAAACTTTGCATCATTCTTTAAAATGCGTACTGCAAAAAAAGTTTGTATTTCCAAGTGCATACAATCTGAACCTATTTAAAGTTAGGGTGAATACCTAGGCATCTTCTAGGTGAGCTCGCTTCATCGTCGACAAATTATTTGTCCTCCAAAGGTCAAGAGTTGTCAAGAGCATATCCATTATCAATAATAAAAAAATATGTAGGTAAATAAAGGTGTCTTCACAGGGTTTGCTGGAGCGCGTGCGGGAGCGCGGCGCGACGACGCCCCGCGCGGGCGAGCGCCGCGTGCACGAGCAGCTGGCGCGCCTGTTCGCGCCCGCGGAGCCCGAGCCGGAGCTCGCGCCCACTGAACCCATGGATGTGAGTAGACGAATATTAACACTTGTATTTACAGTAAACGTCATGCCACACAAAACTTGAGATTTTTGACGCATCTTCAGACTGGGATTATATTTAAGATCAGTTTATTAACACTTTGACTGCCAGACTTAAAACTGTACCGTACCCCGGTGCCACAAAATTATCTATAGAGCCCGCTGGGCGAGTTCGTAGGGACACATATCGTGCATCTCAATACTGCACGCCAAGCGCCTACTCGGCGGGCGCACTTATTTCTATGCCGGCGACGCGCGCGGCGGGCGCAGGCAAGGCACAGGGCTGTGCCGAACGACAAGATAATTTTCTTACTTGCTTGATGTGCGCCCGCAAGGTAGGATCTTTGGCATAGACTGTAGTCATCTACAGCTACTTATAGTGACCGCCCGCCTAGTGGGCTGTCCGGCGTCTGAGCAAAGTCTCGAGGCTCCCGCTAGGCGCGTTTCTGGCAGTCAAAGTGTACGGCTCTAAGACTCAATGCCTTTTTAGTCCTGAAAACTAAGATAGAATGCCTCTATGATAATAATTAAAGTGTTAAAAAAACATTGCACGACTACGAAAATTGCGCCAGTATTATGTTTTACTAAGAAATATCCAATCCCTATTTTATTGAATAGTTTGATAAGTACAGCAAAAGTACTTGATTTTTAATATAAAACAGCATATATGTCACTAAAATTGGCTTATATCACAGCCCATATCATGTTCATTTATTTATTCCAGCTCTCCATTTATATGGTCACGTCTTGAGATTGTTTTTATTTTCCAGGTGGAAAACACAGTTCCTAAGAAGGATTTGCATCTAAATATAGAGCCGGTCCAAGCTTCAGGCTCTGAAATCCTCCCTGAACAGGTCACGACTGTCAGTGAAAACCGTAAGTTAAGATTAGAATTACCTATAGTGAAACTGCGAAACGGTTATTTGTATTTATTTATTTGTCCTTTATGTCAATTAACGACACGAAGTTTTAAAAAAAACCGTTATGTATCGCAGCGATTGTGTTAACACATTCACCGCCAAGTACCTGACTATCGTACTCCTCGATTGTCTGGTACTATAGTACAGTCAGCAGCAGAAGGTCAAAATGAACTGCACACTGTGGTCCAGTGAATACGTCGTGTCTAGATCATTTTGAGCATGTTATTCTGCTTAGCTACTTTTGATGCTGACTATTATATGCCGCTTGTGTGGTTAAGAATTCGTTTCGTGCCCTGGCACTGTCTGGCAGTGAATGTGTTAAATTAGCTACTCTAGTTGTTAGCTCAGTCCTACATCTGTCTGAGTAAAATAAGAGGATGAATGGTAATTATGGCAATAAATCATGTAAATGATTGTATAGTACTATAATAAAAAACAATTATTTAAATCTTTAACATTTTTATGATTCGTCACATCTTCATGTCGAGGTTCTTCGTTCTTGCAGCGGCCTAAAACGTTTTTTAGTTACAATCACGAGATTTAATTTGGCACCCACCTTAGGTCCAAAGTCAATCTGACATTCTACAACAATAAGGTTGAGTTTCCTAAAAGTTACAAATGACTTGACATCTCTAATGACATTGACGACTTCAAGCATATTTTTCTTGAAATGGGTCCCAAATTAACGCTCGTGACCGTACAATAAAACCGTACTGGTCAACTCCTATCGCTTCATTACAAAAAACAACAGTTCCATTAGCTCAATCCTCCTGCGAATGTGCTATCTTGACAGTCATCTCAGGCAGCGCTTCTTAGCGATCGGCTGTCTACGTTTATAATGAAACACCAGTGATAAAACATACATAAGCTGGAAGTATAGTACAAGACTGTAGATATTGCAACATCTCTAAATTATTATTTAAATCATCCCTAGAAATGCTCTGAGTATGATATGAGCATGTTCGCTCTTATAAATCCCTGTACAAACCGACGGTATTGCAGCGTCCGCGGAGCCCGACGTGGACGGCACGACGCGGAACGTGTGCTACAAGCTGTGCTCGCTCATCCACACTCAGCTTGTCAAGGCGCACGCGGAAGTCAGCCGGTACGTATGGAAATTTATGCTCGCACTAATCCGATTGAAAGAAAATTATACGTTACGATAAAGCATAGTTCACTTAGAACTGGCACGCGTTTATCAATTTTATCATAATATAAAAAATAAAAATGGTTCAAAAAATAAAAAACTGACAATCACAACTCAATGTCAATATGTTGAAGAGTCAATGCTAGAAATTCCGTTGATCTGACTTTTTGCGTTTATATATTATTGGTGATGGAAGTTGAACGGCGAAAATGTATTGTGAACAAATACGTGGAAAATCCCTCTTGGTCTGGGTCAATGATTGCTAAATCATTAAATTTCCCGAAAACTACTGTTTGTAGGGTCATAAAAAAATATAAGGACTCTCTGGCCTTCGACAGGAAGCCTCAAATCAACCGACGGTCTGGTACAACGGATAAAACATTGGAGAAGAAAGTTTTAAGGTCAGTGGCACAGAATCCAGGGCTGTCGGATTATGATTTAGCTCGAAAATTAAAAAAAAACCGCAGCACTATAAGACGGATTCGCCTTCGAGCAGGGTATAAGAGCTATAGAGCCATTAAGCAGCCAAATCGAACCGTCAAACAAAACAAAACAGCTAAAACACGAGCTCGTCTGCTGTATGACCAAGTTCTGACTAAATTCAAAGGCTGCCTCTTGTTGGATGATGAGACATACGTAAAGCTCGACTTTAACCAACTACCAGGTTCAAAATTTTACAAGGCCGACGCTAGAGGGAATGTTGACGAAAAATACAAGTTTCACAAACTCGAGAAATTTGCAAAAAAACATATGATTTGGCAGGGTATATGTAGTTGCGGTCTTAAGACTAAAGTTTTCGTCACTACGGCAACAATGACATCAGATGTTTATACGAAAGAGTGTCTGCAGAAACGAATTTTGCCTTTCATTCGAAGCCACAATGGTCCTGTCAAATTTTGGCCCGATTTGGCTAGCTGCCATTATTCAAAAAAGGTTTTGGAGTGGTATGCTGCAAATCACATTGATTTCATACCAAAAGAGATGAACCCACCTAATTGTCCCCAGTTTCGGCCAATTGAAAACTACTGGGCAATAATGAAAGGAAAATTAAATAAAACTGGCAAAATAGTCCAAGACATCAACTCGTTGCGGTCCACATGGAATCAACAGGCAAAAAAGGTGGACGGAGGTCTTGTTCAGAGGATGATGAATACTATTTCCAGAAGAGTCCGTAATTTTGTGCATAACCGTAGTGAATGATTGAAATTTATGTGACACGCCATAAATAAAGAAGTAATCTTTTATATTGTTTAATTTAAAACATTGTTTTTCATTTCATTTAAAAATTATATGCCTTTCATCGCGTTCCAATTCTATATGAACTATGCTTTAAGTGTTGTTAATATTATGTTATTTGATCGTATGCCGGATATATATACAGGGTGTTTGGTACATGGATGGACATACGTATATAGGAGATAGCTGGGACCATCTGCTACGCGGTCCGCCACAAAAAAATTGCCTGGGCACTATCATTCTTTTTTTTTAATTTTTTTCGAAAATATTCCGTTTTCAAGATTTAAAACCTCAATAACTTTTTTAAAAATGATAAAAAGGGCAACAATTTTATTTTATTTCTATCTTGACTGATCGTAAAATCTTACAAATTTAATATTTGGTGCACACGATAGCTAAAAAAATAAATACGAGCCCTCAAACCTCAAAAATAGGTAAAAAAAATAATTAAACGCCAACTTTGCATTGCATTTAAAAAAAAACTAAAAACGATCGACTAGTTCTAATTACTCAAAAACATCTTCAGTTAATACGCATTCGATTGGTATACAATAATTGCAATTTGTTTAAAAGCAGCTAGAGTTATTCGTCAACTTTAACTAAGGGGACAGTTTTTTATGAAACTACTTTTGAGGAAAGTACAAAGGAATGTACTGTACCGGGGTTGATAAGTATTTTTCTCAAAAATGTCCGTAAAAGTTGACATTACTATCTTCTTTGGACGCGAAGTACATGGTTTACGGACAATTCTCAAAAAAAAAAAAAAAACATTGCGGGCATATGTAGCGAGCCCACAATGTTGCATACAAATTTCATTATTGTTTAGTTTGTAACTTTTAAAAAGTGAAAAGGGCCATAATAAATTGAGGGCACAAGTCTTACATTTATTCGAAACATAACTTTTTTACCTGTGTCTGGAATAGCTTGTTTTTTTTTTTAAAAAAAAAAGCTTGCGTTTCTCTTTGTCATAATTGGCAGTCTCTTAGTACGTCTGGCGGTTGGGTAATCGACGGTCCGGATAACGCTCCTCATAAAGTCTTCGGGCTTCGCGTGCATTGGAGTTAGCTCTCCCATACGCCAACAACATGTCCGCGTATTCTTCATTGGTAAATGTGGTCATTTTACCAATAACACAATAATGCAACAATAACAAAAAACTTAACAAAATGAATGGATAAGTGAAAAAAACTTTTCCTTTTTGCCGCCTTTTTGTTTATGACAAAGAGAAACGCAAGCTTTAAAAAAAAAACAAGCTATTCCAGACACAGGTAAAAAAGTTATGTTTCGAATAAATGTAAGACTTGTGCCCTCAATTTATTATGGCCCTTTTCACTTTTTAAAAAGTTACAAACTAAACAATAATTAAATTTGTATGCAACATTGTGGGCTCGCTACACATGCCCGCAATTTTTTTTTTTTTAATTTGAGAACTGTCCGTAAACCATGTACTTCGCGTCCAAAGAAGATAGTAATGTCAACTTTTACGGACATTTTTGAGAAAAATACTTATCAACCCCGGTACAGTACATTCCTTTGTACTTTCCTTAAAAGTAGTTTCATAAAAAACTGTCCCCTTAGTTAAAGTTGACGAATAACTCCAGCTGCTTTTAAACAAATTGCAATTATTGTATACCAGTCGAAAGCGTATTAACTGAAGATGTTTTTGAGTAATTAGAACTAGTCGATCGTTTTTAGTTTTTTTTTAAATGCAATGCAAAGTTGGCGTTTAATTATTTTTTTTACCTATTTTTGAGGTTTGAGGGCTCGTATTTATTTTTTTAGCTATCGTGTGCACCAAATATTAAATTTGTAAGATTTTACGATCAGTCAAGATAGAAATAAAATAAAATTGTTGCCCTTTTTATCATTTTTAAAAAAGTTATTGAGGTTTTAAATCTTGAAAACGGAATATTTTCGAAAAAAATTAAAAAAAAAAATTATAGGGCCCAGGCAATTTTTTTGTGGCGGACCGCGTAGCAGATGGTCCCAGCTATCTCCTATATACGTATGTCCATCCATGTACCAAACACCCTGTATATTTTTTGTTTTATACTGAACGTTTATGCTTTCCGAACGTAGTTAAATTATGCTACACATTTTTATGCAAATTAAACGGCACCCACGTGGCTCGGTTAAACAACCGATAAAAACTGTTTTGTCGAGCTTTGACGTATCGTCTTTCTGCTTCTAGTAGCTTGCGAATTTTATTACGTAACCTACACTTTAGGATAAAAGTACGGATACTTTTTTTTAATATAATTACGTCAAAAGATTTGTCATCTCATTGGTAGGTTTGATGTGTGTGATTTATGTTTGATATGTTGATGTGATTTTGCACAGTCTCTGCTTTCATTCACACATTAGGGTACTAATAGACTCGAGCATTTACTTGTCCGTTCGCTAGAATGATCGATGAAATATGATCAATCGGTAAGCACAGTCCCTCAATCATGCTCAAGTCTCAAGATCTAACCAAACAAAAGGACTCCGAAAGACAACGAATCCTTAACATTTAACCAAAAAAAAACAAAGAGAAAACACTTGGTTTATTTAATCTGTCATTTGTGTTCCACAGGAGAAGGCCCCAAGAATTAGCCGAATTTCTAAACAGCTTAATGGAAAAGCAAAACGTGAACGAAGAGAAGTTACCCTACCACTTTACAGTGTGAGCTTATTTATTTTTCATTTACCCCTCCCCATACCGCAATGGAACTCCGTGCATTCATTTGCTACGAGGAAACGCTTATCTTTGGTTGATGGTCCTTTTTGAACATAATTTCATACCAGTTTGAGTTATTTATTTTTAGTTTTAGATGTCGCTTCATTATTATCATGGTCCTCTTATGTTCCTACTGCTTGATATATCAAAACCATATCATTATATGTCATCAGCATGCGATGTACGGTGTTGGTGCCACGGTCAAAGGTTTCGAAGGTTTACCCGTAAATGTATGATATGTCGAGCCCCGTAAAATCGCAAAACTTATATTAAATAATCAGAATAATTTTACAGCAACCCTTCTTAAAGTAATTTTTCATTATTTGGTAACTATAGTTTGACCTATCCAAACCGTACACTGTGGACTTTTAGTGTTGTAAATGTTGTTATATTTATTATAGTTACTGGTTAAAAGCTTGACGACACGATCTCTCTTCATCTTGCGGGGCACAGATAATACACCTAGTAATTTAACGTCAATAGATTTAAAAAATCTGTTTTCGGATACTGCCTTAGGGGTTTATTTAAGCACCTAACCTTATATAGTACAGTCACTGACCAATTAGGGGTACCTACCTTGCAAACCACTTGCTTGCTTGGTCGGGGAGGTATTAAGAAAATATTTACCCTAAACCGACGCATGTGTATGAAAAGATATGAGTGTGGAGAAAGCGAGAGAAGTTTGTCTGGGTCGTAGCAAGTGAAAGGAAGTGGTCTCTGCCTACTCCTAGAAAAGAGGCATGATTATATGTATGTATGGATGTAGCTTGCAAAAGGTTGGGTATCAGCCATTTTAGGATAGGTTTTACAGATAATGGCCTTTACTAACCCTTAAAAACATAAAAAGTTAATGGCCTTTATTAACCCTTAAAAACATGAGAAGTTTTAATACTTTGGCTATATTGAAATTGAGCGGACAAAATGTAAAAAATTCAATCGCATGGTTTCATAATATAAAATTTTAACATCGATTTAGAGACTGTCGATAAAATGAACATTCAATCTCTACAGAAAGTCGACGTCGGAGGCCCAAGATCTTGAAATATTTGTTTAAGTGAATATTCTTCAATGTTTTATGTTTTCTAAGTTCTATAGTTTTGACTTGGTCACGGTAGTGTAATTAAGGCAGGTTGAGGGATATATTAAGGCAGGTTGAGGGATATATTAAGGCAGGTTGAGGGATATTTTAGTTAGGTTTTACTTTCGTGTCGTCCTGCCGTGGCTTTCGTGCCCCGCCAACTGTGTGACGAAGGCTACTTAAATGGAAGTTTGACGGTACGCTAGCTCTATTCCTTTCTCTCGATAAAGTCCCGAATCACGAGTGGAAGGGATGGAGCATCCGAAGTTTCGAATTAGTGCTTCGTAGCAACAAACAATGAACACTTCAAATATACGTGAACACTGATCTCACAATTTCCCATACTTTTAGCATCATGTGGCCAAGGGAAGACCGAAGCGGGTACGTACACTGAATCCCGTAGATAAACGTCCAGTCTTGCAGTGTGCGGTTATTCCAAAACCCCCTTTTTGTTATTATTTAGTTTTTTTTTTCTGCATTGGCCTTATTATTATTTTAGTAGAAAAACTCTGTAAAAAGTGGTAACTTAATTTCTCTGTTTTTCGAATCGTTCTTTTGATATGGTTAGCCCTCTCGTTGGTTCATTAGATTAGCGTCCTCGCGTAGATAGTTAGGTCTTGAATTTATTTAATGTAATATTTACAAATTATTTAATGTAAGTCTTGCGTGTTGCCTTTTCCGTTGTATTTGTGAGGTGGTCGGTTCTACGCATGTTGTTAATTTGTGTAACTTTTACAATAATATAATATGTATTTAAGGGGTTAGTACTGTCGTTAAATATTGTCGATTACTAAGCAACTGATCGTGAACTAACCCCAATCATTCCCATTGTCACCAATTTTTAACCACTATAAGTTACATTTCGACAGCGCCTAAAAGTTGGTGAAAATTAGCAGTTTAGTGTTAGAAAAATAATATCTGTATTTATGTCGCTTGAAACCGGCATGTATAACTGCGTAGGTAGTTTCACAAGAACCTAGCACGAATGGAATATAAATAAATATGTATAAAATCTTTAAATTACAGCATCGTCTCCCGCCGTCTTTGCGAATCCTGCTTACATAAGCCCGATTGGTTATTCATAGACGCAACTACGATTCTAAGCGAGATTGCAGACAAATCAAAAGATAAATATTGTGTATTTCGCCACATATACAGGGTGACTCCTAAGTGGTGAACAAAATGATCACCTCTGTGTTCTACTCAAGAATATGAACAACTTTCACTATGGGACCAACTCTGAAACACGAAAAAAAATCAGCTGTTTCATAGAAAAGTTCAATACGTACTCGACCAAAATGTATGAAGCAGCTGATTTTTTTTTTGTGATTTCAGAGTTGGTCCCATAGTGAAAGTTGTTCATATTCTTGGGTAGAACACAGAGGTGATCATTTTGTTCACCACTTAGGAGTCACCTGTATAATTGTTTTTTTTTACAGGCCATGTCCAACACACATTAAGCAGGGAGAGAAACTTTGATGCCGGTGACGTCATTATGACGCAAATTGAAATACGGGTGGTTTTATAAAATGTACACAACATATTAAAATAGTGACATAGATGATTCATATTATTATGATACGTCTATCTTTTAATAATACCTAACTCACTTACTCGATAAGGTCGTGTTCATCCTTCTCATCTAAGTGCTGAAGAAGTTTTCTATTCAATATGTTGGCATCTCCATTGCAATGTCTCGTTATAAATTTGGAACCGAATGCCTTTTATCCGTCCTTAATGACAATATACTTAAATTCACGAATAAAAAAATATATTTAAACTGATATACATTATTATTGCCTCCGAAAAATTTCTGATTTATATGACAAATACAGTTAGGTGTCACTATTTATAAGCACTGACCGTCTCAAGCGTCAATAAAATATACGTAAACTAAAGAGGCAAGTTGTTAGTGATTATCTATAGTATAATGTAGATAAAAACACTCTGTATGAAGCTTGACGTCATACGGCTGTCACCGGCATCAAAGTTTCGCTCCCTGCACATAAGGTTCCGTACATACAAAGTAAAACGGGTGTGAGAACAATACATTTCTGCAATAGTCTTCGTGAAATGGCTGTGACATACGGACTGACAGTGAGACGATCGGAATTTAGGTGTTCCGTTTTTGCCATTTAGTTACGAAGTGACTTACGTGATAATTTTAATAATTTCGCTCTAATTCCATCCATTCGCGCTAACTCTTGTGGGCTATCAACAACCTAAACACAATGTCTGATGAACAGCATGCCATCTCACTGTCTTGTGTCGGAAATGCATATTTAAGTGTACTATGTTGCATTTGCCATGGCTTTTGAAATGTTTAAATATGAGCTTTAATTGTGTCGACTTTAAAATTAAGTAAACTGTTTTCTGTTATGAAAAAATGTGATGAATATCTTTTTGTTGCCATTTAAGTATCCACTGTTTCGTAATGTAAGCTGACGGGTTTCTAAGATCTTTTTTTGTTTGGGGATTGTGTTGGCATTTAGTATTTAATTTAACTATCACCAAATTATAAAAAGCGCGCAATCATTTCTTGATTAGTAAGATAACTGTTGGTTATTTATTGTTTTCATTGGCAACGAAAGTGTTATCGACAGAGCCCGGCATTTTTTGCGGCAAAACAAAAGACTAATCCGGGCTCTGGTTATTGAATAATTGACAGAGGGCGGAATTGCTCATGGCAAAAATCAAACGTCAATAGAGTTGGAACGTTGAATTTTATCGACTGTCGAATAAACTGAAATTATATTTACGCAGCGTATCTTTCCGCAACAACGATTCGTCCGGAAGTTTTTTCGATGAACAAGAACAACAAATATATTTTTCAAAAAATAAAAAATAACCGGAAATGTTGATTATAAATTTTTCCATGGAATGTTCCAACAAACGAGAAAAACATCTTTAAACTCAGGTGAATGCGTTTTACTGGCTATGTGAGTTTCAACGCAATATTTTTGTAGATGCTTTAAGTGAACGTTACATTTAGAGCAGTACCTATATGTGAATTAGTTGCAAAAAGACTAGTGGCAGAAATTACAGTTAAATGCCATGCAATTTACTTTTAATCTAATCAAAGAGGTCAACTGGTAAACTAGCTAATCAAAGAGGTTAATGTTAAAATCAGAAATGTAAAAGGTGACTGAACTTATCGATCGAAGAAAAAGTCGATAAAATTCAACGTTCCGACTCTATTGACGTTTGATTTTTACCATGAGCAATTCCGCCCTTTGATAATTGACATATGGCAAATTTATTGTGCATGGGTCTAAACCTCAGGCCACCACGTTTGCAACATTAAAACTGCAAAAACGTTCAATTTTACCATCAGGTCGCCTGCGAGTCGGTTTTGCCTTCTATAGACCATGAAAAAAAAAGTTTGGAATGTATTAATGTGTGTTAATATGTAATTGGTGTCCCGCAGTCAATACGGGGCGCTGGTAGTGAGCATGGCGGACCAAGCGGGGGAGGGCGAGCCTGCGGAGGGCAAGCCCGAGGAGTCCAAGGATACTATCGTCGTGCCGCAAGAGCCCACTCGTGAGTCACTCTTCATATGGTGTTATTTAGGCATTTGTCCCACCGCCGGCGATGAGCGGCGGTGAGGAGAGCCAGCGATCAACATATAATACACTTAGGAGCAAAAATAACGGGTCAGCGTGCGTTTTTCATACAAATGAGACTATTTCTAAGCCTTGGTTCCTCGCTCGGATGCTTGTAGTGAAATCTAATGATGGATACCCTGAGCATCGATACAGGACTTCCAGAGTGCTTAGGACACCCATCTGATTGAATCTGCGGCTAACGCCGGAATTGTGCATGTTCAGAAAAACATCTAAAATGACAATAAATTGTAAGGAAATCCAAATGCTGACCCAAACTCTCTCGCTGTGGCGTCAACTGATTGTGCGATCAGTTAGGTATCTTAAGAACTTTGACTTCCTCTATTGAACCTTGTAGTATCCACCATTAAACCTCACTCGAAACAACCCCTGGCAAGGAACCTAGGCTTCGAAATAGCCTCGTTTGTATGAAAGACGCACCCTGACCTGATCTGATGTGTCTTTTTTATTGACACGGGATCTATATTTATTGTTTTGACACACTAGTGGAGAGAGTTCTCATCGGCAGTGTGAACAGCTAGAGATCCACTATTAATATATGTGTCAGTGTCTCTTTTATTTATTTACTCGGGATCTATATTTTTTGGTTTCGCCAAACTAGTGGAGATTTTCTCACCAGCAGTGTAAACAGCCAGTGATCCACTATCAATATTATGTCTCTTTTATTCACATGGGATCTATATCTTTAGTTCGTTTCTTGAGCAAAATTTACTAGATCTAATATGTACACTATTAGTACTATTACTCAATTTAAAGTATTCAATTGGGTAGGTACAAACCGACAAAATTGCCATTTCCCGACGATTTGATCGACTTGTGCACTAGTGAATTTTTGTATAATAGAGCTCTTGTGTTTGTTAAAGAAATTTAAAAACTTTTAGCTACGGCAGAGAACAATACTGAGCATTTCAAAAACCTTTATTACTATGCATAGTACGGTATCGAAGACAGCTTTCTCTTTACAAACCATCCATCGCTTGGACACAGCATTGCCAACGGAGTCTGCCCCGTTGGCAACCGCCGAGCCCGCCGACATGGAGCCGGAGGCCGCCGCCGTGGTCGCCGAGCTCAGCGAGGGTGTAGAAGGCTTCTGCCTGCTGGAAGCCGCGCCGGTCGCGCACCGCTTCCGTCTCTCCATGCTGCAGCCGTCCGAGCCCAGGACCTTCTACTCCGCGGTTAAACGGGAGATCAAACTGCTGAAAAGTGATCTGCCACCTGGGGTAAGTTGCACTACAACATGGTCGAAAAACTTTTTTAGACAATTTTTTCCCATTTCTAAAGGGACGCTTCATCTGTCACAAATGTAACTCACGAGATACAAATGAAAACAACATTATCTCCTTCTCTTGTTTAGCTTTCTCTGTCAGACTGCTAGTCCAGAGTATCCAGTGACTCGTGAGCCAAGTCTTTACAGAACTAATCCAGTTCGTCCTGCAGTCTCCTTTCATATATTATTCAACATAATCATAGTGATCGAGTTGGCACACCCAGCGGAACAGAAATCACGCTTTGTATAGATAGTCGACCAATAAACTCTTGTACCAATCTTCGACTCTGTTGTATCTTGTTAGGGTCCAAAAGTGGTAAAGGACTTTCTTGGTCGACAAAGTTGTCCTGCTAGCTCTTACTGATCCTGGACATATGGAGTCAGAACACTCCATGTCAATTAAGCTCAGCGAGCGATACTCGCGATGCTCAGTATTATGATGTAATTCCGTAACCGATCAGTCTCGTCAGGCGCCATTGCACTGAATGAGGTCCAGCCCCGACCTGTGGACCTAATGGTCCGTGTGTCCCTCAGGTATGGGTCCGCGGGTTCGAGGACCGCATCGACCTGCTGTCGCTGATGATCGCGGGCCCCAGCAAGACGCCGTACGAGGGCGGGCTGTTCGTGTTCGACGTGCAGCTGGGCGGCGAGTACCCGCGCGCGCCGCCGCTGTGCCACTACCACTCCTACTGCTCCGACCGGCTCAACCCCAACCTGTACGAGGACGGCAAGGTACGCGGACTCTTTCATAACTAGACCCCCGGAACAGGCAGTTTGGTGGCTACCTAACATTAGTGATGTGCAATACAAACTATCCAAGTCTCGACGTTGTAGCTATGTATGGGAACTCCAAAATGTTTTTATGACATTTTTTCAGTTTCATTAGCTGAGTGGCCAGGGCTAGGTAGCCACCAAACTGCCCGCTTGATAACGGGGTTCTGATCATAACTGACTCCACTTTGAGGGCATCGTACGATAAAAATGACAGATGATTTAAAATATGAAGGTTTTGTAAATGCTGGGTCAGCTGTTTACTTTGGATTGGATACGATCAATTTGACAGTCCAGAATGCAGGAATTTAATATTAAATTCTGTAACTTAATGTTAAGATAATGTTACCTAACTTTCAATTTAAAAAAATAAATGAGGTTCACGGTGACACCCGCAACGCTAAGACGAATATAATACAGGTCAACACTATTACCCTCCTCCTTCGGCAGTCGGGTAAAAACGTTATTTTAACAATCGCATTAAGTGTCCTTATTAAAAATGCTATTGTGCCAAAGACTGTCAAGTGGCTATCACGATTGCCTTAGATTTAGGACGTCCAGGTTCGAATTTCACTTGATGTCAATGACTATTTACGTCGTCTTTTGTCAGGAGGGCTAGCACATGTTGTCCGCGACATGTTTGTCGCTTCGTTAACCGTTTCTATCTAGTTTGTAACGATAGAGACGCACTGAGCGACAAGCGAGAAAAACTTGTACTAGCCGTACTGCGGACCTGTTATGGTCGTGTTTATCGATATGGATAAAACATCTGTCACTTTCTGACCAGCATGTAAGTGCGAGAGTGACTGATGCTTTATCTACCGCGTTAAAGGCGGCGATCATAGGGGTCCTGATGTGTATACCACCATATCGTGTTCCGCAGGTGTGCGTGTCTCTGCTCGGCACGTGGTCGGGCCGCGGCGTGGAGGTGTGGGGCAAGGACAGCTCGCTGCTGCAGGTCATTGTGTCGCTGCAGGGGCTCATCCTTAACGCGGAGCCCTACTTCAACGAGGCCGGCTACGAGAAGCAGAAGGGTGAGTGCCCCTGTCGTCGGCATCGTTGTGTGAAGAGACAGAAAGGAGAGCCGCTACAATTTTATTACTGTTCAAAAAATGTTGATTAACTTGACATTGTGAGGTGATTGTCATTGTTTGATGTAAACTACTAAATATTTGACAAAACTGGCACTGGCAGCTTATAGACGAGATCCTACATCGTTGGGCATCTATTCTGAAATGAAACCTTTTATCTGTCATTACATTAAGTCACTATCACGATGGTGAAATAGGGGGCTGGAGTCTTAGAGGATTGTAAAGCTGAAAATTTCCATACAAAATACGATAAAGTTTCTTTCCCTTTAAATCTACCTAAAGCTAGTTTTTTTACTTGATTTCTTTGCTCGCCCGCCCTGAACTAATTTTATATAGCATCTCTTCACAATCCTGTCAAGTGGTTAAGTTGGTAACAGAGTTGTGTTGCGCAGGCACGCAGCAGGGGCGCGAGAACTCGCGCATGTACAACGAGATGGTGCTGCTGAAGCTGGTGCAGTCGATGACGCGCATGCTGGGCAACCCGCCGGCGCCGTTCCGGCACGAGATGCTGGCGCACCTGCGCGCGCACGCGGCGCCGCTGTGCGCGCGCCTGGAGGCCTGGGTGGGCGCGGAGCCCGCGGCGCCGCCCGAGTTCCCGCTGCTGCCCGCGTCGCGCGGGTTCTGCCTCACGCTGCGCTCCTCGCTGGAGTCGTTCCGCGCCGCGCTCCGGCGCAGCGACCTGGCCCCGTCGCCCACCTTATAGCGTCGCGAGCCCTAGGTAGCGATTAGTACTTAAAATGTTATTTATACGCGCTCTCCGCCCGCGCCGCGCGCGGTGTCGCGGGACGCGGCGCGGCGCTCTCGTTCGAATTGAAAATATTTGTAGTTATAGTATTTATTGTGATGTACTTTTCGACTATAGGAATATTTTAGACGTCCGAACCGGCGATAGTGGTTATTGTTTTTCTCGTTTTATTTTTTCTATAAAATAATAAATATTGAAATTCACTATTTGAGGTGTCATTCTCGTCGATCTAGTATTATGCATGCCGGCGGATCCGTCCCTCGTATACTGGTCTGATACGGCGCCACCGGGTCCGTCTCGATATTATTATGAAACAAATTCTAAATAAAACCCTTCGGTCTCACGCGAAATCTAGACGTTAGATCTAATAATTTATATATTATTATAATTTATTTGTCATAAAGTAATCTCTACTTTTCGTGCAGCATCCTGTAATTTTACGGTAGGTTACGAATACTATTGAAATTAATTTTACATCGCAAGCTTGTTGCTGTTATGTTACAGCATGTTATTATAAATTCATTAAAGACACGTATTTTTAGACTATTTACTTTCCGAGAGTTATTCTCGTGTTTTTGGTATGTCACAACCTGTTATAAGGATGAAAGTAGGAATGAATTGTGTATCTCGGCAAATAATGTTATTTTGTGTATGTGTAATGTGTGAAGTGTGTAAACGCCAGTTTTTTATGTTATTATAGTTTCTTATTTTTGTTTTATATAGCGATAATTATTATTCAAATAGAAACGCGCATGTTTTTTAAATTCGGTACATATATTTTAGATTAGTCACTTGTTACAATAAACTTGCGTTAGTGAATCAAAACGTATAAT
This sequence comes from Acleris laterana, assembly GCA_963966035.1. Classification (NCBI taxonomy): domain Eukaryota; kingdom Metazoa; phylum Arthropoda; class Insecta; order Lepidoptera; family Tortricidae; genus Acleris; species Acleris laterana. Next base: position 14,125,964 of record OZ014445.1, on the reverse strand, counting down.
CTGTTCTCGTACTCGTTACCAATGTATCGACCGCTCCACGTAGTGGGAACCACCTTCACAATAGGAAACCAATTGTATCTGGGCGGCCAAACACACTTGATTGATGTGCAATTAAATTGTAATAGTGGTTCGAACCAGTGAATGTAAGCTTTAGTATCGTTTCGAGGTTTCGTACGTCAAATTGTGTTCCCCGCAAGCTTAGTCCCCACGGTAGTCGCCGGCGAACGCCGCGCCGCACAACTACTTCATGCCAAAGTCAATTGAGCTATGGAAGGCTTCGTCGCTTGTGTACGCAGTAAGTGACAACTATGTATAATGGTGATGATAAATAAAATAATTCTTCAACCTTCTCTGACTTTTTCTTGTTATTTTTAAATTCGTCTCCACCTAGAGTCCACATGGAAGTCGTTTATCGCTAAGCTCTCGGGAACTGTCAGTTTCTGCGAGAAAAAGTGGGTTAGTATCATTTCGTCTAAAACGCAACTGGTACTAGCGGTAACCAGTCTAAAACGCTGCTAGTCTAAAACGCATCTCGTCTAAACTGCATCTGGTCTAAGTAGCTACCGGTCTACGTCGCTACTGGTCTAAGCAGTAAGTGGTCTAAAACACAGCTGGCCTAAGAGTACGTGGTCTAAGCCTTAGCTGGTCTAAGCCTTAGCTGGTCTAAGTAGTAAGTGGTCTAAGCCACAACTGGCCTAAATAGTGTCTCGTCTAAAATGCAGTTAGTTTAAGTAGTAATTTTTTTTTTTTTAAGGGGACAATCTCACCCCAATTGACCTAGTCCCAAACTAAGCTCTAGGCTTGTACTATGGGTACTAGACAACGATATAAATACTTATATAGAGAAATATATACTTAAATACATAGAAAACATCCATGACTCAGGAACAAACATTCGCGCTCATCACACAAATATCTGCCCTTACCGGGATTCGAACCCAGGACCACTAGCTTCGTAGGCAGGGTCACTACCCACTAGACCAGCGAAAAAAAAAAGCTCAAAAAAAAAAGCGTTTCAAAAGCTGGGAGTAGTCTTAAACTCGACTAACCTAAGTAGTAGCTAAACCTAGCGATACGTAAATTCGGCAATATTTGGAGTGCACTATAGAGAAGTAGGAACACTAATCAAACTACTTCGTTTATATCTTATAGATACTGGTTGGATACTGGCCACTCTAAACGTGATATTTTAGGAAACTTATTACTATGTAGGTAACAAATTTTCAAAAATTGGCTTTCCATTAGGACGAAATTCCCCCTTTCCTAGAATAAACTTGTATAAACTAGAATAATTTGAGAAATTAGTTTGTCACGTGATACTTTGGGAAAACGATTATTCTCAAATTATTCTAAGTAGTCGTATGGTCGGTCGGCGAACCACCTAAAGCCACAATTCGTGTTAGATTATTTGTTTCAAGTTTTAAGAATAAATTACAGGAAATAAAATGCTGAACTTACCGACGATCGACATCTAGTTTAGACTAGGAGCGTTTTAGACCAAATCAGCTTTATACGAAGTGCGTCTTAGGCTAGATGTCTTATTAGACCAGTTGCGTTTTAGATTAAATGCGTATTAGACCAGATGTGTTTTAGGCGAAATGCGTTATAGACCAGTTGCGAATTGTCTGCTAGGCTAGATGCTACTTAGACCAGTAGCGACGTAGACCGGTAGCTACTTAGACCAGATGCGTTTTAGACTAGCAGCGTTTTAGACTGGTTACCGCTAGTACCAGTTGCGTTTTAGACGAAATGATACTAACCCGAAAAAGTGCCCTACGACCAGCGCTCGGGGTTCCTAAAAAAATATGTCTAAGCTGTTTGCTATCTCCGTACCAAATGTCATTGAAAATGCTTCAGCGGTTTGGTATCGACTTTTGGCCGCTGGTCGCATTTGCATCGCGCGACAAGCGGCGCAGTTGCGTTAGTCGCTTTGTATCGATGCAAACGCGCGACTATTGATTCAGCATCTCTACTAACGCGCAGTTATTCTCTGCTACATTGGGTATAGGAAGAGCAGAGGGGGGATGCCGCGATTTTATCGATACTATATCGATGCTGTATCGTCGATGTCTCGCGGCAGTAGCGATGCTGTATCACGATAGTAACTATGCAGAATCGTGTACAGGTTTAGAGAATAATACTTTCCCATCGTTTTTTGTCGGATTAGTTCGTAATTATCTAGCTTTCTCAATTAGCTTCAGTACCCATCAATAAGCCAACTGAGAAAGCAAGATAAATACGAAGTTATCCGACCAAAAACGATGAGAAAGGATTATTCACTACATCTGTACGTGTGCGATGGTATACGACCAGCGACGGTATCGCGGCCTTTTAGCGATTGCATCGCTACTGAATCACTGCAACAAGTCGACATATTGTGTTGTCCACTCCGTTAAGCTTTGGACTGTTGATCGCAACACAACGCTGCGGTACGCGGTATACGGCTCCGGACACGTACCTAATTGTATTATAATCGTCGAGAATGGTCAGTTGTTACATCGTCGTCGGCGAGAGTGGGGTCACCGCACAGCGCGGCGCCGTACAGTCAGCATCATATTCAAACAAACACAAAGAACATTCAAACAACGCTAGACAAAGTGCTTAAATAGTTCGGTACACCATATTAATTGTATGGTGTTCATTCTGCTGTTCATTCGTAGGTCAAAGTATCGTTAGTAGTATGGATTTGTTTGAGATGATTTTAATTGAGTTAATCCGTAATTATACTGCTTTATACTTATAGAAAGAAATAGAGGAAAGTGCGGTTGCCGGGTTAGAATAGTGTCACTCCGTGTCTTCCCGTAATGTCGTAAGAGGCGACTAAGAGAAACAGGCTGGTAGTACTGTCAGGCGATGGGCTTGCAACCTGTAACTAATACATTGGTAAACATCTTTGCGCAAAATGTGGTTACAGAATTATCAACAAGTTCTTAGAATAGTTGGTAATTCTGTAGCTCTGCCTACCCCATTTTGGGAATAAAGGCGTAAGTTTATGTATGTATGTAATCCGTAATTACCCTTCTTTATACATATAGATATAAAGACAAAAAAAAACAAGCAAAGCTAAATGGTAAAAAATAAATTGCTCGGGGGAGATAGCGGCTAAATTAATAGAAACAGGTACCTAGGTGTTTTAGTATTTTGTTATTTGGTAATATTAGTTTCGTCATAAAAACATATTACTGGGACTACTAATTCTGTCACGAAGCATGATAAATACCACTTTTTCCTCCTCCGCAAGCAAAGCAAAAATTTCCTTGTTGTTCATCATTAGCAGAGTTAGGACTTTAGGTGGCAAATCGTGGTTCTAGAATCCATTGAGTCGCTATTTCCTATTTATTATAATACATACATACCACTATGATTTTGATTTTTTATTTTAATATTTCAAAAGTAATTTATTCATTAAACCGCTACACCAAATTTAAATGAATTTTGGTTTGGAGGATATCTCTGCTGTGAAAGCGTTACAAACAAGCAAATATTAGTAGGTATGGAACACCCGACCTAAACATGTATTTAGTTCATTTTCAAATAATTTGTATTATTATAATTAGGAAATAGCGACTCCATGCATTCCAGAACCACGATATGCCACCAAAATCCTAACCCTAATTATTAGGGCCTTCGCCCACGGCGACTTTTTGTAGCGATGCAGTCGCGCGTTTCGTATCGCGGTTACTTTTGCTCTCTAATGTGTGAAAGTGATAGCGACACCGAACGCGCGACTGCATCGCTACAAAAAGTCGCCGTGGGCGAAGGCCCTTAGCATCACGCTTTACTTTCGTGGCTGCGAAAAATCAACTGACCGCAACGCATAGGACGCCACGTCACGACGTTGCGTCGTACCGCGCAGCGTTGTGCGTTGCGATCAACAGTCCAAAGCTTAAGAGCTATCATAACATTAATAATACGACAACATGTCAAAATCATTTACACTGTCTTTTCCCCTATTGTTATCGTATTGACACCGATATGACTCTTATTTTCTTGACAGTACGGCGGCCCGAGTTAAAAACAAAAGGTGTAAAAACTACGTAGAATAAGGCCCTGGCAGAAGTTCATTTTAGTACTTTCATTGAGCTGTAACTGTAACCGTGGAGGCCATTTGCAACGTTAAAAGATGGCGGATGTGTAATTTGTTTTAGTTTTATTTTTTTTGTGTATTTAGGTGTTCAAAGTTCTTTTCTGATAGTGATTTGTACTTTTTATGCCATTGTGTTGCACAGTGATTGAAAACTTTGACTTATTTCGCGTATCTGGCATCTTTCTTCTCGTTACAAGTGGACTCGAAGTGGTACATAGGTTAAAACTATCTTGACCTCTGTCCTACAAACTACCGAACAACGTTGCCCCCAATCTTCCCAGAGAAGATTGGATTGTATTTTATTGCTATATTGATTTATACTTATATACACTTGACACTGGCGAAATCACTGATTCGTGGAAACGCCATAGCCCGGCGGTAGTAGCTGTTGAAGTCGCCGCGGGGCAAAAAAAAGAAGAAGAACTGTAACCGTAGCAGTTACAGTAACGAGCTTCTAGTGGAGAACAGGCTCGCGAGGCATACTTCCTCGTGGTCCTACTAATTTGTCCTACTAGTCAAAAAGTGAACCTAGATTTGATCACTAAATACCTACTAATTGTGGTTGTAAAAGTAGGTAGGTTAGGTTCGTTAGGTATCTTCAGATGCCCGAAGGGCAAAACCACTTAGAAGCAGGAGCTCCGCCCTTGGGCGGTGCCCCGTCGAAAGTCAGTAGGACAAAAATAGTAGGACCACGCACACATCACGATTTTACGTGCAACAGTAACTGTTACAGCTCACTAGTGAGAGGGCTTTAGTGTACGTTCCTCGCGAGTCTGCAGCAATACGACATTATCCGGCAGAATACGATATGTCGTTTGATTATACAAGATATCTGTACCAGTGATGTACTTACTTGAATTGTGTATTCATATCTAATGTTGGTCAGTGCATATCGGCATATCGGGCCATGCCATAAGGCATTTTCTACAGGGCGACGGGTCAAAAAAAACATCGTATATCACACAAAATAGAAATTTATTTTAAAATATTTATAATTTATACTTTTTACGAATCAGTCCATTATTAAGCTTTTATTTAACAATATATTAATATGATTGTTCTATCACAGAAATAAATATTTAATATTAATAAAAAATAATATATTTATACTTCTAATAAACGATTTAAAAATACTGGTATGAAGCCAATTTTGATCTTGTGGTTTTAAAAACGTATTACTACTTCTTGTTAGGAAGCTAGTTAGTTGTTCTCAATATAAAAAATAACACTACTTTAGTACTCAATAAAAAAACTGATACAAAACACTGAAAGACCTCAAATATTGAGCTTATAAGTCGATTACACTTTAAAAGTTATTTATTGTGTTATAATTTGCAATTTACTTAACATTTAACTATATAATATAAAGCCGCAATTACATTGAGTCGTCGCATGTTGCATACGGCGACCGCAACAGTGCAAAGAACAAGGTAGTCGGCCGCATTCGACGAACGACAGCTGCAACCGCCTAGTTACGTGATCGAAGTAGGCGGATAGACTAATGTAAAGACGACGTTCGTTCGCCGCAGTAGTTTGAAACAAGTTCGGCGACCGCATTAGGTGAACGACTCAGTGTAAAAAGTTTTAAGCTAGTTAATACTCTCAACTACTATATCACTGTCATGATTTTTTTTCAATGATGTTCACAGACACCAGCACTATGCACATAAACGACCACAACAGCACAAACGCTGCCCAAGCGATATTGGAGAAGGGACTTTTATGTTTATTCACAACTCCGAGACCCAGCAGGGTATTGCAATACCTCCGAGCCGACAGCACCAGGAACGTGGGTATCAAATACTGGATACCGGTTCCCGCGTAAGACCCCGTGAACTCTATAAGCACACCTATATCCTCTAAAAAGTACGTAAGCACCAGCGGAGGTGCCACGGCAACTATAGGAAACAACAATTTCCTTAAAACAAAATTATACGACTCCAATCGACTCGTATCCAAGAATAAACTCTGCAAATTATTCCTTAACGTTATAGCTATTATTGGATAACTGGTTGATAAAGTGAACACTGGGAAGAGAGCTAGGAAATATTCTATGATTTTAACGAATAGGTTGTCGTGGTCGGTCGGTATGAAGTTTAACGTGTACAGATCGTTAAGTCGAGCGAACGCGAAGGCTCCTGTGAATGCCAGGAGCAGGTAGAACGTTGTTATGATTGCGTAGTCGAGGGCTAGGTGGAGCCCGAGGCGGCTCTTGCCTTTGATGGGGCTGATGAGGCCGGGGAGGGAGTGGTGGCACATGAAGGAGTACACGCAGGCGCCGAACAGCGTCGGCGTGCCGGACACGTCGAAGGCCGGGGGGCGGCCCTGCGCGCCGGACCCGACCAGCAGGTGGATCGCGATTGATATCATTATTGTGAATGCTGCAACGAAATGGTGCGTTAGGATGCGTTTCCACCAGAGCTGTACGTTACAGCAAAGCGGAGTTGCGAGGAAAAATCCACCAATAGGATTATTTTGTTTTACTAGCCTTACTATCCTATTGGTGAATGTTTCCTCGCCACACCGCTTCGCTGCCTCGCACAGCTCTGGTGGAATCGCAGCCTTATTGTAATTGAAGTATGGAGAGTGTTACAGCCACCCGGTCAGCGTCGATTGACGGGGTATATAGTGCAGGGGTTCCCTAAACGAGCGTCGCGGAACCCTGGGGTGTCACGGTGCTATCCATGCTCACATAACTGGTTTATACAAGAGAGCCGCATATAAATTACATGTAAAGAGAGTCGTAGTATAATAAAGATCGGGAAACACAGATATAGTGTAGGTACCTACCATTTCACACACGATTACAAAACAAGGAAGTGGATCTACAGTATCGTAAAAAAAACCATTGTTTTTCCGTTTATTGTACTGTTTACGTATACGCGGTATTTTTTAAATACTCACTTGATTTAATTAAATGAATGATTCTAACATGTACAGTAGGTTGTTTTATTTTAAATTTTAGGTATTTGACAAATAGGTAAGTACCCTATAAAATTGAATATATAAATAAAAGTACGTTTGTAAACTACTGAAATCGCAATCATTAACAGAGTTAGGAAAAGTTGAAATTCTATAACAATAAGGTTGAGTTTCCTAAAAGTTACAAATAACTTGACATCTCTAATGACATTGACGACTTCAAGCATATTTTTCTTGAAATGTGTCCCAGATCTACGCTCGTAACCGTAAGTTTTTGTGGGTTAAAATAACCTTGTCCAGTTACTTACCTAACCACCTCATCCCGGTGGTGAACAGCTGGAGATACTTGGTCTTCTGCACGTTGAAGAAGACGAAGGGCGTTATGGCCGCCGCGAAGGTCAGCAGCGAGACCCTGTAGAACCCTAGGCGCGTGTAGCTCTCAGGGTGCGTGGAGTTGAAACACGGCAGCGCGTCCCAGTCGGTCACGTTCGTCGTGTTTGCCGGGACCGATGAACTGTGAAGAATAGATCTTTACACTACCTACTCGGGAATAAATAGTAAATGAATATGGGTCATACACAGATTTAGGTTCGCGTCTTTCCTGTGGACATACCCAAAGTTAACGTGTTCAAGGCCTAATTTTCTGGCTGAACCCACATCCGCATCAACGGCGTCAGGTCCACTTTAGTCCTATCAAATGAAAACATAACTTATATGCACACAAACCTTTAACTATTGACCACAGGAGAGACAACTTTTGTTTTTTCGAATGTGTATGACCCGCATAGGGGGACAACGTCGTCACCCTCTGTATGGACGTCAAGCCGCAGCGAGTCGGTTAAAAAGCCGCAAAAGCTTCCTCGGCTGTGTATCTCCCGTCATCAACGCCCCAATTGCCCCTTCCCGCCTGTGGGAGGAGGAACATTCTCTGTCGACCTTTGTTCCGCCTGTGGAGAGACATTACCGTGGCGCACGTGGAAGTCGCTCAACAGACTGCGCGCTCAGGTCGGTAGATGCCGAGAAAACTTGGTAAAGTGGGGCTACTCCGCCGACGACCGCTGCAGCTGCGGCGCCTCACCACAGTCCATGACGCATCTCCTGCACTGCCCCGCGTGCCCCGACACCTGCACGCGGCAGGAGCTGTATGACGCCACTAGCAATGCCGTTCGCGTGGCGGAATATTGGTCAGCTCATATATGACATGCCGTCGACACGCTAAGAAGAAGAAGGGGGACAAGCTCACACAAATTGACCTAGTCCCAAACTAAGCTCTAGGCTTATACTATGGGTATTAGGCAACGATACACATTCTTACATTTTTTTTAATGGCATTGTGAAGACAAACGAGCACACAGGCCACCTGATGGTAAGTGGAAACTGTGACCCATAAACATTCGCATTCACAAGACTGCAATGCAATCCTAAGACTGCAAATGCGTTGCCAACCCTGAGGACTAAGATGGAATGCCTCTATGCTAGTCATTTCACCGGCTGTCTTATCCCCAAACCGGAACACAACAATGGGAACACTGCTGTTTGGCGGTAGGTTAATGGATAAGATGTTGGTAGCGATCCGGACGGACCCAAAGAGAACAACACATAGAGAACACCCAAGATTTAGAAACGAATACTCGAGCTAATATTTACAGTGACCTGGAATCTAACCCACGACCGCTAGCTTCGTAGGCAGGGTCACTACCAACTAGGGTCGTTAATAATAATAATAATATAATTATCCAAAGATGGTTAGAGTTGGGGTTATAAAACGGCACAACGGTACCCGAAGGATTTTAACCATCAATTCTAGACCCTACTTGGAGTATATAATGTGGTATAACATGTAGTCCAATATCGCATAATTTCCGAGATTTTTATTATTTTAAAAACAATTCCATAGTTAATTTAATTTGAACTCTGTAACCTTAACCTAAAGCATTATTTACTAAGAAAGATTCATGTTGTAAGTAGCAATATCATCAACGTACAACATAAATTCATTTAATCAATTATAATCATTTGCCTTAAATACTGGGGACCGAACTCGGGACCGCCGCCTTCGTAGGCAGGGTTACTTAATTACTACCTACGAACTATAATAAAATCAAAATGTGCGTGGAATCATAAACACGCTAAACTAGAAATGGGAACATTGGTTTGCACTAAAAATGTTTACTGCAGCGCCCCCTGGTGAGTTGTCACCGTAACACCTATCTAAGAACATGCACCAATAAAACCCAAACCCGTCACTGAAAACCGCATCAAAATCGTACTAGCAGTTTTGGAGATAAATGGGAACATTGGTTAGCACAAACATCCTCTCACCCCAAACGCATATACCGTCTCCGTTCCGTCGTGGGTAAAAAGAGGATGATGAAGTATTTCTTAATTATATATACACGGTGATTTTTTTTTGGTGATCAGGAACCAATTTTTCTAATTCAGTTATTAATGGCGATCACGTTTAAGTCGCAGTTACATAAAACAAAACTTATTTTTTTATGTAAAAAATATATTTTGAAACTAACTTTTAATTGAAAATAGTTGTCACCCTACTAATTGTGTAGTCTATGAGTTAACAACACTTAACTGATAAGTTCATTGGCTTAATATCTGTCAAATTTCCCGCCAAAGCGATGGCACTTGACGTATCTACTTCACTCAATAATTAATGTAGGATGTCCATGTATCCAGTGGTGATTGGTTTTAACAATATCATTAACTTAAATAAATTAAACAGTTAATTGTTTGAGATATCAACCATTAAATTCCATTTTTGTAGCTTATTAATAATTTTCAACTCCTGATCACCGATAAAAAATCACCGTGTATAGCTATATACGAGGTTACACCTCTCCTCCTCTCGTAGGTTAGGCTTATTATTATAGGTTGGACGCCTCGAAAATATCGTGCGTATAAATATTTTTATTTTTAAATAATTTGTTCCCTTTTTTCGTTTATGAGATATGATAGCGACTCTAAATTGTTTTAGGTCACTTCCAATACAAGAACAATAAATTACGGCGTTGTAATTATTTATCGTGCGCACACGTCAGAGATGCAAAATGACACTTGTTCCAATATTGAACCGGTACATACGCATTCCTGATGAAATATGGTTTCGTTGCTATTTGCTTACGTGTCTGGGCCATTTTGGTAACAGCGGTGGTTGACAACCCGTACAATTTATTTCCAATGGCTATGGTTTGCGTGATCCTATTACAATGGAAACCCGTGGTATCCTATATTATATTATCCAGAGGAATTGATCAAAATTCCGAATTTTCATAATTCTCTGTTTTTACAAGCTTTTATTTAACTTGCAATGTATGTATGTAAGGGTCAAATCTTGCAAGTTAAATAGGACCCACTTTCCGGTTTCCGGTAAAGCAAAAAATTTACATACGCCTTTAGTTCTGATGACAATACAATAATATAGTACGATCCAGCTGGTCTGATGATGGAGACTCAGGGTGGCCAAAAGAACTCCTAAAATACATAAGTATGATAAACCCGTCGTGTTAGGGCTTGTTAGTATTGTCGGCAACAAAAGCTCCCAAAAATGAGATTTTTGACAGAAACTCATTTGGTACAAGACAGAGATAGATAAGAGATAGTCTCCAGAAAACAGAAAATTCGAAAAAAAGTAATTTTAAGGTGTTTCCATTATCATAAAATCCATATAAAGTAAGTTCCTCCTTATCTGCCTAGTACTTGCAAAATATGGACCTGGACTAACTTAAAAAATTACATGCAAGATATTATAGTGAGTTACCTAGTTATTGGTAGTTTTTTTTTAGAATTCATAATGTGTCATGATTGACTAGTTTGTGTATTTAATTGTTTTTATGTTTATTAATTATTTTTAATTTTATATGTCTCTGTTAGTATTTATTCACAAGGTCTAAAATTTTGTTAACGCCGTTTCTGTAAACTTTGTTTTGTACTAAATAATGTCTGCCGCATTCTGCTTTCTTATTTTACTCAATCACCCAAAGGTTAGCTGGAAGAGATCCCTTAAAGGGATAAGTTCGCCTTTGTACATTCTAATTCTGTATTGTATTAGATTTTCTGTTTTTTTTTTGTACAATGAAGTGTTTACATACATACATACATACATACTTCTTATCTGCCTAGTAGGTAATGTAGTGGTAGTTTTCACTTGCTAGTTGCTGTCGGTTATTCTCACAGAAGTTTTTTTTTACAGATGGAAATACGACCTTAGGACACAAATGGTCACCTACCTAGTGACTGCTGGGGGTAAGTCTGGAGCATCTTTTAACGGTAGTTTTAACAATAGCTATACTGTACTGTCTTACTTTAATTTTGTGAGATAGAATGAGACCTCCATTCATTGCAGGCTACAAATAGCTAAAAAAAAATACCCGTGTTCGCGCACCTTAATTTACTTAAGTTTGTTTGGGCAAGTCGTTTGCCGTGTGACAAAATGTCTGCATAAGTTTTTAATTACGCCGTCACTGACGCCAAAGAGGATAAGCGTTAACTTTCATAGCCATAATAATGTGTCAAATTGAATATCAATGTAATTGATATGAATTGTAACAAGAGCATCGAACACTCGGGTCAGATTCCCTGAGTTGTTTACCATAATAATGAAGCTTTAAACTTTGCAAATATTGACAATAAAATCAGTCTTTGAACTTTTTATTAATATATCTGGTATATTATTATGTATAATTAAAACACAAATTTAAACATGCGGGAATAAACTTTGTATTACATAATTATTTACTATGAATCTTAGGTTTGAAATTTAATATAAAATTCATCGAGTATAATGGTATTTAACTGAGATGTCCGAATGGTCCGTTATAAAGAACTTACCTTTAGCAGTTTAGAACGAAAGGAAATATGTATGTAAAAAGATAATCCGCTCAAATACCTTCTGGTCTAAACCATAAGGTTCAAGTTGTAATGGCTTCACATTAAAAAGAGTAGCGGCCTCTGCCACACGCCACGCAAGTCGTCTTCCATGAACCTTATAACTTAGAAAAGAAGGTAGCTATTTGAGTGGATTATCTGTATACATATTTACTTGCGTTCTGAAATGATAAAAACAAAGTCTTTATGACCATTCAGACATCTTAGAAAACCACTATAGGTACGAATAAAACAAGGTAAATCCCCGTCACTAACTTCGTAGTAAATATCTTTATATTTACATAGTATAAAACAAAAGTTGCTTCCCGCCGTCTGTCGCTCTGTATCTTTCAAACTAAGAAACGATTTTTAATGCGGTTTTCATTCATTCATATTAGGTTCATATTCCATTGTATTAGGTATAATGTAATATTTTATACTATTCTGGATACATAAAATAATGTTTGTCTGTTTGTATTGATGTCCTTCGTTCGATTTTATCATGAATTTAATTTAACATTTAAAAATAGTTTCAACATCATGTGCTTGACTTACCAAACAACATCCATGACCGATCTCGCCACAGCGGCGGAGTATATCGAGAGATCTCCGTAGAGGTACACACACAGGGTACAGTAGAACATGGTCCTGCCGGTCTTGTTCAGGAATAGATTGGCCATCTCTCCGAGCTCTACCCGGCGGTTCAAGCAGTAGTACCGCGAGGGTATGGAGGCGCCGCAGACGAGGGGCTCCTCCATATCGTTGGCGCGCGTAGGCTCGTCGGAGTCATGGTCATCATTGTCTTGGACCTATCATATATGTTTTTATTTAAAGATTCTCGTGCGAAAAATAGTGTAAAAAGGTTGAGTTTATTGGTTATTTTTATTTAAGTGCTTTATAATAACGCTGTTGCTGAAGATAGAACCTTGCAATGATGTCCATTAATTGTTGGAACAATTTAAATCAGAATGTTTTTATCTATAAAAATCTATGATTTAACCAGAATAGATGTGTTTAATTTTACTTTCTTTCATGAAGTTTAAAAAAACGCGGGATTCCTTTCTTCTCTCACATCGAAAGGCGTGATCCGTTTTACGCAATGATAAAATAAAAATCGAAATAGACGTGATTATAATTTAAAATAGTTTTTTTTTAAATCAGCATTTTTAGATTTTTCATAGGTTTCTTCCCACCCTGTTACTCACCTCTTTTATTTGCATTACTTACGGTTATAAGAGATTCATCATCCTCCTCCATTAACCAATTTATAATTAAGATTTTTGGAAATAATATATTTCTTTAGGGATTTTTTTAGTTACATTAAATAAAATGTTTAATTTCTATAGACATACATACATACATACATACTTACATAAACTCACACCTTTATTCCCAGAGTGGGGTAGGCAGAGCTACAGAATTTCCAACAACTATAAAAACTTTTTGATAATTCTGTACACTTTGCACACTTAGGCGAAGATGTTTACCAGTGTATTAGTGACAGGTTGCAAGCCCATCGCCTAACAGTACTACACGCCTTTATTACCTTAGTCGGCTTTTACGACATCCACGGAAAGATACGGAGTGGTACTATTCTAATCCGGCTACCACACGGGGAATTCTAATCCGGCTACCACACGGGGAAACTACATTATTATTATAAATAAATATTGAATACAGTAGTTTTAAATCAAGAAACCGGGTGGGCGGGCCATACTTGTGTGTGTACAGTGTATAGATGCATGTGTCCCTTGTCTCTGAGTGCGTCGCTAAGCGTCGCCGTTGTGTAAGTGTTTGTATGCATTACAACTACAAGTATACTCACCCAGTCCCTTTTGTTAGATAAAAAAACTGTAACATAATTGTTTACTTACACTATCTCTCTTAATTGACTGAAGTCTCTTCCACTTGTAAACTGCATTGGCACATGCCATAGTTTCTATGACATATGTAGCATTCATGAAACTCATGAATGCGAGGAAAACCAGCGAGATGGTGCTGAGACCCCATCCAGCTCTGGCGAATGCAGCAGGCAGGGTCAGCGCTCCCGTGCCAACAATTAAGTTGAACACATATATCAGACCCACCTGAAAACATTTAAAATTATTAGAATAAGGATTGTCATATTTTTTTGCTGGAAAAGGGGGGTATGAGAAGCTCCTCTTGCAATGCTGTACAAGCGGCAAAGGTAAAATATAAAATTGTGACAGATGTCACATAAAAATGTAATGAAAGTACCTAAGGCTAGAACCCAAAAATATAAATATGCTAAGTTGCACAAAATAAGAAAAGAAGTCTATCGGGCGCCAGGGTCCTATGCCAGGCAAAAGAGTACACGGATAGCTAAAAAAGATAAATGGTAGAGTACTGGAAACTTTAATCTCAAGGGGGGCGTGGTTATAGTCACTAGTTAAATAATTAACACAATATTGTTTATAGGCTATTTAATTAACAAATTATGTTCAGGTGGTTACACGGAAGTTGATAACCTACATACTTAGGTGGTATCCTAGCTAGAGCTTAGGTCTATAGGTTACATAGAATCTAGGTCTTAGGTTTTAAGTTAGAATATGGCTTGGTCGTTCACCTGGTCATGTTTATATAGAAAAGGAAAGAAAACTTACAATTTAACGAAGAAAGAATTACACTTTGTCCACCAACTGTCACTGTCAACTGCACCGCCTGCACCAGAGTCTCCAGGTAGAACGGGGTCGTTGCAAGCCAACCACGTCCGGTCGCAGAACTCTTGCTTCATAGATCCAGTACCGGTGAAGAAGCAGCGTTGAGGGGAAAATTAAAGGGACTTGGATCGGAAGGATCCTGACCAAGTAATAAATGGAATAATGTCGGAAGAGGGGGAAATAGTGAGACAAGTCACAGAAAATTTAGGGAAAGAAAATGCACATGGGCATGAAATCATACTTCCCTAGGAACAAGCGGTTTTAGCCTGAAAAGGCTTGAAAAAGCTCACACGGAGGTTTTATAAATAAGCGGGGTTGCACAAAGGCATAAAGTCATAATTCCCTAATAGTAGGAGGCCAAAGCCCAAATACTTAGTAAGTATAAAAAGTGCTTACATGAGTAGACTTAATAGTCTAAAAAGAAAATGTCAAGTTAACATTGTGAGTTGAAATAGAAAGTTAAAATGACGGGGAAAAGTTATTAAATAAATGGTATTCAAATGAATCCAAAATAAATGTTACATAAAATGGGTAACTAAAATGATTTTTAAAAGGTAAGTATAATGGGATCTAAAATGTAAGTATAATGGTGAAATAAATGGTAGGTAAAATGGTGAAATAAATGGAGTATAAATAAATGGGTGCGATAGCGCTGAAAAAGAAAAAGAAAAGAACCGAATCAAAACACGTGCTTGGTAGCAACAGGTTGCCTGCTTACGCAGCATGGCGGCGAGAGGACGTCTCACAAGAAAATGTGAAAATACGTACCACCCATTTATAAAAAAGAGACCGGATTCCATCGCCGGTTATCCGCTGGTACTTCGTTTTAATTGCTCACAGTAGCATCCCGACTGAAATAAAACAGTACGTGAAATAACGAGGCACGAGGCTGGAGAAAATAGAAAGAAATAACCATTGAAATAAAAGTATATTTACCGATGGTTCTCCCAAGATTTCGTTATATAACGACGCGGTACTACATCACCGCCATAAATCAGCAACTCCCGAATAAAAGTCCAATAAGATTGACGGGATTAACTTAGCTTCTGATTAGAACATCATGGTCAGAACGCCCGTTCGTCACGGTGGCGTTCCAGAGAAATAAACGCAACACCGGTCTGACAGATCAGCTCAAGGGATTGCCAGCCCAAGTTGAAAAACTATTCGAGGATGTCAAAAACACGACGTCATAAACGCAAACGTCAATGCAAATGTCATTGCATACGTAGTAAGATAAAACGCTCTAAGACGCCATAGATGAGTTTAGGAACAATAAATAAACAAATCGCAATACATGTCGCGCGAGTTTAAATAATCGCGTGACATTACCCCCTTTCCTGAAAAAATAAAAAATAGGAACTATTTTTTATGCAAAAGGTTAAAGTCCAAAAACCAAAAGTTATACGACGGTAACTATCGAAGGATACCAAACGATAGGTAAAACCACCTAAAACAAGCAAAACAAGAAAAATAAAAAAATAAAAAACAAAGAAGTCGTAAGGTAGAGACTCGTAGAGACAGCAAGCATCAGAGCCATAGCTTTCCGGAGTAGCGAAACTTCCTCCTCCTACCACAACAAGCAATCAATTCCTGTTCAGGAATCCTGAAAAACCACAAAACATCAAAAAGTCTAAGAGAAAATTAACTCATAAACGGTTAAGTCCTAAAGGTCCTATAACCTTAGGTGAAAAAAAATGTTAGAACGGTTGGGCCACCTAGCCACCGGCTTTAATGAAAAAGGTAAAAAACAAATTAAGTTAGTAGTAAAGCTAACAATATAGAACGGTTAGGCCACCTAGCCACCGGCTAATAAAAGCTTCACAACAAAATTTATCAGCTAGAGCAGCTCCTAGTTGAAGACCAAAAAGACAGATAGGCACCCTCGCCTCCGGCTCGAAATCTTTCAACCAGTAAGCGACCACTACAGCTGAAATAAAATATAAGATTTATAAGATGAAGTTATAGTTCATAACTTACACAAATTCAAACTATAAAATAGTTATAACGCAATAACTAAGAGCATTAGTTGCATAACAGCAAATCCGCTTTGTGACTGGCTCAACCCCACCAATTTTCCATTCACAAAGGGTAAAAACAGGAGAAAACAATCTTCAACTATGCGACTGGCTCAACTCTGCCAACCTTCCATCCGCACAGAGAAGTAAAAAGAAACTCATCCAAGTGACTGGCGCAACTCTACCAATCTTCCAAGCACAAGGAGAGGAAAAAAGATTTCGACAAAAGTCAAAACAAAAGAAAACTCTGCTATGTGTCTGGCACAACCCCACCAACTTTCCATGCACATAGAGAGGAGTTTGTATCACAACAAAGCGGTGATACAAAAAAGAAAATGTCCCACTCAAGAGTACAGACAGGAGGTTCAGCGACCGCGTAGCAGATGCTACGAAAAATCGAAAGCTGAAACAAAAGAAGCTTTGTACCACAACAAGACGGTGATACAAAAAAGAAAAAAGGGTTCTACTAGAGAGTAGAGAAAAGAGGTTCAGCGACCGCGAAGCAGATGCTACGACAAACCGGAAGCTGAAACAAAATGCACTGTCAGGGATCAGCTGACAGGCTAAAGTCAAAACAAAATCGCGATAGAAAATGTGTCAAGTCCAGGGAAATCCTTATATATAAACTTAACAAAAAATATGTACTAACGAGTACTTAAGAGTAGGTACTTATAAAAAGTACTTTAGAATAGGTACGACACTCAACTATCTAACTTAGAGTACGCACACAAAATTATGTACATATAAAATATACAAAACTCTTATTTGTAGGAATGGGTATAGAGCAAACTAGAAAACCGAAAATGTCCAAAGTTTCTTTTAGAATAACAACATTTGAAAGTGCTTATGAGAAAAATCTACCTTTCAAATTTACCTTACATGGCTCTAACAAACAAACAACCTTACATTCATCACACAATCAGGAGCCTAGACCTACTCAGAACTCAAACAGTGAAGTTATAGACCAAAAATAAAATTAAGTTTTAATAATGTCTTTTACATGATAACGGCCTGAAGTGCCTTTAGCAAGGTCTTTTAAAACATAGACATTATCTGAAATTTTATTAACAATTTCACATTTAACGAACCTTGGAGCTAACTTAGCCGAAAAATAGTGTGCAGCACTAGACTGAACGAAATTTCGTCTCCAAACTACATCACCCACAAGATAAGAAACAGCTCTGCGGCCTTTATTATAATAAGTCGCATTGCGCTTAAAAGCTTTCAATAGGGAAGAAGTGACTTTTTCAAAAATAGGTTTTAATACCGAAAAGGAATTAGCAAAAGAATGGCGACTATCTATAGTCAAGTCGTCCAAATTATCAAAAGAATTACTAAAGCGATGCAGAGCAGCATCAAAAATAAGTTCTCTTCCGAACATGAGAAAATTAGGAGTGAATTCAGTAGCAAAATTAATAGAGTTATTTAAAGCTAACTGAATATGAGGCAAGAACTTTGACCATAACCTATGATCGTCCTTAACAAAACAAGAAATACAAGTTTCTACGGTCTGGTTGTAACGCTCAATAACGTTGTTTTGTGGGGTGTACAAAGTATTATAAAATATTTTATTTATATTAAATCCTTTAAGAAAATCAACAAAATGTTTTGAAGTAAATTGAGTTCCATTATCACAAACTATTACTTTAGGTGAACCAAATTTTAAAAATATATCTTTTTCTAGAAATTTGCAAATAACTTTAGTAGTAGCGTTAGCTAAGGGAAAAAGCCAAACATATTTTGTAAAGACATCAACAACTGATAAAATGAAACGGTGACCAGAATAGGTACGGGGTAAAATTCCAATTAAATCCATAGATAACATAGTCATAGGTTTATCAACAATTTTAGGATTGACAGAGATACCGAAAGGAGGAGCATTTGAGCATTTATGAGCTTTACAGGTGTCACAGAGTTTTATGTAATTCTGAACATCTAAAAAGATTTTATTCCAATAATAATGTAATTTTAATTTATGTAAGGTTTTATGTATACCTAAGTGACCAGAATTGACATCATCATGGTTGTTCCTGATGGTATCCATAATATTTTCTTTGGGAACTACTATTTTCCAATCTAAACGTGAATTTTGATTAAATTTGTGTTTACAATATCTGTAAAGAGTTTTATTTTCCACTTTGTAATTTTTATATTTAGTGGGAAATTTTTGACAATTTGTAAAAATCTTTTTATACCAAGTATCCAAAATTTCATCATCTGGGGAAACAAAGTCAGAGGGACCAACAAAAGCAGCAATCTCAATGCGAGAAAGAGCATCTGGGACAACATGTAAAGAACCTTTTTTGTGAATTATATCAAATGTATATTGAGATATCCGAGCAGCCCATCTAGCCAAACGTCCGCTAGGATTAGAAAGACCTAACAACCATTTTAAACTTGCATGGTCTGTAATAACAGTGAATTTCATTCCTTCTATATAGGGTCTAAAATGTTCTATGGACACTAAAATCGCTAACAATTCACGCTCTGTCGTACTATAATTCCTTTCACACTTCGTAAGGGAGCGGGAAAAAAATGCAATAGGGTGCTGGTCTCCAGCATCATCCTCCTGACATAACATACTTCCAATTCCCACCGAACTTGAGTCGCAGTGAAGGAAATAGGGTTTTTTTAAAGTTAGGGCACAGTAAGACAGGGGCGGACATTAAAGCCAATTTTAAATTATCAAAAGCATCATCAGCTTCGGTATTCCAGACTACAATTTTCTTAGAATTTTTACTACCACCCGTAAGACAAGTTAACGGAGCAGCAATATCAGCAAAATTTGAAATGAACCTTCGATAGTAAGAACAAAGACCTATAAAACCACGAAGCTCCTTCACAATTAGGGGCTTAGGAAATTTTTGAATGGATTCTAATTTAGAGGGATCCGTGTGTAAACCTTGACTGTCAACAACATAACCCAAGTAACGAAGTCGATCCTTACAAAACTCACATTTCTTTAAATTAATGGTTAAACCAGCATCTTTTAAGACTTTATGAACTTTACCTAAAAGTGTAATATGATCAGAAAATTCAGAAGAAATCAAAATTAAGTCATCTAAATATTTAAACAAAACATCATCAAACTCAGGACCAAATAATCTGTCAACTAAGCGCTGTAATTCAGCAGGTGCGTTAGTCAACCCGAAAGGCAAACGAACATACTCAAAAAGTCCTTTACCTGGAACAACAAATGCGGTTTTTTCACGAGAAGATTTCTCCAATGGAATTTGCAAAAATGCCTTAGATAAATCTATAGCAGTTATATATTTAGCGCCCCGCAGGTTATCCAGAATTCTAGAAGTATAAGGTAGTGGATAAGAGTCCTTAACAGTAACTGAATTTAGACGCCTAGAGTCCAAACATAATCTTGTACTACCATCCTTCTTCGCAACTGCTATGACAGGAGAGCACCAAGGAGATTTTGAAGGTTGTATAACGCCATCCTTAAGAAGAACTTCTACCTCAGCATACAACTCATTTTGCTTTGCTGGGCTTAGAGGCCAATAACGTTGCTTAATAGGATCACCTGTAGTATTAATTTTATGTTCAACCAAATGAGTCGAACCTAATCCCTTCTTTTCATAAGAGATATCTTCAAATTTTTTAATAAGTTCTTCTAACTGAGTTTTTTGAAATGTAGTCAGAAGAGCAGCTGACGTTACCGAACAAATTGAAGGTGGAACGTCACTATAAGAAATATTATCAAATAATTCTTTAGCTATGCCAAACTTTAACCAGAAATTAAATCCTAGTATGATAGGTGGTTCAAAGGAAGGAATTACCAAAAATGGAATAGTGTGAGTTACATTATCAACGGTAACTGGGATATCCAGAACACCCAGAACACCACTGGAAGAGCCATCAGCTGTGCTAGCCACAAGCTTAGGATTCTGTTTAAGTGTCAAACCAGAATTCAAAAAAACCAAATGAGAATTTGAACCAAGAACACAACTGTTCGCACCACTGTCCAATAATCCTGAAAAAATTTGATCTCCAAACCTGAAATTTAAATAAGGCCTAGAATCACTAGTATCAACAAACAACACTGGGGCAGCTTTATGAACTCCAAAGAATATTTTTAAATGGTCAAGCCAAGAATTAAAATCAGTTTTAATTTCTGTATCAGAGGGTTTAAAGTTAGAGGGAAAAGTAATATTATCTTTGCCAGCCGAATCACAAGTAACTTTAGTGCAAAGTGGTGTTCGACCGGAGCCTACAAGTTTTTTGAACTACTAGTACCAGGTGACACGCCCATCAAATTACAATTGTCACATGTCATAGAGGTGACATCTGAGCATTAGTTAAATTTAATGCATTAGGTAACTGAGAACGAATAGAACTAGTATTATGAGAATTCTCCGGATACACTGACAATGTTATCAAATCACCATGAGGATGGTTAGTGAGAGGATCTGAATCTGTACCAATACCAGTTGAAACAAAAGTTGGTTCCGTAATAGGAGCCATAGTACGCTCAGATGGAGCGGTAACTGAAGGATTAAGATTCCCTCCAGCAGACACTAAATGTTCTTGACTATCCATATTGAAATTTAAATCAAGTTACAAAAGATATTGAAAAGTAATTGTTATTAATTTTAACAAATATAAAAAATGATATTTTTAAATTAATATCCAGAAACTAAATTGTTGTATAAAATACAATAAACAGACTGAAAAATTATCAAAACTGTAGGTTAAGTTAATTAAGAATCTTCATACACAACCACAAACAAACTAAACTGCATGTACTAACCGCAAAGTAAGTTAACAGTAAAAGTTACAGTAACAATATTACACTGGTACTATAAAAAATAACACTCAGCATATGACCAGCAAAAAACGTCTTATGGCTGAGATAAAAAATAATAAAAAATAAACACTGTTAACAGAAAAAGAAGCAGGTGAATGACCACTACTTACACTGAACACAACTTATGTCATAAATGACACCACAAAATACCCAAACTTGAGATATAAAAGCCCAAAAATAAAATACAAAAACAATGACTATATCATGTCCCTGTTCGCGAGCGACAATTGTCATATTTTTTTGCTGGAAAAGGGGGGTATGAGAAGCTCCTCTTGCAATGCTGTACAAGCGGCAAAGGTAAAATATAAAATTGTGACAGATGTCACATAAAAATGTAATGAAAGTACCTAAGGCTAGAACCCAAAAATATAAATATGCTAAGTTGCACAAAATAAGAAAAGAAGTCTATCGGGCGCCAGGGTCCTATGCCAGGCAAAAGAGTACACGGATAGCTAAAAAAGATAAATGGTAGAGTACTGGAAACTTTAATCTCAAGGGGGGCGTGGTTATAGTCACTAGTTAAATAATTAACACAATATTGTTTATAGGCTATTTAATTAACAAATTATGTTCAGGTGGTTACACGGAAGTTGATAACCTACATACTTAGGTGGTATCCTAGCTAGAGCTTAGGTCTATAGGTTACATAGAATCTAGGTCTTAGGTTTTAAGTTAGAATATGGCTTGGTCGTTCACCTGGTCATGTTTATATAGAAAAGGAAAGAAAACTTACAATTTAACGAAGAAAGAATTACACTTTGTCCACCAACTGTCACTGTCAACTGCACCGCCTGCACCAGAGTCTCCAGGTAGAACGGGGTCGTTGCAAGCCAACCACGTCCGGTCGCAGAACTCTTGCTTCATAGATCCAGTACCGGTGAAGAAGCAGCGTTGAGGGGAAAATTAAAGGGACTTGGATCGGAAGGATCCTGACCAAGTAATAAATGGAATAATGTCGGAAGAGGGGGAAATAGTGAGACAAGTCACAGAAAATTTAGGGAAAGAAAATGCACATGGGCATGAAATCATACTTCCCTAGGAACAAGCGGTTTTAGCCTGAAAAGGCTTGAAAAAGCTCACACGGAGGTTTTATAAATAAGCGGGGTTGCACAAAGGCATAAAGTCATAATTCCCTAATAGTAGGAGGCCAAAGCCCAAATACTTAGTAAGTATAAAAAGTGCTTACATGAGTAGACTTAATAGTCTAAAAAGAAAATGTCAAGTTAACATTGTGAGTTGAAATAGAAAGTTAAAATGACGGGGAAAAGTTATTAAATAAATGGTATTCAAATGAATCCAAAATAAATGTTACATAAAATGGGTAACTAAAATGATTTTTAAAAGGTAAGTATAATGGGATCTAAAATGTAAGTATAATGGTGAAATAAATGGTAGGTAAAATGGTGAAATAAATGGAGTATAAATAAATGGGTGCGATAGCGCTGAAAAAGAAAAAGAAAAGAACCGAATCAAAACACGTGCTTGGTAGCAACAGGTTGCCTGCTTACGCAGCATGGCGGCGAGAGGACGTCTCACAAGAAAATGTGAAAATACGTACCACCCATTTATAAAAAAGAGACCGGATTCCATCGCCGGTTATCCGCTGGTACTTCGTTTTAATTGCTCACAGTAGCATCCCGACTGAAATAAAACAGTACGTGAAATAACGAGGCACGAGGCTGGAGAAAATAGAAAGAAATAACCATTGAAATAAAAGTATATTTACCGATGGTTCTCCCAAGATTTCGTTATATAACGACGCGGTACTACATCACCGCCATAAATCAGCAACTCCCGAATAAAAGTCCAATAAGATTGACGGGATTAACTTAGCTTCTGATTAGAACATCATGGTCAGAACGCCCGTTCGTCACGGTGGCGTTCCAGAGAAATAAACGCAACACCGGTCTGACAGATCAGCTCAAGGGATTGCCAGCCCAAGTTGAAAAACTATTCGAGGATGTCAAAAACACGACGTCATAAACGCAAACGTCAATGCAAATGTCATTGCATACGTAGTAAGATAAAACGCTCTAAGACGCCATAGATGAGTTTAGGAACAATAAATAAACAAATCGCAATACATGTCGCGCGAGTTTAAATAATCGCGTGACAGGATAATAACATCACGTGTGATACAACTGATGTGATGCTCACAACAAAGACATGGTGGTTTTTGTACTAGTACTTATTTCGTGCAACAGGTTGTCTATGGTACCGGTGTCTTATTATTTTATAACATTTAGATTTAATATTATATACCTATACATAAGCTCACGGTTTTATTCCCAGAGTGGAATAGGCAGAGCTACAAAATTACTAACAACTGTAAAAAGTTGTTAATAATTCTGTAACCACATTTTGCACATTTAGGCTAAGATGTTAACCTGTGAATTAGTGACAGGTTGCAAGCCCATCGCCTAACAGTACTACACAGCCTTTATTCCCTTAGTCCTTAGGCTTATGTATGTATGTGTGTTTTTTATTTAAATGGAATTCACTTTGGAAGCTTCCAAGTAGATTCCGACATTTTAAATAATTATTACTATAACAGTGTCTTTTGCGCATGTGACGCCATTTGCTCAATGTAATGATTTTAACCCTACCTTTTAGTTAACTCAAAAAGTCTTTGGTTGATGCAACATTTAATTATTATGTACAGTTTCATAAATATAATATATACGAGCTTCTGCCCGGACTTCGCCCGCGTAGATTTAGATTATCGTTAATCCCTTGGGAACTTTTGTATTTTCCGGGATGAAAAGTAGCCTATGTGTCAATCCAAGGTACGAGTAATCTCCATTCCAAGTTTCATTTAGATCCGTCCAGCTGTTGCAGCGTGAAGAAGTAACAATCACACACACACAAACTTTCGAATTTATAATATTAGTAGGATACACATTCCCGTGCACCAAAAATATTTACACGCTCCTGTGCGACTGATTATGTACAGTGGTGGCCAGTGGGCGGGTGCATTTTTTCCATACAATTGCCTACA
This sequence comes from Acleris laterana, assembly GCA_963966035.1. Classification (NCBI taxonomy): domain Eukaryota; kingdom Metazoa; phylum Arthropoda; class Insecta; order Lepidoptera; family Tortricidae; genus Acleris; species Acleris laterana. The sequence goes on along the minus strand of OZ014445.1, from coordinate 14,101,567 downwards.
AATATGACTTCAATTTTGACCACCAAATAAAAAGTTCTTGTCCAATTTTATTACTAATTCAAATTTACTTTAGGTCATTAACAAAGGTTTAAACTGATATACACAAGAATATAAGGTTAAGGTTTATACTGAACTACTGAAACACTTTGTGCTGACGCATCCATACAAAGTTTTGAATGAAAGTCAAACATTTATTTTTTCAATTCCCTATAAAATGAAAGATTCGTTTTCAACACGGATAAATTGTGCATACATTTAAACCTTAGTTTATACAGTTAACGATAAGTGTAACTAAGAATAAAATTGGTTAGATCTTTTTGTTTGGTTGTCTAATTTGAAGTCATGTTTGTATGCAATTGTATGGGAAAAAAGCAAGTGTTCCTGATTATGTGGCCACCACTGTATAATAATGTATCTGTTTACATATATTTGGCACAAAAGCCGTGTTCCTTTGGCTGTTCCAAGAAAATTCAATGCATGAAACTACTTAGAATTAAAAGAGGTGTTGCTTTGACTTGTGTATGTATGTAAATACTTTATTGTACAAACGGGAAAATAAACAAAAAATAGACAGAAACAAATGGTATGTACAAAGGCCTTCCTACCCTAGGCTTTACCTACTTTATAAAATAAGGCAAACTAGATTAAAAAAGAAGGTTGCATAATCTTAGGACTCAATAGGCTTTTTTGCATGACCTACCCTCAAATATTACTAAAAAATAGTTATTACCAAAACCTACAGTTTTAATCTCATTTTTGCATAATGGAACAATTAAATACTATGCGCTTCTTGGTTCATTCAGGTGAAAGTACTGAACCATAAAAAAAGAAGGTCAACTGTAATGTAAACAATGTAAACAATGTAAACAATTTTACTATGTTAAATATTGAAGACTAAACAATAATAAGACAAACTGTAATAAATAATGTACACGTGGACAACGTGTAAATACATGGTCTTGTTATTTTTTCCTTGTATATTTTAATAACAAAGAGCTTACCCATATTGAGTATTGATCCCCCGCCTCCGCCACAGGCATCCTCAACCGTCTTACACCCCAGAAACGACGCGGCATAGCATTAAAATTGCCAGCGACATTTCTACTTAATACTTGACGAAGGAATGTCTCAAAACGATACTGATATATATTCGATTTCAGATAACGTTAAACCATGTCAATTAGGTATCGCTCGAATCAAATCAACCAGCCGTAAGCTGACGTCCTGAATTGACGTGACGTCAGTCGTCAACGTCAAACAAACATCTGCCAGAATTCCTAAACGTAAATATGAGAAGGAACTGGCTGAACGGTATACAACCTTTGCCTATTCTCTATGGTTAAGGCTGGCTACAAATAAACTTTTAAACCGTTTAGCATTTCACGCCTTTTACCTCAGGGGCCCTACTTGGGCGTTTTCAGAAAAAGTTGTTGGTTGAAAAAAGTCGTGTCCCATGACTTTCATGGCTGATTATTCGAATTTAAAGAAGGCATATCAAATGATATATTTTTTTTTACATTAAATATCTTATTAACTTCAGAAACACTCTAGAATTATGCAAAACAAGCATGTTAAATTTAAAATATAGCCTAAATAAGAAAAAAGGAGGTGCTATTTTGACGTGTCCCACACCCTCCACGACAAATTTGAAGTTAGATAAAAAATACTAAATTAGACTGTTTATAAGTCAACGGTTGCGTCCCGGTCAGTTATGAACCGATCTTTAATTTTAAACCGTAAAACAAGTGCGTTTACATAGAAATTTCTTTGACAAATACAGATTTTAATCTGTCCCGCGAAATAGCGCATGCGGAATTTCCGGCATACGCGACCGCATTTTTAATATGTTCCTGGCAATAAAACGCCACAATACATGAAAATTTTGAATTATGGCAGCATTTTTAGTCTATGGTAGTCGCTATTTGGTTTCAAATGACAGCGGTTAGTCCGTGAAATGTGTTTAGAGTGGTCGCGTGGCGTTTGCACCAAAAATAGGTTTCTTCATACGACTCCAATTTTATCAAGGTAAGAGAATCCTGTGTAATTGATGTTTTATAATGTTATATTTATTAATTAATGCTGATTCGGAATCAAAGGTAATATTTAAATAAAGTTCAATAGTTCATTTGTAATTTTATCTAAATGTTTGATTGGCATGGATACGTCACCTCCATACCGCCACGGTCGCGTTATTAGAACTAAAAAGTGACGTAATAGAATTCTAATGCTCGTTTCATAAAGAGATTTAAAGATTATTTTAATAAAATGCCAATTTTTCATTTTGTTTTACCTACATAAACGAATTTTTACAATGTACCTACCTGTTTGTTTGTCCGTCTGTCTGTTGGCTTGTTTAGGTCAATTCTTGCAATTCAGTTTTGAAGCAGTCTTTTCCGCTACTACTAAATGGAATGGTTTGAAATTTGGAATACGTATGTAAACCCGATGACGATTCAATATTACGGTTTCATTGAGCTGGTATAAAAATGAAGCCGGAAGGTGCCCACGGAAACTTATCAATATGTCTAATAATAAAATAAGTAATATTATTGGTGCCTGTATTGTATATATGTATGTATGTAAACTAACACTTTATTGTACTAATTACCCGACTGCGTCAGAAGGAGGGTTATGTTTTTCGAGAGTATGTATGTATGTATGTGTGTAAGTATCTATGTATGTATGTATGTATGTATGTCTATTTCTGGGCACGCTCTGCAGCCTAAACGGCTTGACGGATTTTAACATGCGAGGTGTCATTCGATTCGTCTTAATTGTCGTAGTGACATAGGGTATATAATATTTCAATATGGCGCCCGCAAAAAAAATGGAGGGGGAAATAAAAAAAAATGATTTTCTATTATAACAATATGGGTATCAAATGAAAGCTGTTAAATAGCCCATTCCAAATATATATACATTATAATGCTTTAATGCTACCATTTTGTCAGGAACGTCTAAAAAGTAATAAATTCCTTTTGCTAGAGAATGTTTCGCTTATAATTTGTTTAACCACTAAGTATTTTATAAACTAAAAAGAGTGAAATAAATTAAATTATTAAAAATAAACAAAAAACCCGACTGCAATAAGAAATAACTGAAAATCGAAAAACAAGCTATATAATCCATAGAAAATTGTAATAAATAAGAGCAATGTTCTCATTAATATTTATAACAATTTAAGTTTAACTGAATATTGGAAAAGGTATTGCAGGCGGCAGCTTGACACCAAACTGAAAATGTGTTATTATTAAACTCATTAAATCTTATGTTACGAATAATTCCTAATTAATTGATTTAAAATGAAAGTTAGAAAAAAACGCAATAAATTAATTAATTTCAAACGAATTGAGAACCTCCTCCTTTTCTTGAAGTCGGTTAAAAAGAATGATGTTGTGTTTAACGATCTCATGAGATTACTTGTTAAAATTAATTAATTAATTGTTTTGGTAAAAAAACATAGTAATATGAACGTAGCCTTATAGTTCCTAAACGCCACTTCGAGCTTCACTATACGTCACTGTCCCGTTATTGCTGTGATTGAATTTCTTAAATAATTAATATTCTATCAAAGATGTTTAGAAGTTATTATTGTTAAACACATTATATTTAACTAATAGTTAGCTAACCAATAAAATATAAAAAAAATACTACGCATTCGTCGCTCCAAAGACAATAATATATAGTACAAAGTACTAAAAGGTAGCGTTAAGGAAAGCTTTTGTTATAAAACTTAATTGAATTGTAATAATATGATTAAAAAATATTTTTTTTGAACACTTTCTAGTTTAAGGTTTATCAATAAAACTTCAAAACATCTTGAATCTTTCTAGTTTTCTTTTAAACCCGTTCTAAAATGAGTGGCGTAATGGAACTTCTTACGAGCAGAAACGAAATCAAATTGCGATTTTTTACTGAAATAGTAATTATTTTGTAATAAATTTATTATTTTCATGCTGCTCATTTAATATATTATCAATTTAACTACATTTTAAAGTAAACTAAAATATTTTTTCAAGTGGAATTCTTCTTACGTCACCAACAACTTTTTCTGAAAACGCCCACTTTGAAAATCGAAGTTTGAAGTTACGTTGGGTCCATCCCTGTCACTCGTCATTCGAGATTATATCGAGATAAAGAGATGGAGCTAACGTAACTACAAACTTCGATTTTAGAGCCTCAGAACTTAATATTTTTTTTAATCATTGATTCACTCACGTTTACATGCAGCCACATTTATCGGATTCAACGAATATTCGTCTTGAAATCTCTTTCTTCCTTCTAGGAGATGCAAACACGAATATTCGGCGAAGCCCATACAAGTGGCCCTTACCTATTAGTAAGTACCTTATCCCCCACTAAAACCGGTAAACCGGCAGACTTTTTCGTTGGAAAATTGTGCCAATGTGTACTCGAGTTCTATATTCTCTAAGAATCGTACTCACCTGAGGTGTACACGATTAAACGATTGATTGATTTACATTGTCATCAGTTAAAAAAAAAGTTTACATCTTTTGCAAGTTATATTGACGGCGACCTTATGTGGCAATATCGCACCCAATTTCCAATCGAAATATGAATCGTCACTATTATCGATTTAGATAGATCGTAACGACGGATCGTTCCGTATATGGGGCCCTTAAGCATAATTATAATGAGCACATTTTGTCCAACGTCTACGTCCAGCATGAGAAAAATTAATACAACATTGAAGATATTGGCATAGTATAAAATAGATATTAGGGTAAAGATAAATCATTATTTCTATAATAATACCCATTCCATTAGTTTGATTTTCGTTTGCTTGCTTCTATGTGATGGACGAGTTTGTTTTTAATTGTATGGGTGGCCGGCCTTATTAGAACAATATAGAAGAAAACAGGATGGTTGGAACTTTGGTTGGAAGCAGAAAAATCGAAACATCGGTTGCTCCGTCCTTTTCACTTGTCGTTCGACTCTAAATTGGCAGAAAGGGATGGAGATAAGGTAACTTTGAACAACCTCGAACTTCGATTTTCAAAAGGCCCCAGTAACTATTGCAAAAAATATTCAATTTTATATTCAAACTAATTATTTAATTTATTATGTATAAAATAAGGGTACCTACGTCGAATAGTTATTTTATGCCGTTGTTTATTAATGCCCTCTTTATTCTTATTTATGGTTTTTAGGTGTGGTGAACGGTATAAAAAATAAAACTAATAACCAGCTTTCCTTGCTCTTTACCGACAGTTCGTCGTGTTATTTTGGTAGAATTGGTAGTCGTAGGGCTCCTTTTTATGGTAGAACCTTGGTAGCACTAGCACTAAGTTAATTACCTGCTCAAATCGTTCCTCATTCATACCAATGTCCCCAAAGCAAATCTAAAAATAGACAGGAATACCATGTTAATCAAACGACAGATCCCCATCTGATTGACAAGTACTATTGATTTTGATGCTAAAACACAATAAAATAATTATTTGCGAATGACACACGTAGGAAACAATCCGAATAAATACCTAGTAGTCATTCCAATTCGGGTAAGCTAAAGCTACCTATTGGACTTGACAGAACGTAAAAAAACTGTTGTTAGGTAGAGGTACCTATATACCTACTACTCTTGCTTGCTTTTTATTCGCACTGTAGCTGAGGCATTGGTACGTAGGTATCTATAGCTATATAGCAAGACACTACTTGCTTATAGTATAGATATGTAGATAATAGGTACAACTGTATCATGAACGTATATGTTTAGACAGCTATAGATATACAGCAAATTGCTATAACCCGACCAAGATGAAACGACATAAGACTCTATGAATCATAATGCTCCCAACAGCTTTCCTAAATTTGTACCGTATCCCGCTCATCGTGCGAACCCCGATCGACGACGAAATCATTCCATCCAGCCGTCGAAGCTGTGTTCTCGGGGGGTTTGAAATAGTGTTTTTGTGTAAATCTCTAGTGCCAACAACTACACAAAACGAAGGTAAGCTACGAAAATTTAAAATTTACAAGATATCATGTAGATTGTGGTCGTCTATTCCTTTTGGCATTTATGGCATCGCTTTCTCAAGCGTATCTTTTGTCTCGCTTCAATAAACGGAGAGCTATCAACATGTTTAATATTCTGTCTCATTCTAGTAATATAACACCGTTGTGCTCGGTCGTGTCACGTAAGATTTTTTGTATTTAGCTTGCTGTAAAAATTCTCAGTGATCGTTTATTGTGACTAGTTTAGTTGTGCGTTTGTCTTTAGCTTATTGTGTTCTATTCAGACTGATTACCTCTATCGAATCATATAGGTCGTGCTAACTTTCACTCTAGATATAGATAGATACGTACTGTGATATAGATACATAGATACAGTACAGGTATAACATCAAGTCGCAGAGTCTCAAGGCCGAAATACACAAATATCTGTGTTATATACATGGTAAAAGAACATTATAAGACTGTTCCATATAATATTGTGAAGAAGTGACTTAATTCTGATAAGTTTTTTTATCTGGTGAGCAATCTTGATCTTTATGATCACGAGTACAAGCTACCATTTGTCGAGTGGCGTATTAGCTAGGCCAGGTACCTAGCTACCGTTTGAGAACCAACCAACCCAGTGCTTGATTATAGTATTTATAGTTTAGTAAATTTGTGGAATAGGCCCTTATAGCGCTCTGCTGCTGCAAATAAAGTAATATTGAATGGCGTATGCACAAGTCCGTAATATTATTTTATAAGTCCTTGAGATAACCTCAAATTGTCTGAGCAGAGAATCGCATCAAGTAGAGAGTGCGCTTTATAAATCTTTATGTTTATGTGTTTGTGTTCCGTGCAGATAAATTGAACGTGACGAGCTGACTGCGAAGCTGCTCGATAGGATCTGCCGAGCCCGCATTATCTGTGATATACAGCTCAGCCTCTCGTCCGTCCTATAAGGTGCGTATATCTTAACAATAATGGCGCTACGATTACGATGTTGAGTTCCGTCCTAAAACCAAGTTGTCCACAACCAAATGCTAAAATCGATTTAATTTAAAGTCAATACCATTCCATTAAGGTTTTTTTTCGAAATTTAAGAGCCACGCACTTGTCGGTGGTCGTCCACCTGTCCACCGCTTCACTTTTTGGTACGACACAACCTTAACCTTGTTCTTTATTTCCTTAATTTCTAGGGTTTTTGCTACCTTTCCTTCCTTCTATCTTTCCTTTTATTATGATGGAACAGGTTGTGTTGTAGCAGGTGCCCTATGATTTCAATCCTCTTCTATTTTTAGTTTCATACTCAAAGGGTGTCAAAAAGACCCTATTTCTCCTGTCGGTCTGTCTGTCTGTCTGTCAGCGGGCAGTATTATGAACCATAATAAAGACAAAAAAAAATCACAGTGTATATTTCTATGGTCCCTATACATATATCCAACAATAATAAAAATAAAATAAAATAAAAATATACCAGGTTGCCATAAGAATGGTACGGAACCCTTTACTCAAGTGGTTATTTTATTGTTAGTGATTTTTTTGTTTTATTGTTACTGCTTACTGTCTAAAGTACGGGAACTGATTCCTTGTGTTGAATGCACCGTCTTGTTGACGTGTGAGATGGTGCCATGCTGACATACTAATTATTTATAGGGCTGGGCCACTTGGGGCTAGAGGCGAGTCCACAGCAGCTTCAAGCGGTGATCTCACCTGCCCTCTGCCACAGAGGCACTAAACACTGCTACCTGCTTTATTGACTGCATCACTACGAACCATTGTTACTTAGTCTTTAATTGAAACAATATGCAATCTGTGAAAATAAGTATAATTCTAGGTGGATATTGTAGAAAATTATTCTATTAAGGGTATTTATAATTGTCTGATGTCTAATGTTTCTGTAATATTATGTGTTCCACATCTAATTAAGGATAATTGTTACTCCAATATTTATACTGTTACCGAACCAATGCAATGTAAAATCTCCACCTCAATGCTGGTGGCGAACACAAATAAATTTGGTGCTTTGAGGCGAGTTGAAGAGAAGAATGAAAGTCAGCAAGTTAGTGTAAAAATGGTAGATAATAATATTTATAATGTAGAGTTTGTTGATAGTATCCAACAAAACCAAATGATTGGCGATACGCCTAACTACTGCATTCCTTTAACGATTAACGCCATAACAGTCCAGGGTATCTCATACAGTGACCCGTATTTCAGTAGCTTTAACTTAAATTATAAGATGGCGTTGGGAGCGCCCGAGTATATGAACAAGTCTGATTACGCTTTTAAATCTTCAGTTTGTATTATACGACATGAGCCTTGCATGGATAAGACGCGACTACTAAACGAAAAGTCTGTTCATATTATATGCAAAACGAAAACTCGAATGATAAATGACGAAAAGTCGATAAGGATAGACCATGACAATAATGTATCGGAGGTTGATGTAACATCGGAGTCTCAGTCGGGTGGTTTGAAGACCTTCGCTAACGGTGATCTCACGTTGGACGCGATGCTGGAGCTCTTGAGTAACGAGGAGGCCGTGGTGCGAAGCATGGGCGGCGCCGCCGACAGCTGGGGCGTGCCGCAGCGCCTGCGCTTGCGCGGCGGCGGCGAGAGCTCGCTCAACGCTGCGGCGGGCTGGGGCAGCCCGCCCACGAACAACAACAACGGTGAGGACACCCCCACTACCAATATGGGCCTGCTAAACCAAACGGCGGCATCTCCTACGAAACCCACTAATTATTTACAGGAGAGAATTCACTCTGCTTAAGCTATTTATTTGGAGATACCGCTATTTGGCTTAGGAGGGCAATTTATGCTAACTTTAAATTTAGTAGCCAACTGGCACTTCTGCCAACTTAAATAAACTAACTTCATTACGATATACTTGTTGTTTTGGCCTCAAATTCACCAGCAAACACATCAATTAGCGGCAAAGTAAAGTGTTAAAGTATTCAAACCCAAAATAAACAATGTCGAGCTCATATATCAATATTTAACTCTGACATAGTGGTATTGTTATGATGGTATTGCAGCTATTGTTGCATTGTGCCTACGCAGCGGAATGTCAGCATGCGCGGAAATGGACGCGGCACTGTTTGTGATACACAAACCGCAAAACCAAATTGGTTGCGCGCTATCGTTTTACGAGAGCATAGTTATTGGAGATAGGTATCTTTAAATATCGTCTTTTGCATCGGCAGCTGGCAATTGGGGCGGTAACTCCAGTGGCCAAAGTAACGCCACGAACAATTCTCAACAATGGAACAGCGCGGCGCAGCGCCCGCCCACTTCCCAAGCGGACAGTAAGTTGTTTTTAAAACCGAACGTGATCGTTTGAATTTATAATAGTGCTACCTAATTATCTAATTGATGATGATTAAATTAAACCTGCCTATCCGGGGGCTCTCTTAATTACCATACATTGTTCTTTATTCATTAAAGCGATAACTGATTTCCAAAGCGTTGACATTTAGTTAGAAACTTGAAAACAAACTTTGTTATCAAACAACAAAGGTCGCGTAGGTTTTCATTTATTTTTCTCGAGTAGAATTTTCACAATAAAGATGTAAAATCGGTAATAAAACAGCATAGTTACAACTCTCGGCGGCAAGCGTTGTACACGTGTATTGATAAGGGTTTTCGTTGCAGTGAATAGCAACAAGGGTAACGCTAATCAGATGCCGCCGACGAGCGCCGCCTCTGCGCAGAATTGGCAGAGCTCGCCGCCCACCATGCCAAATTCACAGCCCAACAATAATGGTGCGCCTGCGAGCAATGGTTAGCTAAATAACTATCAAATTGCTTGAGCATAGGTGTTAAGTACACCTAACATACGTAAATCCGTGGAATTATGTCTAGGGATCAGTAGCTGTTTGTTTAGATAAACCATCAATCTTTGATTGTTATCAACTAATCATTGCCATACGGCAAAATAATGGTATTTTAATCTACTTATGAATTTGATTTTTGCGCCGAAATAAATAAGACAGGCGGCCATATTTGATTTCCAATCAATTCAACGTTCTGAAATAACTTCTTTTATAAAGTGACGTTAAAAGCTGCAAACGCCAGAGGCGATGGCGGCGCGGCGCGGGGCGGTGCGACATCTTGGTTCTTATAAATTGTATCTGCATTCATATCATAACTTTCCTATTTTATTTTCAGAAACAATGAGCCCAAAGCCTATAGAAACCTGTATCTGTGGTTGTACTTTAATGTTAACGTGTATTTACATGTCATTAAAGTATCGGTAAACAATGTAGTTGCATCTTATGTTCGTTTTTAAGTATTGGTCATACAGGGTAACAACAGATACAGGTTTCTCACATGCTGTAAAAATCTTTTGATATGCATGTAGGTAAAGTTATGTATGCGACTGTACGCATATTTAGGCATTAAAACACTGGTGTGATCTTATTATGAAACTCCTTTCGGCTAGTTTCATAAAACCACACTCTTGTATTAATGCCTCTGATTATGCCCCAGTCACATAAATAACTATAATGTAAGGTGTTTTTATGCGAAAGGCGTCATGGAGGTTCCTAATCTCCGCCGCTTCCTCAGTGCGTTTGCAGCTTTTAACTTCGTTACAGCTTTAACTATTGGCTCCAGTCAAGTGCGAATAAGGTACTATGTGTGGTGTGTTAGTACGTATGTTTGTGCTTCTTGCATTGATAAATATACCTATCAATCCTATTATGCAAATTAAAAAACAAATTATCTCACTACTGCATCTTACCGATTCTTTAATCGTGTTTCGCGTGATACCGACTTTGTTGATAAGAGCTACCAAGATATTTATTTTATTTTTGTTTGCTTAGGCACGAACAATCCTAACAATGGGAATCCCGGTGGCAACTCACCCAACTCCGCCGCTCCCAACATGCCTCCCGCCGCTAACGGCAACGGAACAACGAACACCGCGTCTTCCGCTAAAATAGAACAACTGAACTCGATGAGGGAGGCCCTGTTCAGCCAGGACGGCTGGGGTGGCGTAAGTATTTTAAATAACGAGCTCGAAAACATTCTACCTCAACAGATACGATGGTATAGTTTGGTTTTACCATTACAGCAGCACGTGAATCAAGATACCAATTGGGATGTCCCTGGATCGCCTGAGCCCGGTGCAAAGGTAGAACCGACCGCCGGGGGCCCGCCGCCTTGGAAGCCGAACGCGAATAATGGCGCATTCCTAGGGACCGAACTGTGGGAAGCTAATTTGAGGAACGGCGGTCAACCGCCACCGCAGCCCGCCGCTAAAACCCCCTGGGGCCACACCCCGACCACGAACATCGGAGGCACCTGGGGCGAGGACGACGATGCCGGCGAGTCTGCCAACGTGTGGACCGGGCCGCCGCCGCCGCAACAGTGGCCCGCCGGACCGCCGCAGCACGCGCAGCAGTGGGGCGCGCCCAAGAAGGACGACTGGAACGCCTGGGGCGAGCCGCACCGCCCGAGCGACCCGCGCCTCGAACACCGCGCGCCCGACGCGCGCCCGCCGCCCGCCGACACGCGCCACGACCTGCGCGGCGGCATCTCCGGCCGGCTCAACGGCGAGATGTGGAACTCGCACCACCAGCACGGCGGCGGGCCCAACAAGATGATGCCCTCCGGCAACGTCAACCAGTGGGGAGTCCAGGTAACGACCGTTCCTAAAATTATCTTTATTATATCTTCTATTATATCTCCATCATTTCTTTACTGTTCTATGTAATCCTAATCCATGATATTATTTTGTTCAGGGTCCGAAGGAATCTATGAAGACGTCAGGTTGGGAAGAGCCATCTCCACCCGTCACGCGGCGAGCGGCGAGCGGGTTCGATGACGGCACGTCGCTGTGGGCGGCACCACGCGGCATGGGAGGTATGGCCCGCGGCGCGCCGCAAGGCCCGCAGCCGCCCCAGCGCATGCCGCCCACGCCCACCAAACCCGACGTGGTGTGGGGCACCCACGGGCAGCGCAACGGCTCCTGGGAGGACCCGCACACGCCAGCCTGGCCCGAGCGCGACGCGCCGGCCTGGCCCGAAGCCTCCAACCCCGGCCTCTGGCCCGTGCCCAAACCGAAGCCCAACCAAGCCGGCGGCTGGCCCGACGACATCGGAGAATGGGGAGGGCCGAAACCCCCGCAGGGCGGCCCGCTCGGGAAACAGATACCCAAAGAGATGCTGTGGAACAGCAAGCAGTTTAGATACCTGGTTGAGATGGGTTTCAAGAAGGAGGACGCCGAGACTGCCTTGCGCCGGAGCGACATGAACGCCGAGGAGGCCCTGGAGATGCTGGGCGCGCTGCGCGGGGAGGGCTGGCGCCGCGGCGACGAGCACTTCGCGCACCACGGCGGGCCCTTCCAGCCGCCGCCGGCCGTGCCGCCCGTCAGCGCCGCCGTCGTGCAGAAGCTGCTCAACCAGCCGCCGCCGCAGCCGCCGCACCACCACCCGTCCTACAATCCTAACAGGTACCATTTTTTTCCTACAATTCCAAGTTCGAAGTTCGAAGCTATATTATATTTTTTAATTATCGTGTTTATCTATTTTAGCGGGACCGGTAACAGTGGGCAACAACCGAGCACGGCGCAACTGCGCATGCTTGTCCAGCAGATCCAAATGGCGGTGTCCGCTGGCTACCTCAACCATCAAATACTCAATCAGCCACTGGCTCCGCAAACTCTTGTACTCTTAAACCAGCTTTTACAGCAGGTGAGCATCATCTTCAAAAACCTCTAAATTAATTGATCTTTAAAAAAAAGTCTTGGAATAAAGATTCATTGCCTATATTATTTACTATGAAACCTGACGTCACACGATGTTCGTTTCTAGGTCGCTAGGTACCTCCCTAATTATCTTACGGAGCGGAGAAATTGTCTATCCAACCAAGCGGAGTTTTTCCGCTTCATGGACTTCCCTTGTTTACGCGATCGTTGCTCTCTCTACTAAAGGGTTGTTTTGATTCGTTTTTTATTGTTTAGATCAAAGTACTGCAGCAATTGGTGCAGCAACACACTATTGCCATTTCAAAGGCTAACTCGTCGCTGGCATTGCAGTATTCTGTCCAAATCTCGAAGGCTAAACAGCAAATCTCTGCCCTACAGGTAAGTTTATTTTTTGAATACTAAAATCGGTTCTCATAAAAATCCCTTCAAAAGAATTTTATTAATATACTTGGGAGCAAAGAAATCGAGCCACATTCAATGGAAATTCAGTACTAAGTGGCTTGATTTCTTTACTCCCAAGTGTAGTTACAGAATTTTTTTTTTAAATTTCGTTACTTAAATTCTTCAGTCAATAACATAAATAACTCGTTGTAAAATATTTGTGATTGAGCACCTTTTTTTTTATAAGAACTGTTAGAAGAATCAAACTAACGTAACGGTTTTGTGAACAGAGCCAGATCGCGACGCAGCAGGCGCTGTACATGAAGCAGCAAGCAGGCGGCGCCGATCTGTTCAAGCAGGGCCCAGACCCGCTCACCCAGCTACAGACCAACTTCAGTGAAATGGGCATCTCCAAGGAGGCTCAGGGCGTGAGTACTCGCCTCTTTCTTAACTTTCAACGTTTTAGGCACTTGTAAATATTAAGCACGTTACAATTGCTGCGCCGAATTAACAGTCTTTGTGTTAGATTGCACTTTACTTTCGATGAAAATACATGAATTTCTCACTAAAGCGATCATTAGAACAAAGCCGTCTAAACCACGGTCAAGAGCAAACCCAATTACTGTTAAAAAATAGAGTAATTCTACTTTAAAATAAATTGCTTTAGATTACCTTACAATAGAGGCATTGGACTTAGTCGCCTCCAATCATAATCATTCATATTACGTTTTAAGCACCACTGCTGTTACACTTAATGGGTCATACACAGATTTAGGTTCGCGTCTTTCCTGTGGACATACCCGAAGTTAATGTTTAAAAGGCCTAATTTTCTGGCGCAACCCACATCCGCATAAACGGCGTCAGGTCTACTTTAGTCTTATCAGATAAAAACATAACTTACATGCACACAAGCCTTTCACTATGGACTACAGGAAAGACAACTTTTGTTTTTGTATGACCCTAATATTTGATTATTGGGCACAGGGCTACGGCGGCGGCAATCCGCAGCAGTCGCGCCTGAACCAGTGGAAGCTGCCGTCTCTGGACAAAGATGGCGAGGGCTCGGAGTTCAGTCGCGCGCCCGGCACCGCCAAGTCTGCCACCAGCCCACAGCTCAATCAGCTAGGGCTGCAGCCTGACTCGTGAGTACAGTTTTAATGCAGGTTGTTGGTCAAAACCGCTGTTACAGGGTCTTCAGATGTCCTTAGGTCTCCTGAACGAGTGTGCAGCCTTTATCTGGAGATTGATTGAATCGTTTAGGGGTTTTGGTCGCAGAGATGGAGTTTTACTACGCTTAGTGCATATTCATCCTGGTTGTGATCATGGACTGCTCCACTAAAGCGATGGTCATACAAAGCTTGGTGCGTTACTGATGGTGCATATCAAACATAATAAATACAACAAAATATAAGTAGAGTGAAGGCTGGAAGTCTTTTATTTCAACACTAGCGACCCGCCCTCGCTTCGCTTCGGTTTATGTGAGTTTTCTGTAACACCCGTACATAAACCAGAATCTATTATACTTACATATAAACCTTCCTCTTGAATCACTCTATCTATTAAAAAAACCCGCATCAAAATCCGTTACGTTGTTTTAAAGATCTAAGCATACATAGGGACAGACAGCGAGAAGCGACTTTGTTTTATACTATGTAGTGATGTTACTAAAAAAATTGTTCCACGTGTCAAAATATTTGTATCTCTAGTGCATAAAGATGATCTCCGACGGTAAATTATTTGTTCTTTTTCGTGTTTAATTTTGGATCAGATCTTTCACTCAGTGACACGTTTAAACTCACAGTGAAAAACACAAGTGCCCAATAAAGTCATTAGTGAATCGATCAAACGATGTTAGTATTGCATATCTGTCCCGAAATTGAATAAAATTCGATGGAGTTTAACGTCAATACTAGACTTTTTTTATATTGGTAACATAATTTCTGATGGTGCCACTTCACTAGGCGTTGGGTATTTGTGTGTTCGTGTCGGCCATGTTGACAAATGTTTTACGTTGTTGCTAATAAAATAACCAGCATAACAACCACCATTAAGTAGCAAAAATCAAATAAGTTTCTCATTCATAATGAACAATTGTATAGCAGCTTTAATACTACTACACTGCGTATTCGCATACTGGCTCTTTTGACGCGAGCTTAAAAATCAACAATTAGTGTGTTTGCTGAATAAACCAATAATGTCAATGTTTTGACAACTATATTACGCCTACACCTTGCGATTATCTGTCAAATATTCCAAATACGCGAATATTCAAGGTCAAGTGAAGTGCCGATGCCGCTATACCTTCCAAAAGCTAACTTGGCTCGGAGAACTGGTAAAAAAATTAACCAGCTCAGCAGAAACGACATTCATTTCAATAGTGCATTGTCATTTTGATCAGAGAACAAAATAAAAGTGTTCGAAATAACGATTAATTTCGCTCGCAAATTTGTTCGCAACACCATCGTTTTCTCGTATTTCTAGCACGAGATTAATCAAGCAGGCCTTATCTAACTGCAGGAAAAATTATGCAAGGAAGAAAGAACAAGAATACCAGATACATCCCAGCGACCATAACGCTCGCGCATTGATTCCGCTCCGAGCGAGTGTACGAAAAACCTGGAAAAGAACTATTAACTGGTATTTTTCGCCCGTTCACAAACCGTGCCGGCCTTATAAAAAATTTACTTATACATGTGTTAAGATTCTGATCCTGCCCCTAGAAATATCTAGGTATACACAGAAGAAGTTTCACATGGTTGGTCTATAATGGTGGTTGATATAGGTGAATTACTTCAAATTGCCATTTGTATGTGTGTGTAAGCGTGTGCAAATGTATCAATTGCAAATTTTCATTTAACTTATTATTTAATCTCTATAAATATTATTTATTGTCCCGCCTGATATTTATTTATTTAAACATTTTTATTGACAATATGACACCCAACTGCACTTAAAAACTGCCTTCTCTTATATCAGCCATGTTATAATCAGGGACGCGCCCTCCCATTCCCCGATAAAATCCTTTAAAAGACTCACCTCTCGAAATATATCCCACTAAAAGAATAACCCCTTTGGAAGAAATATGTGACTTAGTTATTGGTTTAACTAACCATTCACATAGGGGAAACCTAAAGAGCTAAAGCTCAGATCGTCGGCAGTAAATTGATATCCCTCTCTTATTGCATAACCAAATATAAGGGTAACCCTTATAAATAGCGCTTAAATAGCAAATCGAACGGTTTTTTTATAAGGGTAACCCTTTTAAATAGCGCTTAACACTTAATAACATAAAAATGAAAAAAGTCATGAATTCAAACCCTAATTGATTTTGAATACGCATAAAAAAAAATACAAAACTTGGTATTATGTTATGTTGTTAACATGCGAAGAAGGGTTAAAAAGCCAATCGAACGGCTTTTTTAAGTTAAAGGGATATTGGTATCACTCAAAACATAACGCTTTAAAAGCAATCGAACCGAACAAGACTTATACGAAACGGATTTGGATAGTGAATCCTTTCGAAATACCCATTTCCAAACCCTTGGTAAAGTTAACCCTTATTAATAGCGCTTTAAAAAGAAAATCGAACGGCTTTCAAACGATACGGTTTTTCTAAATAAATCCTTATAAAAACCCATTCGAAAACCTTGAATGGGATAGCGGGCCGGTCCCTGGTTATCTAAGTATATAAAAGGAAAAACTGACTGACATATCAACGCACAGCCTAAACGGCTAAACGTAGGCACTTGAAATTTGGAAGGGACGTAGCTTAGGTACCGTAGAGGTGCACTAAGAAAGGAATACCCGAAATTCCCACGGGAACGGGAATTAGCGGGAAAATTATTAACTCAAAAAAAATGATTTGCCCAACGAAGTGGACACGGGAACAGCTAGTAAATTATAATATAAGGGATGTTGACAGTAGTACAAATTAATTATTTATCATACACTAACCACAATCTTAAATTCCGCCAAGTATTCCAAAATTTCAGGACAGAACTTGTTATTGTTTACACACAATAGTGTATATTATTTATTACATCATTGTTTACTTATTCATTATAAATCTATCAAAGAAACTATCGTTTCAACGTTTCGTAGTTATACTCTGAAGATGTAATAGTAACATGATGTCCCCCAGCACGTGGGGCGTGGCGCGCGGCGCCGAGGGCTGGGGCGACGGCGGCGCCGACGTGGCGGACGGCAAGGACGCGTGGCCCGCGCACCCCGCGCACCAGCCCGTCTTCGACATGGTGCCCGAGTTCGAGCCCGGCAAGCCCTGGAAGGTCGGTGGTCGATTATATACCTATATCACTCGTTTGTGTTCAAATGAAACTACCCTTTATGTAAAAAAAACTTCAAGGTAAAATGTGTATGGACGACTTCAGAAAAAGTTGTCAATGTCGACTTTTTACTTAGTTTTGTGAGATTTGGAGAGCTCGTTTAAGTTTTGATTTTCATTCAATTTATGCTTGAAATTTGTTGTTAAATGTCATTTTAGAAGGACAAAAAAATTCTCATTCGAATTAGATATAGCTTTTTTTTTTCAAAATTTGATTTTTTCGGCACTTACAAAAAAAAAGGAAGTTTTCTTACTAAATTTTTAGTAGGACATAATAGGAAATGTCGTTTTCTGTTTAACCTATTTCAAACATTTAGTACTGCTATAAAAAGTTCCTTTTAACCTACAACTATAATTACTACAGGGCAATCAGATCAAGAACGTAGAGGACGACCCGTCGATGACGCCGGGCTCCGTGGTGCGCTCGCCACTGTCCCTCACCGCGATCAAGGACTCTGATATGTTGGGAGGAAAGACTTCGCCTCCTGGAGGCGAGAGGTCCCTTTCCTCGTCCACTTGGAGCTACCCGGCGCCTGCTACCAACGCCGGCGCGCTGAAGCCCCCGGCAGACGCGTGGGGCTCTAAGCCCCGCGCCGCTCCGCCCCCGGGTCTGAACAAGGCCTGGCCGCAGCACCACGGCAACAACCAGCAGCGCACCGTGCCCTCCTGGCAGGCATCCACTTGGCTTCTTTTGAAGAATCTTACTGCTCAGGTAAGTTTACAAATAAAATTAAAAATTCACAGACCACGAAGTATAATGACTAGATGAGGAGACAAACTGAATGACTTTCACTTATTATCGCATTGGGGAAGTCTCTGTTGGCGGTGTGTCAACCAATGAAAATACCGTTATCTACACGTCGATAACAAGAACGTGCATCCTTTGTTCAAATATTTACATTTTATTTCCTAGAAGTCAAGGAACCCTAGTGATCGTTTAATTTGGCAGTTTACTAAGCATTATTGTGTTTACAGATCGACGGTTCGACTCTGAAGACTCTGTGCGTGCAGCACGGCCCCCTGCAGAACTTCCACCTGTACTTGAACCAGGGCCTCGCCCTCGCCCGCTACTCAACGCGCGAGGAGGCAGCTAAAGTGAGTACTCTTTTCTTCTGTCACTGCTCTTTCAGGGCACTCGACTTGAAGTTATCAGGCTTTGTTCTTGTTGTTCAGTCATTTAATAATGTTGAGTGTTCGTTCTCAGGCCCAAATGGCTCTGAACAACTGCGTGCTGAGCAACACGACGATATTCGCGGAGTCGCCGGCCGAGTCGGAGGTGCAGCTGATCCTGCAGCACCTGGGCTCGGGCGGCGGCGGCGCGTGGCGCGGCGGCGGCAAGGACGCGTGGGGCGGGTTCCCCGGGCTGTGGCCCGACCAGCACGACCAGCGCGCCACGCCCTCCTCGCTCAACTCGTTCCTGCCGCCCGACCTGCTCGGCGGCGAGTCCATCTAAGCCCGCTCCCCCGCCTCTAGGGTTACCGAGTAGTAGCGGGTAGGTGTCTAGTTGTAATTACGCTTCGTCGCCCCCGCGCGGGGCGAACTAATCGCCTAGTCAGACCGCGCGGTCGCGCGGCGCCGCGCCCGAGAGCCGCGGCGCGTCGCGACCGCGGTAGCCAACTGTCCACAATACTATTATCTACTGTGTTGTAAGTGTTCATGTAGATTATTTAGTGTACATAAGAATTATACATATACAACGGCAGACATATAATGTATCGATGGTTATATCCGTATGAAGTATATATAGTGCGACAGGGGGGCGGGCGCGCTCGCCGCCCGCCCCGCCCTCACCAAATAGACTAGGTTCGGTAGAGTAGTTGCGTCGCGGGCTACCTCAGTCACTCGTCCCGTGGCCTTATTTTAGTGCGTATTTATTTTGTTGCGCTCGAGGGCTGTTGCTGTTTCGCCCGTCGAGATGTTTCGTTCCGAGTTTCTTTCGTGTTTTTACTTCTCGTTTTATACATACTGATCGTATTTTAATTATTTATTCGGTTTTGAATTCTCACTCGCAATGAGCCTTGTTTTCCATTAGTGATATTTTTATTCAGCAATAAGTGCATTTCGCCGACTAACAAACGTTTTATAATTAGTTGTAATTTTTATAAAGATAACAAAATTTGAAAATTATGAGATTCGAAGTGCATTCTTGTAGTGGTAAATTCCTTTTAAGCCGTATAGTCTGAGACGGAAATGAGTAGGGCTCGCAGCGGGAGCCGCCGGCGCCCGCGCGCCGCATCCAGCACCCTGTGATGTAAAGTATCTTGCCTAATGTAAGGATAATCTATGTCGGAGTACCAGAGTAGCCGCCGGCAGCGATCGGCCTCCGCCGTTGCTACTGTTTCCCCAAATTTTTTCCAGTATTTGTGATTCAAGTGCCACTTTATGTTTAATATATGAAACGATTATCTAGATTATACGAGTAATGTAAGGGTAACCTAATATATTAAATTGAAAATTGTTTTATCATTTTATATTACATACATTTGTGAGAAGTGTTATTAAAGTACTATAATTGACAGTAATTTAAAATGTTACACTTTTGTGTACCTGTAGGTAAGGATAAAGTTCTAACTTAAATTTAGCCATATCAATATCTATTTAATAAAAGATTTGTGGTATTTTCTATAGGCTCAATTTGAACGTTATTCAAAGTGACATATGCTTTAGATATTCTGTTAATAATATATTGTAGGCGTAGGCGTGTCGGTATTACATCATTGTAGATATAAGATTACACTTAAGTCCTATCGTAGGTTTCGGTAAGCATACTATTGATATTTTACGGCAACGATCGCACGTGTAAATGTCCGTTATCATAAAGTTTATTTACATTTTATTTACTTTAATTTATTGATGGTGTGCCACAGAGATACTCTGCCAAAATATATCATTACCAATTCGTTCCGGGGCGCCCGACGCGGGCGGGGGGGCGCCTCGCCGGACCCACCACGTTTATGATTCGACCTTCGATCACAAAAACGAATGACTATAATAAATGTACATTATCTATTCTATTTCGAGTATCTTCCAGTGATCTTACGATTAAACATAACGATTTTAGTGCTAAGTTAGGATAAGTAAAGCTGTACCTTGTCGAGCCTCAAGCTCGAGAACTCTTCACAAATTAATAAAGTAAGTTAGTGGTGGCGGCGCGGCAGTTCCGCGTCGCCGACGATCGCTTGGACCCGCAGTAGTTCGTGCTGTTGTGTGAGATGTGTTCATGACGGAGGACGATCAGCATTTCTCATTACTAGTTCCCGCGCTCGCGGCGGGCCCGGCCGCCCAACGCCCGGCGCCCGCCACCCGCCGACTCGGTGAGACGCGGTTCTATTATTCACTGACAGTACAAGTAAAGTAACACCAATTTAATTTAAACAATTTTTTTTAAGTATAACTTTCGTTTTAAGCCCCTTCAGGCGACGATCGCGAAATGATTATTGCTGTCGACCTACAAATTTAACAACCGCCCGAAGGGGCAGGTAAATGACAATGTCATGACGTTTAATGTTAGGTGCCAAAGAGTGAGTATCAAAGATAAGTAAGAGGTGTCTGGGACGATTGGTAAGCATCTCTTCGTTTAGTGACAATCTTCCAAATCGTTTAAAATTATTTGTTGCGGTACGGGTAGTCGATCTGATGTTCCTAAGTGATCGCGCAACCGACAGGTCAGCGTCAATTCTATTGTCGTGAAGCTCAATTTAAGTGATCAACGTGTTCTTTTTAACAATTTATTAAAGTAAATATCTAAATTAAATAATGATTTCTATCAGTAAACGCTCTGTCCACGTCTACACCAATTCGAAACGCCTCAGTCGCAATAGTTATCTGGTGCAAATGTGAATTTTATGATACTGCAATAAATGTCATAATTTAATTTTTATAAAGAGTTTTCCATTTTAAAATTAGATAAAGCCAATAACGGAAAGTATAACGTTCCAGTGCCCTGTAGAATATGTTGTCCATAGACTTAGACGAAAGAAGTCATGCCTTGATAAAATTTTAGTCAGTTAAAAGTTATCAGTACTTAATAATGGGTATAAGTAAAGAGACAAGTAAGTGTAGAGGCGCCGGCGCCGGAGCAGCGCGCCCGGCGCCGGCGCATGGTTGTGAGGCGCGGCGCCGCGCCGACTGAATCTCCTCTCGGTTCAATGACTGCATCATTATTTCCTGCACACGATTGCGTCACGTGCAATTTTAGTATATGTTATTATTATGTTGTTGTATATTTATACTTAAACCTATACTGTAATATGTGTATATTGTGAATTATATTCTTAAAAGATTTAATACGCTTCACGCTTTCACTTTTAAAACATTTTTTCGTGACTTGTTTCTGTTATTTAGAATAAATTTACGTACCTAAAAGTAATTATAATAATTATCATAGGTAGGACATGTAAGAAAAAAATAAAAAAAAACAAAAAAAAATAAAAAAAATAAAGAAGCAATTAAAAGAAACCAATGATTGTGCCTCAATAAACTGTGGTACGTTACCGTAACCGATGGCCGGTGTAAACGTTTCCTGGAAGAATATTATAATGAACTGTGCGCTAGGCGGTGCCTGCGCCGCGCCGCGGGCCCGCCGCCGGCCCGCGCCCTCGCCTTGTGTAATCATTAATGAGCTTAGCTATGTTTTACTTTTATCGTAAGTGTTATGTCATCAATCAACATCTATAGTTATATATATTTTATATAATACCTATCTGTAAATATTTTTATCTATTTATTTATTTGTTTTTCATGAAGTTTACCCGAATTAATAAGTAATTTAAATTTTTCGAGTCAATTTCTTTTTAATGTTAGTCTAGCGCCTGTCTCTCGTGTGGAATGAGAATCCAAATTGTGCGTCTATTCCATAACACTTGAATGCCAAAGTCTATGTGTAATTGCCATTTGAAACATAACGACCACTGACGTTCGTAGATAGTCGCCCGCGTAGATCTCTCTCATCACAATACACTACTGATCGTACAAATGGGAGCCATTTATAGCCTCCAAGCTGCTCTGGTATTATTTTAGCTCAAGTATTCAATAGTAGTTTGCTCATAATATTGTTGTTAATTTTAATTGTTTTATCTCTTAATTAATGCTTTCTCTTATGCGGAATAAAATTCTTAAAATATTTTGTAATCTCCATCGTAGCTGTTAATTATAAGGGCCATTATCAAGAGTATTTTTTTTGCATTAGGCGGGCACACTCGCCGCCTTAAAATGCGTGTAAGCCCGCTTGTCCCCGTCTCTAGACCGCCGCGCTGCTTGCCAGGGCGCCGTACGTTGTTCCGAAGCAAGCTAAACCAATGTTTTGACACGCATAGTACGTCTGTTGTCTATGTCATGTTGCCTTAACTGTCCAGTGATTTTCGACAACGTTTCGGAACAACTTATGTCGGCTGAGCAACTGAGCGCTGAGTCCCGCAAACTCAAAGCTGTTGCTACACGCAATGTATAGGGACCAAATATGTGCGGTCGCACATCCTACAGCTGTCTGCTGGAGTATTGGTTTGATCACTAAAAGACATTATTTCCATGTTGCATTACGTTTTCCCCCGCGCATACACTCTTGTTAATGGAATCAACTTACTAGAACGTAACTTTATTATAGTGTAAGTGTACAATATTCAGGGCCTTTTAATTTGATAAGGTTAAAGTTTTGCTTGTTGTCTTTATTTATTTATATATAAATATTTTTGTACGTTAGGGCGTTTGCCGAATGGTCGCCCCGATCAATAGGAGCACATTAGTGATATCTACTTGTAAACTAGTCTTCCTTATTTGAGGTTACGGCACGTGGTAGTGAGGCGCGCGAGAGGCAATCATTCCTCTAGTCTTGTTATGTGGTGCGATTACATAAGAGATAGATACCAAATATAAACTAACGAAGGCTTTGACGTAGGTAGTAGCTAGTAGCGCCGCGGCGCCCGTTCGCGCCCCCGAGCAGCTTGGACGAGAGCACGTACAAGGGAATGGTTGGCTAGTATTAATATGCATTTATTTCTCTTTTGTCATAGTCACTCAAGCATATATTTAATTGAGCTAATGCCTAAAATTGGAATATCAAGAGTTTATTTAGGATGTTTCATATTTTACATTTTAGTAATTAAATATCTAAAATTTACCTTAATTATAGTGAATGGATTTTTGTATTATTGGTATATAGCTGTAAGAAAAGGGTGTTCTTGATAAACACTAACAACTGATTAATACAAAATAAAAAAAATGTACTGAGTGACTTTACGTGTAAACAGAGGGCCATTGATTAAAAAAAATGTTTCTAAGCTAAATTCTCTTTAATGTGGTAATTTAACTTGAATGTGATTGCTGAGAATATTTTAAACCGCTATATGTGTAGTGGTAGGTCGGTCAGCGGGCCGCCCCCGCTCGGCGTCGCCCGCGCGGCGGCCGGCCGGTCCGAGATAAATTATAACTGTAGCGTTCGATCAACTCAGGATCGTAGCGTTTGCTTACGTGCGGGTTGTAGTGTTGTATATATGTACCGCGTACGAAGGCCAACCCCCACCAGTTAATTGATGCAGTAGACTCCAGTTGCTGCTCGCTAACTCCACACGCACTGCTTCTCTAGTCTCTCGCATTCAAACATCGCTTTAAATAAGCTTTTGTTATCGAGCATAATTATCAATCATATCCTATATAAAACTAGTTATATTCGTATTATTCTTTCATTAGATCTCTGTTGTACCTGTGTGAAATTGTTTATATTCAATCCTTGTACTCTAAAGAACTGCTGGTCTCGACTTAGCGTCGTCTTAATATACGTACGTAATCGCAGTTCCAACGACCAAATCGCGTTTATTGTTCCGTAGTTAACTAAACACAAGCAACCTCTCAACTCGTCGCTATTGTATTGGCGTTAACAATACTCTGCGCTCGTAAATTAGTCACTTTTGTACCTTGATTGTACTTGTACTTGAATAATTACCTTACACTAGTGAGGTACGACTAATCCAATTCTGAAAATATACTTAATTTAAATTTTGACAGACTGATAGCTGTGATTAAGAAAATATTTTTAATATTATCCAGTGAGTCGGATGAAATATTTATTTTGTTAGATGTTTCCTACTGCCAGCGACACATAATATGTAAGTGACGAGACAATTGCTTCGCATATATTTAATTTAATGATGTATCGAGGAATACATTTGAAAGACCATATACCAGTTACTGGATTATCTTATACCTAGACGAACAACCTAACCTAACCCCACCACGTCTGAAGTAGCTAGCCCAATGTGTGATCAAGCGAACTACGAGTAAGTTATGTACATGACATCACGCCGCCCGCGCCGAGCGGGCGGAGACTGATATACTTAGTGTCAATACCACCGATGTCATCTAAAATTTATTTTTTCCCAAATATTCGATCTTTGAACGTTGCATATCTACTACATTTCTAATTCGAATTAATTTTGTTCTATCCATATCCGTGATGCCCGTGGTACTTACGCGTGTAGTTTAATATCGAGCTCCTTGTGTTATCATAATAATGAGTAATAAAATGAATGCCTTGTAGTGAGTGACACTCTAAAGTTAATTAAAGTAATAAATAATTGGCGTTGTTTTAATAATGAAAGTATATTATATTTTTCGGTACCACCTTTGAGTTAAAGTACAATGTAGTTGTAAGCGCGCGCCGGCGCCCGCGCCTGGCCGCGCGATATCAGCGAGTAGCTATGTATAAGTTAGAGTAACCTAGCGGTCTCGTGGCGCATCCAGCCTACTGGTCATTGATCCTCCTCGATATGCGTATTGTATTATATGTATTGGAACACTTACTAAATATACGGATCCTAAATTTACGTCATAATTATAATATCAATAGGCATACACATAATATGCACATTATATACAATAAGAGATTTTTCTGTGCAAATCTCTGTGATGGGAAAATTTATTCTAAAGATCTAGTATTAGCTGAAAGTGAAACAGTTTCGTGGTAACTTTAAAAGTTAAACTTACCAGTCTTTTCGCGCAAAAGGTTGTGTATTATTTTTATGTAGTACAAATGTGTTCGCAATTTGATTGCTGCTCTAGTGTTCCTTATGTTCTTATTCGAATTAACTATTTTGGGTATTTATTTGAACCTTGTATTCTCATGACTAAAGTTGATGTAACTCAATGGATGTCATTATAATATATTGAGGCATGCGTATGAGAAGTTCGAATTGTAAGTTTTAGGAATGGCTGCCTTATTTAGTAATACTTGTAATGTATAAACTGTGCACCATCCATCGTTGAATGTTCCGCGCACGCTCGCCGCGCAGCTCGGCAGCAGTACCAAATAATAGCGTAGCGGAACGTCTGTCTTTATACCTCATGTAAAAACCTCACCTAGAGCCCTAGCCGACTTATTTGTCGCGACCCCGTACTTATCGCGCGCACTGCACTGTTATTTGGTACACATGCGTAGTACTAACCTCTCTTAAGTTAATTTAAGGCGTTTATCAAACAACTTATCAGCGTATGTATTGAATAGTTTATATATTAACGTTATTTTCCTGGGATTACCTAAAAGCAATGTATTTTACAAACAAAGCAAGAGAACAATAATTATTATGTAAGTGTAACAGTTAGTGAATTTAAGTGTGCTACTTTCCATTCCAGAACTCAACGATATCAATGTTCTTGTAATACTTATGTTCGGGTTTTAAAAAGATGTTATTATTATGTGTAATTAAACTAAACCTTATGTGATTGAAATGCAATGTTTAGAAGTATTTTATTCTTTATTTTTTACCATTAATAATAGTTAGTAGAGATCTATTTGAGAGTCTAATGTATCAATTATTTGTAAAGTTGGCTGTAACTAATTAGAAGTTACATTAAGTAGAAATATTTTAATATAAAAACATTTGGAGCAAATTTTATGTAGATGACAAAATAGTTGTTTTGAGCATTATGTGAAGTGTTGTATCGTATCGTATCGTTAGCGCAATGTGTACGCACAAGAGCGGGCGCAGCGCGGCGTGCGCGCGTCTTTGTCGTTTCCCACGCGTCTCCCACGCGTCTCCCGCGCGTTTCCCGCGCGTCTCCCGCGCGACTCGCGCGCCGCGCCCGCGTTCCCTACCGTACCCTCGACTGTCACTGCACAGCACTGGTAGATTTATTCAGTTAATGCGTAAGGATATTTTTCTTACATTTAATAAGAGTAACATTTATAGTATATAGGCAATCAATAATGTTTAACAAAAAGTCCCTATATAATCGAACTGACGACAGAAACGCATGTTATATTTGTGGCCTCTTTATAAATAAGATCTAAGTTACATGTTAAAAGAAAATTAATTTTGCTATGCACAGAAATGATACTCAATTAATTGCCAAAAAGTTATATGTATATTCATAGTTCAACAATATTTCTTTTGGGCATATTTACTTTGAATTTATGCAAACTGTAGATTATGATTAAGTAGGTTGTAGATTAATATGTAGAGTGAATGAATATATAATAATATATCTATATATTTAATAGTAAGGTGAATTTGAGATGTATCAATTTCTTGTATTGTTCGTAAGTTTAGATAATAAATGGGTTTAGCCATACTTCGGCTGGTTTGTATGTTATATGATTAATTGTAAAAAATAAAAAAAATCTATAAAAATGCGTTGTTTTATTTTCTCCCACGAGATTCCTATTGACTAGTTCCCAATTTACCGGATTTTTGTTAACGATTTTGAGTCCAGTTACATTTATAAGAAATTCCGGCGAAACGAGAATACCACGTTACAAGAATCCGGCGAATTTGGAACTAACTCCTATTTGCCTATAATTAGAATTTCTTTTGAAGGCCTTTGTTCGAGCTTTGGCAGTGATGAGTGATCTATGTTACTCAGCGTCTCTATTCTTCTGGGTGAAATCGTATTGCCCTTAACGTGTTATGATAATATCATGTTTTTAACTCTGCCGCTATTAGGCCATTACTGTCAAGTAAATAAGAGCTAGGGTAAGGGCCGGCGCTGACTGCCGGCACGGCACAGGATGGCACGGTAAGTTGTGCTGCAGCATTCCGAAGGATAACACGGCCTTCCGCGGCATCCCGTGGAATGCTTAGGCACGTTCTGTCCTACCGCGGCCTCCCTCGGCATCGTTGTGTCAAAATAAAGTAACATGAATTCTATACTCATGGTAATAAGATTAAAAATAGTTATATCAGTACCGAAATCCTTTGCCATGACACGCCGTGCCATGCCGGCAGTCAGCGCCGGCCCTAAATCGTCAGTAACTGGCCACTTTAGAAAGTGTCATTTAGTTACTAGCCACCAAAATTCTTACTGACGCTGTTAGTAAAGATACTTTGACAGTACTCCGGGCACAGACCACTTACCCTATAGACTCCGCATACAAAGGCGCCCCCGTAAGCCATGCTTATGCTCACAGAACACTAATTGGTTGCCATGGTTCTATTGGCGCGCACCACGACGCGCACACTTGATTATTCGTTGACTTTGAACTAGCCAATCACGGTGCACTTTCCGCCCCCCGCGCCCCGCCGTTTTGGCTTAATGAGATACTAGACAAACTGTTCCGAAGCGGAGTCTATAGGGTAAGTGGTCTGTGACTCCGGGTAATAACTCAAGATCTAGGTATTCTAGTTTAATCGCAAAAATGTGAGCAAAATATCTTTCTTAACTCATTTTATTGCAAAGTGGCCAGTTACCGGGGGGTGGCCGGTTACTGACGATTTACCCTATCATAAACTTTGACAATGGGGTAACTTGCCAAAGGTAATATGGTTTTAGAATAGAGGCCCTGATCGGATCCTAAGGGGCCTATAAATATTTTGATGATACTGTCAAGTACCTACAACCAGTTACTTAATAATGATCGGCAACCTTCGTTTTTCTATGAAACAAGACATACTCGTATATACATACATACACTCACGCCTTTATTCCCAGAGTGGGGTAGGCAGAGCTACAGAATTTCCAACAACAATAAAAACTTTTTGATAACCACAACACATTTAACCACATTTTGCACACTTAGGCGAAGATGTTTACCAGTGTATTAGTGACAGGTTGCAAGCCCATCGCCTAACAGTGAAACAAGAGTGACAAATATACTGTCAGTTGCGAGTACAAGGGTGATAGCAGTAGCTAATCGAAAGTTATGGGTTATTCCCACCGGTTACCACCAATTTGTTACCTACCACTGGTAACAGCGGGGATTTATTTTTCTCAGTAGTTATCACCAAATATTTTAGTGGTAACAAATTGGGAAAATATTCCCAGTTGTTACCACCGAGTACATTAGTGGTAAAAGGTGAGAAAAAAATCCAAAGCTATTATGAAGCTGGGAGTACTGTATGCGTGCACTGTCAAATAACGATTTGTTAAATCACAATATTATGTTTATACTTACCACCCGCCTTTACTCAAACCACCACAGCAAACCAAAACAGAACGGGACGGTGGTGCGCCACCAACAGCCAGCTACTTGTGGACGAGAGTGGTGGAGGGGAAAGTAGGCCTAAACCCTACACGAACCCCCACCGCCCTTTCCGACGACATGAGAAACAAAGCTTGCTGTTGGTGGCTTTTCAAGGAGATTAGAAAGAAAAAGTACTCAGGCCTCTCGAGATAAAAACTATCATTAGTTCGCCATGGTAAGACATGGCTTCTCGTAATTTTGGAGCATGAGAATTGAAAACAGTACAGTTCGAATTCGAATAGATAACCGTAACTGGTTCGAAGTTGACTTGCGAAATGTGACCATTGTGACCCAAACATACATACTAACATACCAATGAAGTAAATTGAAGCTTGTAAAAATACGACTGTGGACGTAATGTCACGGCATAAAATTCATGATGGTGCTGTTTTCTTTCTTGGCAGCGCCGTAAAATGAGGTATCAGTTTCATGTAAAAAAAATCTTCCACTTTTTAAACATGTATATGCACAAACTGTTTCCAATTTTGACTTGTTTAACTTGTTGCAGACACTTGTCATTAAGTGAATTGTTGAGGAATTATTTAAAAATGAACCAATTTTGACACCTTCATTTCAACATGGCGGCTAACGCCGCCCCCCTCCCAGGTCAAAAACTTGGTTTTTTGTTAGGAACCCATTACCAAGCGGGGACCGGAAAACTCCCGCATTTGATTAACTATATCGATAGGGTAACCATATCATTTGGTTACCTAATTGATGTGGTTACCCTATGATTGAATTACTTTAACGTTAGGGCGAACCCCTTTGTATTAGTTAACCACATCCATACAGCGTACGGAGAGGGTTTCGGTAGTTGAATATTTAAGCATGTAACATTGATTGGGTATTACTCCATTTATCACCTCCCTCTTTTTTGCGCATTCGGGAGAATTCTGGCCGTCTCGCTTAAGTGGCTACTACCTTCGAAATTCCTTAGCACAGAGATTAAACCAGCTTGAAACCGTTCGATTAAGTTTAAATAGGGTAACAGACGATGGGGTATTGGGATAGGGTTAGCGCTCAGTCGAATGAACTGTAACGTTTGGTTTACCTTTTATTGAAGTAAGTCGACGATAGGCTTCGCATCCTTGGGGTTTGTAAAAACAAGTATATTAAATATCGCATCGAAAACCCCTGTCGCGCTAAGCGGTTCAGGTCCCTGGTCCTGATACAGTTTGGTATCATTATGGTGGAGCATAGATTTCTCAGGACATGGCATTTATAGGGCTTCTAATCTATCTACTTATATATGCAAATGAATTCGTTTCCCTTGGTCACGCCATAACTCGAGAATGGGCCGACTGATTTGAAACAAGGTTTGTGTCACTCATGCAAAATTACAGCTTATTCATAAGAAAGTCTCATTTAATGTTGAACTTGTGGCGGCTGTCGACTTTCACCCAGAGCCGTCTATGGCGTTCAAAAGGTTAAATCCCCTTTCCACTACTGGAGGTTGGCAACTGCTTTTGCTGAAAACGTCGGGTGCCCTATCGGTTTCACTCGTTATTAGAGTCTAAATAGGGGGATTTTAGAAAGTAACTTCGTTTTCGGTTCTTTATTTCCGAGCTTGACAAGTCATTTTTTTTCTACAGTTACGAAATTTAGTGATACTTTTTCGCTAAAATTTCTCTGAATTTTTAATAACTGAAACAAATGAAAATCGCGGAATACTTCCGCTTAATCACTTCCTGGGACAACAGTCACCCGAGCAGCAACTACAGCTGTTATAGGTAATTAGCTATTTACTTGTTTGAAAGCATTCCAATCTTACTCCTCAGAGTTGACATCGCATTGAGTCTTAGGATTGCAGTACTAAGATTGTAGTCCTCATGTGTTTGGTCTTTAGATGACCAAATGATGACGATGAGATGGGTGGTCTGTGAGCTATAATTAGCCTTCTCTATGCAATAAAAAACAATGCACATATAGAGTCAACTTTTTTTCTAATCTTCCTATAGAAAAGACAGCGCCGGAGATACGAGTATATTGTCGTTCCGTTAAAGAAATATTTGGCCAAGTGTTCTAATTTTAAGAAAGGGACGGAAGCCATTAATCTCACAGAAAGTTGTTACGAACGTAATAATAAATTCAAGTAAAACTGGGAAAAACAAATTGTTTAGGGAAGTTGTTTGTTAACTTCATTCTTCAATTACTTATTCAAATAAATTAAAACTTGGTTGTAAGTATCTCGTATATCTACTTACGCATTGTTATTTTTTGTGAGCGTTTTTTATCCTACAATAATGGTGGTCGATTATCCGCCTGTCGTAGGAGGCTAGGTAATGTTTTTGGGACCTTAATCTATTTCGTGTTAACCCGTATCTATTGTTATCATTATCATATTGTTTTAACTGGGCCGCCATTACTGAAAAGTAATGAAATCATAAAGTTGACGATACCATAACGTGTGAAAAGCAATTAGGTTTAGTCAGAGTAGATTAGGGCCCTTGTAGGTATGCGTGTATGGTTCTTTGTTCCCTGGTAGAGGCTGAACGGACGGACAAGGTGTCGTGAGATTCGTCCTAGCTTTTCAAACCTAGCAAAATAGGTACAGTCAACAGCATAAATAAGTGATCATTTATGTACCTTGTCCCTTTAACGTCGTGTTTAAAATGTTATACAAAATTGTGAAACGATTGAAAGCGACAAGGTACAGAAATGATCACTTATTTATGTTGTTGACTGTACCATATAGTTTTTGACACGTTGTCGTATTGGCTTTAACTGTCAAGTGTCAAGTAAATAAAAGTTACCAAAACAATGATGTGGTTTTACAGAGTAGAATATAGCCATATTTGGTCGTATTGCTTTACCAAAAAGGCGGAAAGTTTAAATGGAGCAGTAAGGCCCACTTGCACGTAAATTGATGCTACCCTAGGTTATCCCCAGGCCAGGTTAACAGGTTAATTTGTTAGAATTGACAGTTCTAATAAATATGAATCTGACATTCTTGAATTTAACCTAGGGGAGCAACTTGATCTAGAGATTTAAAAAAAACATCCCCACCTGACGTGTAGGAGATGTAGGTATATTCATGCCAAATTTCAGCTTTCTAGTACTAAGAGTCTCTGTGCTAGGATGCGGACGGACGGACATGGCGAAACTATAAGGGTTCCTAGATTGACTGCGAAACCTAATAAAAAGCAAATGCGACACTTAAGATGCAGCAGGTTTAATTCAATAATACCGTCACGTACCGTCTTGTGCAGGTCATGACCGGGCATGGATGCTTCGGTCATTACCTGCACAAGATTAGGAAAGAGCCTAGTCCGGTTTGAATGAGTGCGGCAGAGTGTTAACCGAACCCTGCCTCCCTTGGCGCAGCTGTCTCTTGGGGCGGCTGGGGGGCACCCAGTGGTGCTCAGTCATCAGCCCACGGTGCCCCCGTTAACATTTCATAGGAGGGTAACACCGGAGAGGTTTTAGACGGTATGCTGACCTAAAGGTCTTGTAACCAGGCCATAAAATCCAAAAAAAAAAAAGACGGTATGCCTCCACCTCAGCTCTCGCAACTGAGGTGGTTGAGAGTCCGTCATACGCCCCACCCATCGGCTACCCTAGCCGGGTACGACGACGCGTAATGTCTTTTCCACTCCGTCAAAAAAAAAAGCAATAAAGTTTAATCCAAACAACTATAATATAAACTTATTGCATCACAGTACTTAACTATGTATCATTTTATCTACGTTCCGTATGCGTTGTGTAGGATTCGATTTACTACCTATCTATTACTACTTTCTATCCTTTATAGAGCTTGGGTTGAGAAAAAAAAGAACCGTGTAAAAAGCCAGTGCGTTCAAAACCCAAGTAGCGGGTGCGGACGAGCGCTTTAAATATGCAAACCACTGAATAATGCAGCTGTGAGTGTGAAGCCGGCGCGCGGCGAGACTGTTCTACACGTCTTTATTTATCTGACGTTAATACGTTCAACACCACTGACACCCAAGGCATATTCAAATAACATTCAATTGTTAGTAGGCGGTAGTGAATGCGATAAACACGTCCAGTGCCGAGTTTGCCAAATCGGATGCGTTTTATAAGGAAACAGGGTGTATGGGTACTGGGGTGCTGAATAAGGTATATAGGTACGTATAGGCACGTGCGGACGTTAACTGATTATCAAATCATTACGTGCTGTGACAGTTAAATAATGTAACGCTTTCTACATCTCCCGGTTTATCCTTAAATTGAAGGTCGAAGTTACGTTAGCCTTGTACCATTTTCTCGATTACGTTATACCGGAAGTCTAAGGAACTTTCATAGTAAGAGTTTCGGTCGTAGAACGCAACAGAATGGAGCCTAAAACAAACGTCAAAGATAGGGTTCCCTAGGAAATGAACTCTTTCTAAAATTGCTTATTGATTTTTTTAATGACGCTTTGTTTAGTTTATAACATTATACGAGTAAGTAAGAATCTGACATGAGTTTTCGTATCCATTCTAATTTTATATGACGGCATTAAAACTCAATTTAGTAACAGTTGGTCATAGAGTATTTTCTATTGTGGACTAAACGGTTCCGTTTTAAAACTCCTAAAAAAAAACCTATGCCTGATGTATCATAATAATATCAACAGGAATCACCAGGATGAGTCTAAGTGTTGATCCTTATCTCTGTTGTATGTTTTAACTGCTGTTAACGTATGTGTGGTAGTACATATCGGTATAAATTTATCTTTGTATATATCTTATTAAAGAAGATATTTTATTTTCTTCCTGTTTCTCTGTTGTATGTACTATTTGTTATTTCCTGAAATTTTGTTAATTTGTCTATTCTTCGGTATTGTCCTTGCTTATTCTACTCCAAGGTTAACTGGAAGAGATCCCATATGGGATAAGTTCACCTGTGTACATTATTTATATTGATGCAAACATGTCTTATAATTGTTTATGTGCAATATAGAGTTTACATACATACATACATACAAACATATCATAATCTTAATGTGTTTTTTTCTAAAACTGCAACTTTTCAGGTTTTTTTAGAAGGTTATTGTATAGAACTCATTAGGTTAGGTAAGGTTTGTTTTATAACAATCCTGAAAACTTTACGTTTCAGAAAAAAACCATTAGGCATTATGAACTCTAGGGATTATGATTACTGCTTTTTAATTTTAGGTATTTTAATATGTAACCGAATAAAATGATGCATTGGGGTCAGCTCTACGCGCTTCTGATAAGTCCAATTGAGTTTTCCATTTACCTATTTATTCGTAAATGTCATCTACACATCTTTTCCGGGACTGACTGACTGACAGACAACGCACCGAATAACCCTTGGACCCTGGGGACTTGAAACTTTGAGATAATATTTCTTGGGTAGGTACCCTATTGCGCTTACTGTCGCACTCAGAGACGTCAATTAAATTTAATGCGTGTTTATTGACGTGTAGTCTTATATTGCTATAGCAAAGGAAGTGACAGCAGCAACTTTAATCAGGCATTAAATTTAATTGACGTTTCTGAGTGCGGCAGTTAGAATAATACAGTCAAATCATTATTGACTATCAGATGAGACAAAGGTCTCTGGTCAGCTGTTAGGGGCCTTATTATACTTTCCCTCTTATTCATAAACGCGAAATAGCTGAAGTGTGCTTGAAGTACAGTCGAAGTCAAAAATATGTTTACACTTTAGTACCTTGTCTATTTAACGTCACGTTGAAACTGTCATATGAAATTGTCACAGCGATTAAAGTGACAAGTTACTTTTTTAAGTGTAAACATACATATACCTATTTATGGGGTCTCTATTGACTGCCATAATTTTTTTTAGTCATAATGTGTTTTAAGTCATAATTTTCGCAAGTCATAATGCATTTTTCTCAGGACACGGTTATTTTATCAGATTTTGAATAAAACTAACCTAACCTAACCTAACTAATCTACACGATAAACGTTTATTAAAAGCTGTAACTTCAGCCTGAAAGAAGTTATGACAAAAAAAAGTATGACTAACAATACATTGTGATTGTGACCAACCATATGTATGGCAGTCAAAGGGATCCGATATTTATGACTTCGACTGTACATATTATTATGCTCTGTTCTGTTGTCTTTATGTCATTTAAACTAGCCAGATACGGACAGTAAGTATTTTTAGTAAAAATGGTTTATTGTTCATAGGTGTGGGAATAAAGAGGTTTTTCTTTAAAAAGCCTTAAAGATAAATAAAAAAAAATGGTTACTCAGTAAACCGCTGTACAGGCATTTTATATTGTTATCGCAATGTTTTTATCTTGGCCACCGCTGCTCTCAAGTAAATAAAAGATACCATAACGTTAACTGTACGATAACAGGTCAAAAGAAACGTTAAAACAAAGTAGAATAGAGCCCCATTCTAGAACAAATAAATAAATAATTTTGATTGACCAAAAAAAATTACTCACGGTTTTTACTTCCTCATTCGAAACAATAGGAAATTTTAAGACACCAATTTCATTAATTTTGTATTTGACCCAATAGTTTTGTTTTAATATCTATATTTATTTAGCAGACATTTTATGGATGATATGATGATTATTTTAAATTTGGGACGGCATTTTCTAATAAATTACAACTATTAAATGATATCTAATAAAAAAAAGTGATTGTAGTAGTTTATAAAAACATACTATTTCAAGCTGTTTTCGCCTAACCCGTAAGATACACCTAGGAGGGCTTCAAGCCGAAAACGAAGGTCAAACAAAGGTTAAATATACTTTTGCCGAAATATCCAAAATAAATAAATATTTCAAGAACTTAATACTGCAGAACGGCTTCAAAACCCTATTCCTCAAAATGGTTTTCGAATTGGAGTAATTGTAAAAATATGAACAATCCCAATTAGACACAAATATTTTGTCTGCTCCTAGCCTTTGTTACTTAGGTACCTACTATTTTAGTTGAATGAAAAAATCCCAGCCTTCGTAAAATCATGACACGAGGACGTGCGCTGTCTTTGTGGCGCACACAGTAATTACTTTGTTAGCAAAATGCTCTCCAGCCTGCTTTAAAGGCGTTGTTCTTTGAGAAAACGCGCTCTGGTGCCATATTTCATGCCAGTTTCATTCCATTTCGCAAACAAAAGTTAAATTGAATTAGCACGAGGATTTTAGAACCGTGGGATAAACGACAAATGTTACATTATACGGTATGAAGTTTGGTAATTTTGTACTTTATTGCGTATAGCGCGGTTTAGGACAATACACTCTTTACATGTATGATATA
Organism: Acleris laterana; assembly: GCA_963966035.1. Classification (NCBI taxonomy): domain Eukaryota; kingdom Metazoa; phylum Arthropoda; class Insecta; order Lepidoptera; family Tortricidae; genus Acleris; species Acleris laterana. The sequence continues at coordinate 14,065,520 of OZ014445.1, read as the reverse complement.
TGGTAAAAAAAAAACTAGTTTGAGATATTGTTTGAAATCGATAGAGCTGTTTTTGTTAAGGTCATACATAATGAGTAAGTATATCCCAGTAAAATATTAAGGGATACCATTCATATACCGCCTAGGAGCTTTAGCTTTTAGTTATTAAAGATTAAAAGGTTTCATAAAAAGCGATCTAACTAGTAGTTTTTGCATTAGGGTCGAACACAAGAACAGAAGAAAACCAGACATCAAGTCAAGGACACGTCATACGAGTATCTTACATCTTTTGTAAAATGACTTTTTTAAGTGACAGAGTAATATTAAATAGTGCCTGTTTTGACTTCATAATAACAATTCAAACATCTTATTTTTGATATCGTCGGTGAAACTGCAATACCGCGTAACGTATAAATACGATCAGTTGCAAAATTTTCCTTAGCAAGTAAGTCATTAAGGTATATTTTGCAACTGATTGGATTTGTAAGTTACGCGGTATTGCAGTTTCACCTACGATATGGCAACTAAATGCTTTTGAATGCTTGCGTGCTTCAATATATTGTAGGATTTGTAGTGACCTAGTGCCACAAAGATATAACCCCTTTTTATTCCACCTAGCTACAGTGACAGGGAGCTATTGGGGATGGTACACAAAAAAAAACACATTTTTATATAAAATTTATTGAGTACACTACTCTTACGTCCCTACTTACACAAATCTACATAGAATGTATGTACATAAACGGTGCAGTGCTTGTACGCAGAATAACGTATATTACATTGAAATTATTTACAATAGTTAATATATTTACAGACAAATAATGGCACATAAAGTTAAACACATTAAAATATACGCTCTTACAGTGTTACATCGTCCATGTAAATAGGACTTATTGTGTCGTTTGGGCATTACTAAAATATGTTTTGGTTTCGCCTATGTAAGTGCAATACATATATTTTATTTAAACTAGGTACTTATTAAAAGTGTCAGAATAAAAAAGGTAAACAATTGGTCTCATGTCTAAATTTTAAAATGCCAAAAAATACGTTAAACAAGTTCAAAGATAATTATGTATCTCGTGTAATAACAACAGAGTTTGACGTTGCTAAACCCTTATTTTTTGACACGTCTAAATTTAGATCTATATTACTGTTTCGAATTAGAGCCATTATGCACGTCGTAAAAAGTTAACGTCGAGTTTGAGCCATTGTAGTTGGCAGAATGGTCGTAAAGATGCGATGCGGGCCAACGAAGTTATGCGTCTTGTGTCACAAATTGAATAACAAATAGGTTAAGTGGTCTCGCTGCAGTTGCAGTCTGCCATCGAGACGTGTCAATTTTCATAAAGTGAACCACATTCGTGTACGGACTGTCTAACCTACTAAAAGTAATCGTCTTTCGCTGTATCTTAGAAACACGAATGAAAGAATAACTAACTATACTGGATGCAAGAGCGATTGTAATAGCTATAGACAGTTGGAACTGTTTAAAAATCATAGACATATTGTATGTAGGTACCTACTCAACAATATTATAGTTGTTAACTGTATTAAAACGTAATATTGTCATAGAAAATAAGCATTGGAAATTGAGTTTCTTTATAAATAATGTATTTTTGTTACTGTATATTACAACCTACCATCCTGTATTTTTACCTACTTCTTCTGGAGTGTTTAGTGCTTAGCAAATTACTGAGAACGTTAAGCAATGGTAAGTTAATATACGGGGCATTTTTATGCAGGCTCATATACTCGTAAATAACTAAATAATCTATAAAAGTCAACAAATACAACAAATTACCAAAGACGGTGGAATTAAAAAATAATAAACTGAATTGCTTTGTTTACGTAGCCTCAATACAATAACATTACCAGAATAAAATCAAAACAATCTTATCAAAACGTGTTCTTAAAATATAAATGTGATAACAGCTGTTATGTAGTGTCATTGATCTAAAACGTTTCATAATTACAATAGGGTCTTAAATCTACTGCAATTGACTTTGCATACTCGCTGCTCTCATGCGTAAAAAGGCTACATCTGCAAGTTAATTGCTGAAGAATTTTCAACCTTTGATTTCATAAGATTGCATGCGTAATACGATTTCTGTATCAAATACGTCCTTTTTATAAGGAAGCAGCGTAGTCTTCGAGCGGTTGGAACCGTTACCTCTCCTCCTGGTTGAGGGTCTCGAAGACGTGTGTGTACCAGAAGGTGACGGTCTTGCCCCACGCGCCCAGCGTGGGCTCATCCAGCTTCAGGACTTCGATGAACATCTTCACTATGACGTCTTTTAGATCCTGAAAAGTAAGTAAATACAAAGGTTAGTAAATAGGTAATTAAAATGCGGCCGTCACTCGTGATCATCGTTTGTATCGTATACAAACCATGCCCTGATTTACGAACACAATTTTTTTTATTTGTTAAAATCGGTCGAGGTTTGACTTTTTGCAAGACTAATGAACGGCAATTGATTTTTATTTAAGAAGAAAGAAGATGAAGAAGCAGAGAAGAATGAAAAAAAGGAAGATAACTCACAATTAAATTATCCAAGCCGTTGGGATTCGTTGGGACTGATTTTCTAGATATGTTTACTTGTATGTATGTATGTAATCACTTTATTGTACAAAAGACAGAAAATCAAATACAATTGCAATATTGTATAAAGGCAAACTTATCCCTTTAAGGGATCCCTTCCAGCTAACCTTTGGGTGATTGAGGAAAATAAGAAAATTAGAATGTGGTACACATTATTACAAAAAGAAGTTTACTTATATGTAAAACCTATTATTAATCTTATGGAATAAAATTCATACTTCACCAGTGAACTGTCAGCATTCTTTGCTAAAAATACGACCAGACCGATTTAACAGTCAAATTTTAATGGCTTATGTGTTCATCGCCTTTTACACACAATAAAAAATACCGCTACATACATGGAAGTGGCTCTCTTTGATCTGCCGTTTCCGATGCGACTCCCCTAGCTTCTGCATCATGACGGCGACCACCTCCGGCTGGTGAAGGTTCAGCACCGCGAGGTTCAGTGAGTTCATGAGGTTGATCACGTGCGCTTTGAACTGGATGTTGGCTGCGAACTCCTCCTCCGGCAGTTTTCGAACCATTTTGAAGAACTCTTTCGTTTCTGGATACGCGCGGAATAGCCTGCGAAGCCGGAATTGTAATTTGAATTGTTATGTTATTAAAATATGCTTGCAGTTTGTAACCATCTAACCATGATCTAATAAAGGTGCTATCTGCGAGGAAAGTAGAGTTCAACTTGCCCGCGATATATTTGTCACTCTGATATTCCATTCTAACAAGTACGTGACGATAGAGACGCAGTGAGCGTCCAGCGAGAATATACTTGATGTGCTAGCCGTAGAGTTAAGACAAAGTCATACAGATATGCCGGAAAATATAAGCAGATGAAATGTCATATATTGAATGGAGTTTCATCTCGAGTATCACGAGCAGTGAGGACCATAACTCTAAATAAGAATCAGAATCATTTGCTAAAAACGTGGAACTTATACAGGTGTTCTATAAAGGTATTGAGAACTAGTAGGTATCCTCTGTCACATTAAGACAAGTAAATATATTTTTTTTTTTTTTTTTTTTTTTTTTTTTATGTCATAGAGAAGACAAACGAGCACACAGACCACCTGATGGTAAGTGGAAACTGTGACCCATAGACATTCGCATTCACAGGACTGCGATGCAATCCTAAGACTGCAAATGCGTTGCCAACCCTGAGGACTAAGATGGAATGCCTCTATGCTAGTCATTTCACCGGCTGTCTTATCCCCAAACCGGAACACAACAATGCGAACACTGCTGTTTGGCGGTAGGTTAATGGATAAGATGGTGGTAGCGATCCGGACGGGCCCTGCACAAGGTCCTACCACCCGCAAAAATTTTTGATGGGTTGCTTCATAAATAAGGCAATAATTTATGTAATGCAATTGTGTGTTAATGGTAGTATAAAAATACGAAGGAGAGTCTATATTAGAGATTAGCGTAATAGGAGCGGTAAGAAAGAAAATCCCGCGGTACATATTTTCAAAATTGCTTTCTTGGGGTTGGATACGAGGCTATTACATGACATTTTAGGTATATTTTACAAATAATAATTCAACCGTGTCATATCTGGAGGAATTTTAAGTTAAAACAAGTGACTGAAATATAATGACGTGATATATCTTTAGAATCGTCTTAGTAAGCCCTTTCATTAGACACCACACACGATAGGTTTCAGAACAAAAAAAAAACCATACAAAAACAATATGACGTCATAACTCCTCTCCTTTTTTGTTATTTTCCCGTGCTACGGGTCAAATTGATTCTTATGGCCTAAAGATCAATCGTTCCGATTTTCTCGCTTTTAACACCATTTGCAGGACTTTTTGGCGTACCGCTAGGACTAGCGGGTATAATTATAACAAGTAAGTTAAATGAAAAAATATAAATAGGTAGTCTAATTTACATAAGTGGAAGAAACTGAAGTTATAAAATCTTTAGATTTCGTATACCTATTTTAGTATTAGATAATCTCTACCGACTTTACAGTACATATAAGTATGTACACTTTGAGTGTCCCCGCCGAACTGTTTCGTGCATAACCTCGGATGAAATTTGACAATAAATGAATTATGAGAGCCGCAATTAGCCCGCGGTTTAACGATTCCCGAACAAACTGAATACTAATGGCCTTTGATCACCGCCTACATAATGCTTCATTCGAGAACGTTCACAAAAATTACCATCACATTTTCTCCATAAATAAATCTATACACTTTTAACGTCATGGTAATTTTAAATTTAAGAGCCGAAATCAGGGAGCCGAAAGGAGAGAAATAGACGATTTGGAATTTCAAGGATCAAGAGACAACAAACTAGACGCCTAGACAGTAGACACGCCTAGCATGTTTCAATTCGACACAGTTAAATAAAAAATAAAGGCATTGTTTTTGCCCGCCATTAAAAAAACCCCTAAGGGAAAAGTTACCATTCGTCCGTCCATCCATTTGAATGACAATTTATATCTTTTATTCTTATAAGGCACTAGCGAGTAGCGACCTAGTACCTTCGCTTCGGCTTTTGGGAGATTTCTGTAAGACCCGTACATAAACCAGAATTTATTATTATACACGAAAACCTTTATCTTAAATCACTCAATCAATTGATGAAAACCACATTAAAATCCGTTGCGTTTTGAATGATGTAAGCGTACGTAGGGATTAAGGGGTGAGTAGAGACACATCCTAAAATGAAGCCTACGTAACGTTAATGTCCATTTATACTTGTTCTTATCTTTAACAAGTTATGACTTATTTAGGTTCTGTCCCTACTCACCCTTTAATCCCTAGTCACCCTGTTTTAAGGTACAGACAGATCTTGATTTTCGTCCTACCAGCCTTAGTAACTGAACCTGACATTTCGCTCATTGAATGCAAAACTGACACATTCCAAAATAATTTGCTCTTGTATTAAAAATCTTATACGAATAGCTTGTAATTTTAAAATGCAACACTGACTCATTTTGAAATGTGTCCGTTTTGTATTCAATGAACGATTTATTTCGTTCGTCAAAATTGTGTCTACACTTGACCCGAGTGGGAACCATTTGTGTATTTATTTCTGCATTTGACTGTACTATCGCCCGTAAGTTACATTTTTGTGGTTCAATTTTGAAAACAGAGTAAAGACCTAAAGACGCCACACCTGTCAGTCAATTAATCCGAATCGATATCCGATCGGTTTACTGCGGGTTTACACCGGTCGTAAACGATCGACGGAATGCGAGTGGCTCGTAAAAATGAGCGAGTGCGCCGTAAAAGATATTTTTATTCATGCTTCAGGTTGGATTAAAATTGTATATTGTATATATGTGCCATTGCGCAGAACTCACAAAGGACCTCTAGTGAAGACTCAAGTTTACCCAAATAAATATGTAGTGGGACTTGGAAGTTTTAAATGCGAGAACGAATAAAAAAATAAGTGAGGTGATCCAAAGCTTGGTCTTGCTAAGTAATACTGCTTCCTCCTGGCTGAGGCAAGAATTGCGGCTCTCATAAAACATAGTTTGACGACGCGCTGGCCTAGTAGTGGGTAGTGACCCTGCCTACGAAGCTAGCGGTCCTGGGTTCGAATACCAGTAAGGGCAGATATTTGTGTGATGAGCGCGAATATTTGTTCCTGAGTCGTGGATGTTTTCTAATTAAGTATATTTTTCTCTATATAAGTATTTATATCGTTGTCTAGTACCCATAGTACAAGCCTAGAGCTTAGTTTGGGACTAGGTCAATTGGTGTGAGATTGTCCCCTTATATTTATTTATAGCTGAACCAACCTCTTCAGCAGCTCCGTCCCGTTAGCGACGGAGTCAGCGTATACAGGCGCCCAGGAGCGCTGCACCGCGTGAATCTCGCGCCGCGACAGCCCCGACAGCGCGTGCGCAGCGTCCGGGTCGCCGCCCCACCACACGTAGCTCAACCACCCACCCATTGTTATCTGGACAACAAAAGACATCGTTGATTGGAGAACAATTTTATACGACGTGGACTCAGTTGAAATGAAATGAAGAAAAAGATATGAAAATAAAAAAAAATAAAAAAATAAAATCTAAATCTTTGTACAACATTCTCCAACACTGCACTTATGCGGAAAAGTGTATTCTGTTTAGCAATTAAGATATATAATAAGATACCATTGGCATTAAGAAATCTACCAGCAACTAGAATGAAAACTAAATTGTTTAACTTCCTTGTACAAAAAGTTTTCTATGCTGTCTCGGAGTTCATGCTGGAAAATTTTGACACAGTATAATATATATATTTTTTTGTTTTTTGGCCATAATATTATATTGTCATTGTATTGAATAGCTTAGTATAGTAGGGTAGTATAGTATAGTATGTTCGAGAAACTATAATTCTCATCATGTTTTTTGTACGCCGAATGGCAAAACATAGTGTTCACCATGTTTTTTTCCACCACTGTTTTAGTTTTACCTATGTTTACAAATAAACACTTTGACTTTGACTTTGACTTTGACTTTGACTTTGAAAAAACGAACATGCAAATAGTAACCCTAAAAATGTTCGCCACTCATTTTAGTGCCACGAAATATTTATTTACTTAATCTTTTTCGCACAAAAATACAGATTAGAGTACAATAGGTTAACTTAATGCCACTTATTGTCTACAAATTATGTTGAATATGCTAATGGCTTTTCCGTGACGCTGATTTTCAGTTCTTTTCAGTTCGTAAGTTCGTCGTAGATGAGTGACGGCTGAAGGTGCTGATCGGTGAGGTTGAGAATGGCTACATTAATAGGTATATGAGGCCACTTACATCTATCCTACACGCATAGATGAGAACAGCCTCATTTAAAATTTATTGCGACCAGAACACCCGATATTTTGTCGGATCCCAACAAGTGGGAAACCGTTCTAAGCTTTAGACCCAAAAAAAAAGTGCCCTTTAGAACCTGCAAGGAGTGTAATGTTTTTGAGGCGGAAATGTATGTAATCTATTTTTATCTACTGTAACGGAACGTTAGATTGTTTATCGCAGGGGAGACAAAGAATTTTACGTTAGTATGAATTTACACGGAAATATCTGATCACAGGTTTTTTGGAGTGTTGTCCAGAATATTCACCATCTGTTTTCACCGTTCATCATCGGTCACAGAGGTCCGGGTGGGAAGATCGTTCGAAGCGTTTAGATTTAGCTCTTTAAGGTCCCCTTTCTTTACATTAGCGAGCTTTTTTTAATATTACCGCAGCTGCAGACCGTTTTTCAGGCGGGTTAGCAACGCGGCAGTCGCGAAGTCACTTTTTTCCACCTTCACCTGCTATCCTTAAAATTGATTTGTACCCAGAATAGACAAAACATACATACATACATACATAAACTCACGCCTTTATTCCCAGAGTGGGGTAGGCAGAGCTACAGAATTACCAACAACTATAAAAACTTGTTAATAATTCTGTAACCACATTTTGCACTTTTAGGCTAAGATGTTTACCAGTGTATTAGTGACAGGTTGCAAGCCCATCGCCTAACAGTACTATACGCCTTTATTCCCTTAGCCGTCTCTTACGACATCCACGGGAAGATATGGAGTGGCACTATTTTAACCCGGCAACCGCACGGGATAATAGACAAAACCTACATCAACTTTCACCCAACAGTACCTTTCTCTTGTAAAAAAAATACGAATATAAGTTCCCAGCACGAGGAAAAACGTCGTCGATAACGTAGATTGAGTAGTGCGTCAACTTATAAGGGAATTGTAATTTTATATACCTACGGAATTTAGACGGATTATTAGGTACACTTAACCACACTGCCTCCTCAACGTTTCGCTACCAACTCTGTGTGGTAACAGCTTAAAGCTTTAAAAAAATCGTAGGCGTGCTACGCCGTAGAGCTCTACGAAAACAATGTATAAAATTATCATAGTACTTTTAAAACAGAAGTTTGACTTAAAATGAATAAATTATTTCAAAAATTATAGTGAAAACTTTACTTAAGTTTTGATAAATTATAACCTAAAGTACTTAGTAAGTTTTAAATTATATTTAAAAACAATGTTTAACAACTTTTACCTTATTCCTTTCTTTTTGTCCGCCCTTCACTCTTTTCAAAACTATTATAGCACTTAAAAGTAAAAATATAGACGACAAATATATAAATAGTAACATAGCTACACCTTTCTCGTCCACGTTTTAAACTAAACTGAGTCGTGGAAATGATTTAAATACTAAATGTGGAAATGATTTAAACTTTATCATTGTATCACGGGACTAGAACAAACAGGAGCGCGGTGTTTGTCTGTCAGTTGAGACAATGTTACAACAAGTTGACGTGAAATAAATAGACATTTTGTATGTTTACTCGGCTGTCATTGCACTCGGGCTTCATTTGCATGTGTTACCGTAAAATAGAAATCACGGAGTGTATTTTATCTAATCTTTAAAGCGAATAATATCGCTGTTAAACTCCAAATAACATTAGACTAAGAATAAATAATACCGAAGCATGTCTAAAGCAACTTTTTGCTAGTTTTTTGTAGCGGAAGCGATGCCGTAAATACATAAATATACAAATTTAATTGAACACAATGTAATAATGAAAAAATGTGCTTAATTATTGGTTACATTTCCATACACCTCGTTTCACGGTACATACATATATACCCCTTGTTGATGATACGGTCCCTAGTAGTAACTCAACACTCACTTTGTTTTGTATCACTAGCGGTAAGAATACTGTCAAAACAACGACATGGGATTAAATGTCATTGTAATACATTGGAATGGCACATTGAACCAGATTTTAAGCACTTATGTATTTATTTAAACAAATAACAGGAAAATAACAAATCACAAACTACACTGCTAAATGTTACATATAATTAAAAATAAAACGTACGCTGTAATTAATAGTGACCTTCCTTATTAAATATGAAATTACTGCCTATATTTCAGTTTGACTTGAATCTATTATTTAGTAAAAAACGTTCATGTAATAACTACCTTGTACGAGTAATAATTATAGGTATTTGCATAGGAAACTTTAGTAGGAAAATAATTGTAGCACACTTACATCACGGCTCTGAGTTGAATTAAACTTGACACTGAAAAACAATAGGCTCTTCACCTTTTATATTTCACTCGTAAATATGTCTAAGTAAACATACACACATATGTTACTGTAAAACTCGGAACTACGGCCAATACTAAGGTTTACCAAATCTGAAAGGTAAAAATGTGAACTGAGGCCGTTACATGAGCGATTAAAGCCTGCCAAGTTTCAGTTAGAGAAAGAGATAGAGCTATGGGAGTTATACAACTCTCTCACTAGGTTAAGTTGGCTAAATTGTTTTTTTTTTCTGTATTAGTTCTAGATTGTTTTTTTTGCTATCTTCTTTTTTGTCTTTAGTAGTTACTTGATATTTTCCGCTAATTACACTACTGGTAACAGTTCTCTTGTGTGCGTGTGTTTGAGTTAGTATGTTGGTTACTCCTCGCTAGAATGGTTGGACGGTTTTGGATGAAATTTGTATTGAAAATAGGTTATAGCCAAATTAGCACATGGGTTACGTAAGGTCCGTCTTAAACCATACCGGGACCCTAGGGCGCAAAATGCAAAATTCATTTGCAGTTTATTTGTAACTAATTTGTAAATTTCGCCAGTAACTAACCTATTCCTAGGGTTGATGTTAGAACTTGTGCTGGGAATGACAGCTGTCAGAATAAACTTTGTTCCTTTGACTACGAGTATAGTCACACTTCGTACTTTCACAATAACATAAAGGCCGGCGTGACAAATAATCACGTGGTCGTTTAAACAAAAGCGTTTGCCCACTGAAACTTATCGCAATGATAATATTAGCAGAGCTAAGTTGACATCACATGCTCCGGGGAAATTAGCGCCGGGTCAATATTGACTCGAAACCTAATTTTCTTGTTACTGTTTACTTTGTGCATACTGCAGTGTTTGCGTGTGAGAATATAGGTATAGCCACGGTAAGAAAAGTTTCGTCACTTTTGGACTCTATTTCAACGCTCTTAAAGTCCAAAAATGACGAAACCTTTCTTACTGTGACTATACCTACTCTAGCTTTTGCTTGCGACTCTGGTCGCGCAGAAGTTGCTAAAGAAACAAAATACACTTTGTCCGTTTCCGGACTACTATAGGGTAAAGTCTCCACTGGTCAGTCACTTGTAGTCGGCCTCTGCCTATACTTTGTAAGTGCGGGAAGAGTACGAAAGATATATTTTCCACTTTTTGCACTCATATAAGGTCGACTACTCAGAGTGCGCCTATAGTTAGAGGGTGCAACTCGTATGCACGAGTGAAAACAGACTTATTTAGCAATTACGAAGGCTTTTACTTGATTACACGCTCTCCCGACCTATACTTCTTAACCATAATTTTGCTTACATTTTGCTAACGTTCGTTCGTTAGTTATTCACGAAGGCACTTGGGGTCTAATTAGATTGGTATTTGATGGACCTCACTTGGCCCATTGAACCCCTTTGATTGCATTAACCCGATTGGACGAGCCGTTTAAGGCAATTGCTCGTTCATCGTCAATTATCTGTCCGAGTTTTGGGATAGCCTTGAATTTGGATTTAGCGTGAACGTTTTTAGTGTTGAGTTTTAGCTATAATGCAAATTGAGAATGCCTTGTTAATTACGGCTCTGGTTTGCTGACTTAATTTTGGCGAAACCTATGCTAGGCTAAACAAATGATGACCTGTACGATACAAAAAGACAACCCTTGTAATGTCGGATAGACAGACGAAGGGTAGTGCGGCGGCTGATGCTTAGTACCTAATAGAATTCCATTAGAGTTCTTTGGCAAAGGAACTGGAAAAAACCATTGTCTTTTGTTTGGTATGCAGTCGGGTAAAACTAAGGAGACTGACGGATCTGTGTTAATTTGTGCTACAAATGGCCAATAGAGGTGGGCATATAGTCACCCCAGTAACTGTCTATAAAGAAACTTTACCACCTCACTAACAACGTTATTTAAAAAAAATATGTGGTTTCATTTATGCCCTTTCGATAAATATACCTAGCAACAGTTATGGATGTAATTGATTACGCTAACTTTTCATTCAGTAAACTGACATACATCGTGACCAATCAAAGCAATTTGCGGGAAATCGATAAAAGTGGGTTGCTGGAGTAACTGTTGCTAATCAATCACTATCGAGCGTTAACGTTACGTCGATTGACAGAGAACTGTAGGAAAATGCACCAAACCTTTAAAATAGAATTGTTTTGGTTAGTTGCCTATCTTGGGCATATATTTGGGATTGGAACCTGTAGAATAAGAAATCTGTTAACACGGGATTTCGTTGAATCGAAAATCTGTAAAAACGCGAATCTGTACACCTGGCAAAAATCGAGTATTTGCCTGTGTTTAATTTTGATTTTGTTGTAATTTATTGTCAGTTTTGTTAACCCAGCTTGATTAGCCTATTCTTTTTCGAAGGCCATCAATGCATCTGTGATTCCTATCCTGTGACCCGATGCATACCGAGAAAGTGATCGTTATCGAAAATGTTTAGGATTGACGTAAGCTGCCGGACGGTCGCGACGAGTGTTTATGTTAATTCCTTTTCGACAATCGTTTACGTTAGCGTTAAGGATATATGATAGCCATATTTTAGAGTGACACTTTTTAACTTTGGCTAAATGCATCTAGTCTAGTCTAGTGGTATTGTGTGTGTACAGGCAAGAGAAATAGAGACACCTATGTTGCCTATAAACACACACGCTACATAATGCAATTCCACGCTCTTGCTAATTCATCTATATCACTGCTGTGTTGGTGATGTGCTCGTTTGCCGCCTCTAGGATATAAAACGTCCGAAAATTGATTCTTAATAAACGTTTTTTATGTTAGACTACTTAGCTGACGATACTGGGTAACTCCTGATTATTACCACTAAACACGTAACAGAGCCTGAACTAACTGGCATTAATACTCCGTGAAATCTAAGAAACAAAACAAGTTTGTCTTCTTTAACTAGGAAACTGCAGACAATGTTCTAAAGCTGATTTATTCCTTTTTACACGACTCCCCTAGAAAGGAGTGTAATGTTTCCAGGGTTCATGTATGTATGAATCTTAGATTCTTCATTCCACTATAATTTCTAAACCTCTGAGCCGATTTAAATGTGTGTGGTATCGTTAGAATCCTTTCACCCTCCCGGGTGACATAGGATACCTAAACTGTTAAAATTGAAATAACAACAATGGCAAAATGACAATTGTATGTATGTAAACACTTTATTGTACAAAAGAAAAACAAAAACAATACAAAGAACATTAAAAAAAAAGATTTTCTTTACAAAGACGAACTTATCCCTTTAAGGGATCTCTTCCAGCTAACCCTTGAGAGATTGAGAAAAGTGAAAGGTTGTGCATCGAGTAGGCAACTGTACAACAAAATGAAAACCCTTACTATAAAAAAATAAAAATACATTCAAATATCTACATAAATAAACACAGAAACATAATATATTTGTACATATACATACTTAAACATACGAGTACAATTATTTTTGTCACCAAAAAAAAAGGTCTTCTAATTATTAGTATTATTACAACATAGGTATCATTTGAAAGGTCTTAATGTGACCATCTTAAATACATACGAATATAGTAGCATTAATAAACGGGTTTAATATCAATATCAAAAAATGCACTCGGGTTTTTAAAGCTTTGCTTTTTATCTAGTTATTTCAACTCCTTAATAAAATATTCCTTAGATAAAATGAACACTTTCCTTTCTTCTAACATATGAGAGGAAAAGAAAGAGCTATAATTATAATTTCCCGGTCAGGTACTGTTAATTAGTGACTCGGAAAATTTTTAGGTTAAACATTTGATTACACTGTAACACAGTTAATAATAAACATATTTCACGATGGCATAAAACCCTGGTGTTTTTTAGCATGATAGCAATACTGCCCTCCTAAATAAAAAGGACGCATGCGCAATTTGATAGTCAAAGTAAATTTAACCCTCCATCTTAAGAAATAAGGTCATTAATACATACGCGGTTCTATGAGACACACGCCCTTTTTTCTAAGGAGGGTAAAATAGGTATTCCGAGACCAAGGCAGCGACCTCCCTGTTATCTTTAACCAGCCCCTGAGGTGCTCGTAGATAGCGATTGACCTCGGTAAGCAGGTCATCCAGCTGTGCATAACCTAAACCTTTTTATAGAAAGACTTGAATGACTTAACGGCGGCTTAAAAAAGTCATAGAACTTACGGTAAACATAATACTCTAAAAACTAACTCTACTAAGTACTCAGAAATCCTATACAATTCATGCACTTACGAGTATGTATGCAGATACTTTTGCCGAAATAGTTTTTTTTTTGGTAGCAATATTTCCATCGAAAAAATTACTAACCTTTTTTTTCAGTGGCTTGTCTTGCAGAAGAGTTTTTTCTCAGCAGAAATAATTCCATCGTAATTTCCTAATCTGTATTTATCTGTACAGGTATAACCTTTCCACAGAGTTGACGGAGTACTTATTTTACTTATTTCGGTCTGATTGCAATGGGAAAATTTGCGACGATAAATCCAGGTAAAAAATATGCAACCAGGCGCTCATTTATCAAACGCTTGTAACTTGTATTACTAGCGGAAATCCCTTTCCAACAATATATATTGAAAAGACACTTCCACTTGTATTCCAAGTAATAAGCTTTTGATAAACAGGTCCCAGGAAAAATTAAATTAGGTGAAATTACGAATGGTTAAAATCGAGACTGGCAATTGCTACGCCGAATAAACGAGTGTGGGAAACAGATTGATACACCAGTCGTATCCAAAGTACAATCGGTGCTGGTTTTTAGCTAAACATGATACAAATACATACATACATAAACTCAAGCCATCGTACCCAGAGCGGGGTAGAGCTACAGAATTACCTACAACTCTAAAAACTTGTTGATAATTCTGTAACCACATTTTATTATGAATATTATGATACAAATAAAACAAAAAAAATGCCGTTCACTTTTTATTACACGTTCTTTGTGACATCTTCATGGAAACTATTAAATAAAATATACGCTGTTACTTTTCATCGTAAACGGAACTGAATAGTCATAATTCTACGGTTCTAGGGCTAGTCATATCACGTTCTAGGAAAGTCAACGAAATAGTTATTAGTAAGCTGATAACTCGTTATCGGAAGAGACTACTGTACCCTTACCATGAGTTACATTTACCGTACTCACTAGCGAGTCGAATGCTCCGTCCCTCACGCTCTATAAAATACTGTAAGGGACAGAGCATTCGATTCGCTAGCGAGTACAATAATTGCAACTCATGGTAAGGATAGTGTTTTGACATTTGACTTCGTTATTAACCAAACAAGCGCAAATACAGCGCCATGAAACCATTGCAAATAATGATGCAATTTTAAGTCATTTTTGTTATCAACTGAATTGAAATGTTATCCGCATTGTTTATTTTATTTACGACTTGCGTTACTTACGAGGATAATATTTACTGACTGGCGTAATATCATGTACTACTTTCTGCCCGCGACTTCGTCCGCGTAGATTTCGATTATCGTTATTGCCTCGGGAAATTGTATTGTTTCCGGGATGAAAAGTACCCTATGTCTATGTAGTTAATCCAGGGTATAAGCTATTTCTATTTTCAATTTCATCCAATTCCATTCTACCATTAGCATTTCTAATATTAATAGGATAAAGCAAGAAATATGATAACATTAATTATAGTGTTATTATTTATTTATAAAACAAACTTTTATTACTTAAGCTTACGATTATAGTAAAAAATCTTAATATTGTAACAAGGCTATTTACACACATCACTATAAATGCGTATATTTCTAATTTGTTACCACAGCAATAAGTGGTTTGTTTAGTTAGGCGTTACCTTTTTTAGGGTTCCGTAGTCAAACTAGGAACCCTTATAGTTTCGCCATGTCCGTCCGTCCGTCCGTCCGTCCCCAGTCTAGCTCAGAGACTCATTGTACTAGAAAGCTGTAATTTGGCATGAATATACATATTAGTCACGCCAACAAAGTGGTAAAATAAAATTTTGAAAAATATATTTTTTTAATGCACCTCCCCTACACGTAACGTGGGGATGCCTTTTTTTTTCTTGCCTACCCCATAGTGTGGGGTGTCGTTGGATAGGTCTTTCAAAAATATTGCGGGTTTATGAAAACAATTTTTCGATAAAGGGATCCGTTTATGAAATATTAAGCTTTAAAGCGCTATTTTTTGTTAGAGTCAAGTGTCCCCCCCCCCCTACAGCCAAAACTACAAGTACTACAAATCTGAAAAAAATCTTCAACGAAAGCGCATATAACGAATTTTAAAGGAAAACTATCACGGCTAAGTAGACTTAATTAGTTCCTGAGATACAGGCGATTAACGGGTTTATACCTACTAAAAATCATCTAAGACAGCGCCAAATAACTTTAAATAAAAAATTGTTTCATACATGTTGATTTTTGAGATAGTTTTTTGTGTTTGTCGTTACGGCTTCGGAACCCTACACTGAGCATGGTCCGAGATGCTCATGCCCGGTTTTATTGTTTGGAATCAGTTAGACACCGCACACAACGCTTACAACATCCGGAGGTTTGTCCGACGATTCATATCGATGTTTTCATTTGTTGATCACTAAATTCAACAATGTCGGTCGCTTATAGTATCCGTCTCTTACCACACCCTCCCTCATTTTAAGCAGCAGTTTTTTGAAATAAATTAAGATCTTTGCGAATCTCCCTCCTAAGTTCTAACTGTTATTTTTACCAGACCGTTTTTTACCAAGCTGTTAACTCACACACTTTCTTCATTCTTTATCATCATCATCACGGTTCAACTAATTCTGGTCGTTTTACAGGTTCTCAGTAGACCTGAGTCAGATGCGTTCCCTCCGTCTGTTCTTCAATGACGATAACTGCACGTGTGGCCAGCTGGTGGTGGCCTCCAGGGAGTCGCAGTACAAGATCCTGCACTTCCACCATGGCGGGCTGGACCACTTGGCGCAAGTGCTGCACCGGTGGCACTCTTGAAAAATTTTTTTTTTTTAATGCACCTCCCCTACACGTAACGTGGGGATGCCTTTTTTTTTTCTTGCCTACCCCTTAGTGTGGGGTGTCGTTGGATAGGTCTTTCAAAAATATTGCGGGTTTATGGAAACAATTTTTCGATTAAGGGATCCGTTTATGAAATATTAAGCTTTAAAGCGCTATTTTTTGTTAGAGTCAAGTGGTGGGGGGACGGACCCCCCCCCCTACAGCCAAAACTACAAATACAAAAAATCTGTAAAATATCTTCAACGAAAGCGCATATAACGAATTTTAAAGGGAAAACTATCACGGCTAAGTAGACAAGATTAGTTCCTGAGATACAGGCGACTAAAGTGTTTATACCTATCAAAATCGCCTATGATAACTTTGATAGAAAAATTTGTTAACGGGGCGTGCAGGACGCGCGGGGGGGAGTCTGTCCAAGTAACAAATCGAGCGACAGCCGCGCTCATAAGCGCGAGCGCCTAGATGCTGTTCGGACGTGCCCCGGAATGCTACCCACAAGTTTGCGATTTGCGATCTGAAAGTTTACAAATAATCGATTAGATTATTGATTTGAGTCGAGTATCGTTTGGAAAACTTAAAATTCTATTTACTGGCCCTTGTTTTTTTTTCAATTTCTATTAATTACTTTATAAAAGATAAAACTTTTATTGTAATTTAAAGTCGATTTGAAGCAGTTAAGATACCTAACTACCTACATAGGTATACTGATCTCACGCTTAAAAGCTTGGCTCTTGTTTGAGATATTATATACGAATTTATAAGAAAAAGAATCATTACTAACAATAAGTAGACTTAATTAGTTCCTGAGATACAGGCGACTAACGGGTTTATACCAACTAAAAATCATCTAAGACAGCGCCAAATAACTAAATAGAAAATTGGTTCATACATGTTGATTTTTGAGATAGTTTTTTGTGTTTGTCGTTACGGCTTCGGAACCCTACACTGAGCATGGTCCGACATGCTCTTGCCCGGTTTTTTGTTTTACATCCAATCCTCGAGGAGGCCTATTATACATGTCCAGCAGCGAATGTCTTTCGACTGATATAACCACCACATCAGTCCAAAGAATGATTCATCGCCGTTAGACAATAATTGGAGGATATATTTCAAAGACTAATTGTTTATTTAGGAGTAATTAAATTAATAAAAAATTAAACGGCCTAGCTGTCAATATAGCAATCAATAAAACGTTTCAAAGAATTAAATGAATGAAAGGACTTGATAGAAGCGCGTGAAGTTAATAGGTGACTCCACGTGCTTTTGTTAATACTATAATAGGCCACCAGAGAAAATACTTTTTAACCGAACAATAGGGAAAAGCTTCATAAAGGCTCATGCTGCAAACAGTTGAGAAAAATCATTTATTGAATAGCTATAAAAATAACCAAGATATAAGCCTACAAAGATTTGTTCTTATCTCTTTCTAGCAAAGCAGAATTTAAAAAATGGAGTTTTTATGGCGTCACACGTTGGTATCGAATCTTTCTGTCTGACCGCTGTCTAATTAGTATATTATGTATGTATGTATGTAAACACTTTATTGTACAAAAGAAAAACCATAACAATACAATTAATATAGAAATATGTACAAAGGCGAACTTATCCCTTATAGGGATCTCTTCCAGCTAACCCTTGATAGATTATACTTGTATCATCCATATTTCTTGGTCGATTTTATTTTTAATTTTAATGTCACTTTTGGTAATCTCTTTTTTGGCGAAATACACCCAGTGAAACAAGGAGTGAAAGCCATTAATAATAAAAAGAATGAACATCTATTGCCCTGAATATGAACCCACAACACAGCTGTTGGAATTGTCACATTAACCCAAAGGACGAGTTTAACGTAAATTGATAGCAATAAAACAAAATGGGTCAACGGCTCAATTAAACCTAACAACTTTGGCATTTCCCATTAGCCCGCCCGCCTAATGATGCCCGCTCATAGGTATCGCACCTACGTGGTTGGCCCCATATATGATTTTAGGGCTAGTCGCCAGGTCGATATTATAACTGATACAACAATCGACGAAAACGTCTGTCACTTGTATAGGTACATTTTCAAAGAAAGCTTATTATTCGATTGAAAGATGATTAATGTGTTTTTTGCTACCAAAATTCATACTTTTACTTTTACTTACCTAACAAAGACATATTTTACATACAAATGTTTTGGTAAGCATTAGGATATTACTTAACTTTTTCATAGTTTCAAGTACTCTACCTAACAGCCATTTTTTTAAAATCTGGAGGTGTCACTTAGCGCGAGTACTTTAAGAAAGGTTCTAATATAGATCGTTAATAACGGGTTACGTTCCATATTGTACAGCCAAAGTATCATTGCAGTACCTAGTACCTACACGAACACTATATACCTAGGGCTACATAACTTCTGTTTCTAGGACATCGCGCTAAGCGCTTTAAGACTGTTATAGAGTTCAACGTCTTAAATTGCTCCTATTAATTTTTTTTGTGTTTAAAATAATTCTACCACCTTAAATGCTAATGCATTTAATGTAACAACGCTCGTTTTAAGAACTTCGTATAAATTACGACTCCAGTTGTTTCACATTTGAATGAACTCTAAAAGATGGCCTAAAATATTTAATAGTCATGAGTTATTTCTAAGTTCTTATAAATTTAGAATAGAGGCTAGGGGTATTGCTATGTTATGTACACTGGTAAACATCTTAGCCTATTTGTGCAAAATGTAGCTACTAGAATTAACAACAGTTTTTAGAGTTGTAGGTAATTCTGTAGCTCCACCTTCCCCACTCTGAAAATGAAGGCATGGGTGATACAAATATTTCGTGGTTGTTACAAAATACTTTCAATGTATCAGTTATTTTATTGCGGATTGGGGATGTTCGAAAGCATGTACGAGTATATGTATGTATACATGTATCTGAAATACTTCTAAATTACTTGTAGTGAGCGACGCCGTCACCGATTCATAAACCCTACGCGTATTTTAAATTCTCATAAAACTGGTTTATCCGAGGCGACACGTTGACTGGCTGATATTGCGCGCGGAAACCATTGTTGGATTACTTCGATTACAAATAGTTCACAGCCGATAAGAGGTTGCTCGGTTTGTTATCAATAAATGGGTTTGTAATGGGTTAGTTTCATATTTCACAGTTATATCGAGCATTAATTTAGAACAACTACCACTTAAGGGTGTAGACTAGAAGCCTACAGCAAGAACTCTAGCTATATTATTTACAGAAAATATTTCTTTCTCTAATCCTCTAATTCGTAAACACATGACAGCTAAAGTGTGCTAAACATTATGCTTTGTCGTTATCCTTCATTGCGATATTTGTATTTGACAGAAAGAGACAAAGCATACTTTAACAAAATAAGTTTACTGTGCCTTTATGAATACGGGGTAATTGTTTATCATGCATTATGTGGATGACCTCACGGCGGTTTTCAATTTGCTACAAGACACCAGCAAGGGTTTTCAAGCCGAAAAGAGGTCTCATTGCCAGAAAGCATCATATCGCCAGGCTTAAATGGACATACCAATTTCGTAGGGATGACAACAGAGTGGAGTAACTGCTTTACAAGTCTATAGGCCAAGGGTAGAGACAAAAAGTGTTGGCAGACCACTCATGCCATGCCACGGTCCGTGATATTATAGATTAACCAAGTTATAGGGAAGAAGGAATATGTGTATTCTCTCCCAGTAGAGGGCTCATAAACTAAATGCTGGGCAAAAAGAAGAGATGGACAAACCAAGTCCTAAAACTGGGTATCAATTATTTTATCGAAACACCTTTCAACGAACTTACCATTATGCAGAATTTTCATTTCATGGGTTATTTTTGGGTTATTTTTTTGGCAGTCACAAATCTAACCTAACGTATTTAATGTTTAAGATATCCTGAAAGCACCATATTTTCAACAAAAAATAGCATTGTCGTCGTCGTCGTGTTGTGGGACTGTGGTCCGCCACGCCACGTCATCATGCTGAGGGGTGATATTTGACAGTATTTGATACTTGAAACTTTGTTATGCTGTATATTTGCTTTCTTTTCTTTTTGTGTAATATGCATTATACAAATTATTGTCAATAAACCTATTTCTATTCTATTCTATTCTTTATGAAGTGAAATTCGATAAAATGACGAGTTTCCTTAAAAGTACATAAATAAAGGTAGAATTAATCTCATGGTAACAAAACGCACGTTGTAATAAAGTTTTATCATTTTGCTTCACCGAACGTTGATACGATACGCTACGATATTTTATCGATTATCATTTTTATCTGGAGGATCACTCTACAATATTTACGAGTGGCACTCCATGTATAATTGATTTTATGATGTATGTTTGCTGTCCAATTCACAACCCCCGTGACGGTCGCTAAAAGGTGACTCCCTATTGACGCGGTTGTCAATTTTTTTTGGTAAAGACGCAAACGCCATCTTTATAACGGGAATGTTAACGTTTGTAGAGGGTGTGAAGTGTATTATTTTGATAATGTCACCGTAGTTTAAGAAAGGTTTCATAGCCTCTATCATGACACAAAGCGTTATCGCTTGAATGCAAATATAATGGTATCAAGTAACCTCTTGAACCGGTCAATTACTGTCCTTTGTGCTTGAATGGGCGGTCTGATTTTATCTACGGGCTCAACAGCGTTATCATTCAAATAGCTTTCTTAGTTGGCTGGCTATTGTCCGTTACTTCGACACGGTCTCACGGCAAAATTTCACGTTCAAGTTGGAATAAAAACCGGGCAAGAGCATGTGTGACCAACAGTGTAGGGTTCTGAAGCAGTTACTACACAAAAACTAACTTAAAAAGCAACAAGTACTAACTAATTCTCAATTTAAAGTTATTTGTAGTAGTTATAAACACTTTAGTCACCTGAATCACAGGAACCAGTCAAGTCTTAGTCTTTAATTAGTCGTGATATGTGCCATTTAAGATATTTTCCATTTTTTTTTTTGTGTATTTTTTTGTGTGTATGTAGATTTGGCTGTAATGGGGTGGGGGGGACACTTGACTATAACAAAACTTTAAATCTTACTATTTCAGAAACGGATCTCTTTATCGAAAAATTGTTTTCACAAATCCACAATATTCTTGAAAGACCTATCCAACGAGACCCCACGCCATTAGTAGTAGGTACATACAAATACATCCTATTGTTACGTGTAGGGGAGGAACCCTACAGCAATTTAATTGTACACAACAATAACAAAAAAGGTGTTATTGCGTAGGTTCCTACGTTTTTTTGGATTTGCAAAGTTTTCCACCCACATGGTCAGTGAACCTACAAATGGTTGTTTATTGAACGGTTTTTTTTATATATAAAGTTAATTTAATTAAAAAGTTTAGTCCCGGGTGACCTAACAATAAACTTAACTTCGAAAATGATATTCCAGACCACGTCTAATTCTAATCCTTTAAAATAAGGCAACTATGAGGGAGCTTGGAGAGCTTTTAAACTTAACAATAGGCTTCATGATAAAAATGCTTTTCAACAAATAACGACACGTGACATATTGTTTTTGTACATTTTATGACGGTGACCGACAGTGCCACCTCTGACAGTTGTAGGATGTCGAAGGTGTTATTATTAGCGCCATTTTTGCCGGAATAGCTACCAAAAAAGAGGGCTCAAATTGTTCATAAATATGTGAAATAACATTTCCAAAAAAAAAAACTGAAATAAATTACAGCGGTTTTAAATGTTGTATGAGAACTTTTCCTAGTTTGTTTTAACGACTAAAATTAATTACGGATTTAGATTTAGTTCCTTTTTTTTAAATCGGCGAAGTTTTTTAATCTAACGCCGCCTTTGAAAATTAAAACAAGAGTACGTTTGGTACGTTCAAATGAAAATTAATGATTATTCATATTTTATTCTATAGCAAAATGAAAATTAATTAATACTCTGCAAGTGCAACTTGTGATAAAGCAGTGGGGACAGGTGTAGAAGTTCTGCACTCAATTATTTATTTTTGTTTAAGTATAGTTTAAAATATCTCTAGGGTTATATGCGCTGTAGAATGTGAATTTGAGAAATATCGAGACTATCATGATAATTTGTAAGTAAAAATATATCTTGACGGTTAAAGCACAGATTGAATAAGAGTTACGTCGAACTCAAGTAGGTCAGTAGTCTGTACTAAAGCCCTACTAATTTCTATAAAGGATCCCTTCTTCCACTAATCCCTCTTCTCATAACGCTCGAATGCTTTCAAGAAATAAGGTCACAAACATGTCACGCTCGTAGTTTCAATTCAATGAATCTTAAAACCCAAAATAAACCATGGGGCGTTAGAATATGTCTTATTTCGTACGGTTTACATTTGACTGTATTGGACTGAATCCAAACTCTGTCAAAGCGAATTACGGTTTAACGACCATTTGTTGAACACTGTAAAGGCACGGCGCTTGGGTGTTTGCTATTTTTAATTTGCCTCTGCCGCGAGAGCAATAAATAAAGCGGTCCAATATTCACAAATGGCTGTTAAAACTACTATAAATGTTTCGTTTATTATGCTCGTGATGTTTAACTTTAGCCATCTTTCAGATGTACTTGTTTAATGTTGTTTCAGTTAATCATTGAATCGTTTTCACTCCTGTCCGAATTGCGAAAAAGCGACACGACTATGGTTATTCGAAACAGAGGCAGTTTTACGCCCGAAAAATGGTATAGACGCAACGGGTGAAATATGCGAGCTTTTAGCTGCACTCATATTTTGAGATAAATTGAGGAGCAGTCAACTGTTTATTCTCTCTAACTTTCCGGGATTTAGGAACTCTCTGTCCGAAAAATAGCACAGATACTTTTCTTTCCTTTACTATAAAATAAAAGACGTTTAAACAAATGAAGACGCCCCTTTTCTCCTTTATAAATATTATAAAGATATTTTTTTTTCAATGTACCTACTTAAATGGAGACCGCAATAGTAACTGTACCCGTTTTAATTTTTTAATCTTTGAATGCCGTAAACAACCTTTAAGTGTTATTCCAATAAGTATTATTGTAATTCTAAGTAAACAGGCAAAAGAACCCATTAATAATAGTAGAATGTTTTACCTGCTCTTGGTTTTGTAGTTTTAGCAATCTTCAAGTAGGTAGCCACATAATTGTTAAAAACTGTGTGATGTTTTTTCCTATTTCTGAATCGGAATCAGTATTTTGTTTACTAGTTTTACTACACAACCAGCGTAGTTTTATCCAGATCAAATGTACCCTATATCTCTCTATAAGTAAAATAATGTAAAAATCAGACTAGTATGAAAGTACTTCCTACAAACCAACTCACTTTACTTTTTCATAATTTGACTGGCGTGCCGCCCACACCTCGCTCCGGTGTAACTAAATAAAAAACTGGGCAAGAGCATGTCGGACCATGCTCAGTAGGGTTCCGACTTCCGACGCCGTTACTATAACTCCTTGGTCGTGATAGTTTTTCTTTTAAATTCGTTATATGTTTCATTTAAGATCATTTTCAGAAGAAGACACTACGAGTTCCTAAAAGGATCCCCAAATTTAAAAATTTAGAAAAATAATAAGTTAGGTGAAGTTAAATTCGCAATGTGCATTATTTAATAAATGTATCAACAGTTTGTATTCCGTTAACCGCCTGTTATCTATGTTGCTAGTAGGTATTAACTACAAGTATGTTTCGTATCTAATGGATTTTGAACTCAGTGACAATACTAGAAGGCATTAGGTACTATGGCTAATTTAAAGTTCGTTTTTTTTATTTATAATATTAGGTATTTACTACTAACAGTAAATAAATACTACCGTTCATCCTCTATTATTCACCTAGAAGGTTGGTATAATTTGCTTATAACTTGTGTGCTAGGTGTTCAAGCAAATAACATAACTACTTGACATTACAAGTATTATTCAACATTAATTAAGGTAAGGTGCTAGCCATTTATTAAATTCAGATTATACTTAGCGTTAAAATATCGGTAATACATTTATTATAAATTTTCTGATGAAATGTTGACAGTCAATAGGTATATATTTTCTTGCGCATTGATAAGGAATGAACAACAAACACAAAAAAAAACAAAAAAACATTTTTTATAATTAAATATATATTTTTCTGAGTTTGTCCTTGTTCTACAAGGAAATTTGAATGTATTTGTCCGTTATTGTTGGTCTGAATAAACAAGCAAACATAAAGGGGTAAATACATATACAGTAAGTAAACATATAATAACAGCTTTTTAATCATCATAGGTATATTAATAAGGTTAAGGTATCAAGCAAAAAAAAATGCACTAAAATCCGTTCTGACATCCCATAAAACGACAGACAAACAAGCATACCCACAGACTGACAGAGGGGTAAGGGGGTAAACTTATGCACCCACAATACTTATTTTTACAGTCATAAGGCGGTTTATAGACGCCAAATTGTCACCTCTTGTAAAAAATATGTAAAATGTATATCAACGGGTTGCAGATTAACATAAATTACTTAATCCAATGAAATGAAATTCTGTTTGTTTGTAGGGCAGTCGGCGAGGGGCAGGGCTGCTCT
Organism: Acleris laterana; assembly: GCA_963966035.1. NCBI lineage: Eukaryota > Metazoa > Arthropoda > Insecta > Lepidoptera > Tortricidae > Acleris > Acleris laterana. The sequence goes on along the minus strand of OZ014445.1, from coordinate 14,040,383 downwards.
AATGAAGTACGGATTATATTTATGTGCCACTCCGCATCACGGTGCGATGTTATGAATATGATAATTTAATTATTTCAAACTCGTACACAGAAGAAAATTGCCAAGCGCTAATGGAAAACACGGCACATCTAAATAATAAAACCTTTTTTACACACATCACTACTAGCTTCTTCATCTAGATAACATTTCATTTATCAACACGTTGTACCTTTCTCTAAAAACGTTGTTATGTACAACTTTGTTATTGTTTAAGTCTATGCAAGGTCAAGTTCACCAATCGTGTCAAGACGGAACCGTTTCAACGTTTCGCAAATCTCCACGCAAAACACGAATACATCGCATGCACTTTGTAATAACACTTCTGGATCAATAAAATACTTACAACGTGTCACAGACTCTGTATAGTTTTGGCGCCTTTTTTCAACGACAACGCTGTTTTTCGGCGCGCGACTGGGGATCAAGGCACGCGCGATTCAGCCTACGCGTGGAAAGAGACTGAACACAGCTGTTACTACAGCCGCCCGCCCTCCATACTATCGCCTCACCACTTAATACCCAAATGAATACATAAGTTAGTTGATAACGTCTAGACGCAATTTAAGATCCTGAAATTGAATTCCACGTGGTCTTGATGCAATCTAGCCGTAATTATTTTCGCTGCAGTATGGATTATGTTTATATTTATCTGAGCACGTTATACGCGAACACATTTAACGTAACTTGGACGTTCAGTAAAATCATCTCTTGTATAAATTCATTTTAAGTGACTTGTACTTTAGTGAACAAAGCCCCTTGCAAAGAAAACGGGCACTTTTGATTTTTTGAAGTACTTTAAATATACAATAACTAAATAAGATTTCAAGCTACAAAATAAAGAAAGTATTGTTTACGAAGAAAAACAAAGGATTATTTAATGTTAGTACCCTTAAATTGGCAAAAATAAAAAAAAACGTGAATTCAAACCCTATTTGATTTGAAATCAGCATAAAAAAAATAGTAACCAAAAAATAAAAAAGTGATCTTTATAGTATGTGCATTATTAGATACACTGCCAATTTAAGGGTGCTGTAGCTTACAATTTCATTTAGTCAAAGTATGTTTAAACTACTTGAAATATCTAAAGTGCCCGCTTTTTTTTCGCAAGGGGGTTCACTTACTTACTTCTTTGTTTTCATTCAGTATGGCATATGGGTTTTGCACCTCATCTTGTTTGTAAATGAATGACAAACTTTACAGCAACTGACCCACCCATCGACCACAGATGTAAATACACATAGATAACGCAAATGCACTTCGTGATTTTGAAATTGAGTGCACCGTGCATATTAATTTTAACTTGTTCCAATTTGGATGTTCCTGTTTGTTCCTGTTAAAAAGTAAAAAATCTATAGTAGTCTATTTACTATACATCACATTAGGTGTTCAATTCATGTTTCGATTACAGTATTACACCCTCCTTAAAAAGTACCTAAGAACATTTGACAATAGTACAGTTTTAAATTCCGCCCGGATTGGTTGAACCAATAAATAATTTATCTGTGGTTATGTTACCATTCGCGGTCACGTAGACGCACAGATTCTAACACAATAGAGACTCCCTTGGAATACACAATTCGTTAATCCAAACTCTTGGTTAACCTTACCAGCCAGTTTCATTGTAACGATTTAAAAATAAAACATTTCCACTTTAAACTTTAGCTCTGCCTCATTCAATTGGTTTTAATTTCTTTAGCGTTGCTTAAAATCTATTTCACACATCAAAAAATGACCAAGGGTAAAAATACCCAATAATTGGGATTTGACATGACGTGTGTATTTGGATAGGTCGAGGAAGGTGCGAGACACGCACAACATGGTGTTTAATACGCACTAACGGATTAACCAGTGTTTCGTCATCGACAAATTCTCTAGTAAGTTTTTATAATAATATCCCTACTGATCTGAGAAGTTATCTTTGTAAACATTCGTATGATAATATAAGTTTTTTGCCCGCGAGTCTCGACAAACAACAGTTTTTGTTTGCTTAAGGTAAATTGACACCGCATCGGAATGTTATTAGCCTCTTGTTTACTGTTTGTTTGCCTTTAAAACCAATGGTCAAGTGAGTGACGTTTCAATGACATAGGGCGCATGCACATGGGATACCGGATATTTTATCGATGCGTTTATCGATGAGGATAAAACCGTTCCTTTGTCACAAGTATGTAAGTGTAAGTGTGACGAATACCTTTATCCAGATATATTCACAGCGACAATCATGGCCCTACATTTCCAAACTATCGTTTTGACACTACAAAAAAAAATCTTATCAACCCCTATGGTCAACAATTTATTAATTTCAAAATCAAATTCTTTCATTCCTTTATTAAAATAAAAAGGTACCTATTATTGATGTACTACGGGAACTTTTAGTTATCAACTGTTACCACTGGTAACTACTGGGATCTTTTATTCCCAGGTGTTACCACTAAAATAATTGGTGGGTATTTTTATTAGTTTAGTGGTAACACCTGGGAATAAAAATTCCCAGTAGTTACCAGTGGTAACAGATGGGAAAAAAAATCCCAGCTGTTACCAGTGGTAACAAATTGGTGGTTACAGGTGGGAATAACCCCGCTCGATGCACCCTGGTTCGAAGATGTTTCCCTGGTTGGTTTATGCTGTGCTAATACTCACGAGTTATTGCAGTTAATGCAGTTATGCAGTTGCATAACTAATAAGGTACTTAGCTATTTAGTATTCTTTATTGGTCGTTTATTTATCAACGTGAACAATGGATCATTAGCCCGTAGTGGACGGTGAGCTTGTTCACGCACGTGCATTAAAGATTGTAATCAGAGTCTCCTTAAACGGCTGTACTTGATTCTTAAGTAATATAAAGTTTACTGACATTAGAGGTTATATTTTTAAATGTTTAAGGGGGGATTCGACCAAACGAGAATAAGGTCTTATACCTAGGTAATCTAGATTAAACGCCGAATTTGTAGAGACTAATCTCGGAGTAAGTCTTATTCCAGTTTGGTAAAATCGATGGTAAACCTACCAAGTTCGGGGTACAGAAAGCCTTGAGTCGATCTTTTTCCTTGCCTGAAACTTGAAAAGGTCTAGGAGGAGGTCTTGGAAAGGTCTATGGTGGATGACCTGACTTTTCGTATCACTTCATCTGCCAGTGACGCGATTGGTTTAAAAACGAAATGAATAAATCGCTAGTTAGCGTAATGCATCTTGGGAAGGGCCTCAAGGGCCCTAATATGGCTGTGTTTACCGCGTGACAAAATGTGGATAAAACATCCGCCGTTTTCTGACACTTAGCTTACTCTGGCAGTAAAATAAGAGCTATGACGTCGACAATCAATGATATTATACATAGGTATATCAAAAGCAATAAGCTATTGCCACATTCATATACGTCACATTAGGCGATCGGATAAATCATAGATACAACTACCTAGTCTTTGTGGGGAAAAGTTGACGATAAATAAATAGATTTGTGATTGTGCTTTTGGGCAACGTGTAAAGGTATGTATGTATGACTGACTGCACAAGCTTAGAGCTTAATTTGGGATTAGGTTCATTTGTGTAAGATTGTCCCCGTTTTTTTAAAATGAAATACGTGAATGTTTGATGGTCACAGGACATCATTAGTATTCCCGGGACGGAAGATGATTATACGCGACCACGGAATACCAATAGGGATAAACTTCTCTTTAATTCAATGCCGATTGATCAGAGATCACAGAATCAATTTACCTCAGTACCTTCCATATCTTTGAAACATGGTTTTATGATTTCCGATGCTCACGGTCTGGATAACTATCTGACCAGCATTTAGTGGTTTTTCTTGTATATTTATATTTGCAAATCATTATGTATTCGTATTTCAGTGAAGTGTTAGTAAACTTTTAGGTTTTCTTTTTTTCAAAACTATATTTTTCTTATTAGTTGAGTTTGTAAGGAAGCAAAAGGAAATAAAAACCTAAACGCAGGAAAAAAATACAAACACAGTAGCGATATTGTAATATAATATGATTATAATAAATTGAAAAGCCATAATGTAACGCTTGGTTTTTTAACACGAGAGATAGGATAAACAATATATCAAAGTTGTTGTAAAACTAAGTTTGTTAATAAGTTATAATAAAAAAATAAATGAATAAAATTACAATTTTAATTTGGAAGAAAATAAACAAGTGTTAACTACAATAGTGTCTCAAGCGTTACAATAACTAAAACTTTGTTCTCACTCGTAAGGCCCAAAGTCCTATATCTACATCAGGACCTTTGTCAAAGTGACTTTTGACTTTAGTCTGGGGGGCCCTACTAGGATATCACAAAACGAATAATGACGAGTGAGTAGCCATTAATATCACAGCGAAAACGTGCAGTAGATAGTGTTGAGCTAAACCAAAGTAAGTACTCGTATTGTATAAGTAGTCACGGTATGAAAAGGTTCGTCACTTTTGGACCTTAACATCATTGAAATAGAGTCGAAAAGGGACGAACCTTTTCGCACCGTGACCAAATTCCTCTTGGCCTCCTTGATTGGGCTACAATCCCTCTGCTTTTAATTTGGAGAAAATGTGATTATACAAGAATTCAACGAAGACAGTCCAAGCATTCATCTGGTACTCGTTCAGTTGAAGATCATTCTTCAGCATGCCTACCAAGCAATCCTTGGCTGACTGCAAAAAATAACAATTAACAACATTATAACGTCTGTTTTTAATGATTTTAAAATTTATTCACGGTCAAGATTCAGTAAAGTCTCGGTCACATTAGCTCTCGGTAACGAATCCTGAAGTATGAAACACGGAAGAACACTGTAGACTTCATTTTGCTGATGCATACACTGATTTTATAATCAGATTATTATTCAAGGAGTCTAAATATATATATTTTCATGTACAAAAGTCGCCAGATTCACAAATACCTGTTTGAAAAGTTTCAGCCACATCATCTAAATAGTATCCGCGTCAAATATGTGTGACAATTCATCACCTTTTGGCTACATTACCCTTACCATGAGTTACAATTAACGTACTCGCTAGCGAGTCGAAGCTCTGTCTCTCGCAGATCTCGCAAGTATTCTTATAGAGTGCAAGTGCTTACCTCATGGTAAGGGTACAGAACCGTTAAACTTACATTAAAGTGTTTACGCTTTACGCTTCTCTTGGTGTGGGTCGTTCCAAGTTTATCCATCATGGCACCGACCATCTCGGGGCGCTGGATGTTGCCCACCGCCAAGTCAACAGCATTCATGAAGACCACAACGTGGGCCGTGAACTGCGGGTTGTTCACCAGCTGCAGGTCGCTCATGGTGCGGAAAGTGTTGAAGAATTCTTTCGCTTCTGGATCAGTTCGGAACAATCTGGAAATGTATAAATGGAAAATTTGAATATCATTGTTTAAGATCAGCAGAAAAAATCTAATGTTGAATTCCTCACGATGTTTTCCCTTCACTGTAAGAGCATCAGATACTGCACTTAAGTTATAAAAACTCATTGGTACATGGTGACCGCGGTGGTTCGAACTCAGTACCGGCAACCGACACTCTACACGACACCTATACTCTTAATTTCATCAATCTATATCTCGTTAGTATTGAGGGAAATGCCGGTGACATGGGAACGAACTGACGGAAGGACGGACATACCGAAACTACCCCTTTCCGTTTTTTGCCATTTTGGCTACGGAACCCTAAAAACGGGTACTTGTACAAACTCATAGCGTTTTACTATGTATCATTATTTTAAGTCTGAGGTACAGGAAATGTAAGTACTTACCTATAGTTTTTAAAGGAACAACATTATGTTCAACTAGATGTTTTCATGACTGACGGTTCTTACAAAGCACAGGCAAGGTATGATTTTAAATAGTCGGATGACCTAATTAGTTTTTATTTGTTACTAACAATTTAGTTTCTAGCTTGTTTCGGACGACAAATGAAGGTTGACGTAATAAGAGCAAAGATCGTGCTTCTGCGTCAAATATTTTTATTGAGGGCCTCATTGGCTATTCAGCCCGTTGGCATTGAACTTTCGCTCCATATCGCGCGAGAAGACTTTATGGGGCCAGCCCTCTATGAATAACCTTAGATCTTATTGAAGAGACGACAATATAGGATGTACTTGCTTTAAGTATATTGAAATAAAATTCAAATTGAACGGGGACCGAACAAACGTTCCATAGAATGCATAGTCTCACTGAATTTGTTATCAGCGAAAGAGATGTTCAGCTGGAGATTTCCTGTTTTCTGGAAATTCTGAACTTGATTACGTACGATTACAATATTGGCAAACACAATAATTTTACTCCTGCGTTGTTGAAGTGCGTATGACTGTGTGTCGATAAAATGAACATTCTACAAATTAAATGAATATCGATGTCATAAGGGTTAATGGGTAAAATCTGTTGACTAAGTAGCATGCTCTTGTGGAAGGACTGCGCTTGTCTGCGACCTTGGGATCTAGCATAGAATGAAGGAAAGTTATGATGCTTATCGCCACGAAATCCTTTTCAGGGTTCCGTAGACAAAATAGCAAAAACGGAACCCTTACAGTCCGTACATATGTCACAGGCATTTTACTCAAAAACTATAAGATTTATAGTAATTTAATTTGGAGTTATAGGTGTTTTGTATAAGCCGCTTATTGGGTGGGTAGTTACGTCAGTAAATATTTTTACTCTGTACATGTAACTTGCACTGAACATGTAATTATTTTTTTTAAGCACGTCGACCACACACACACACACACGTCGTCGTACATATTTCGACTGTTATTTAAAAACTTTAAACCGTACGTCCACAGCAAAAAAACACAAAGGTAACGTTTAATAAATATCTACTTTTAATGAAAATTATTTTTAACATGATTTTTGAGTTATTGCCGATAAACTACGTTTCTCAACAAAAGAGCGTACGTGCCATGAACATACATACCTTCGTCCGTGCCGTAATTATGAGATATTTTTTTGTATTTGCAGTAGCGGCTTCGGTACGCTACACTGAGCATGGTTCGACATGCTTTTGCCCGGTTTCTTTATGGCATAAAGGCGATGACATTAAAAAACCAAAAACAGAAACGTGGTAATCGGACTTGATTTAGGGAGTGAGAAACTTTATTGCCGGAGCAAAATTTGTACGGAATATTTTTGACAGCCACGCGATTTTTATTGATAATGTTTCGATACCTCTTGAAGAGTTCCACTCCGTTGGGGAGCGGGTCAGAATACACGCGCGCCCACGTGGTCTGCACGGCGCGGATCTGACGAGGCGTCAGTCCCGATATCGGGTCCGACATGTCAGTTTCCGCCACCTGCTTGGTTCTTACGTTGCCCATAGTCTTTGAAATAAAAGATAATAATAAGTACCGTAAAATGGGGTGAAAAGGGATTAAGGGGTAAGTAGGAACACAACCTTCCTACTCCCCTCGTTTTACGTTTACGTACAAGGTGCTTGGTGGTCGATTGGCAGAAAAAAATAGTTCAAAACAGGTAATTAGCTAATATTTTAATTTAATATTCTTCTTAGTTAAGGTAGGTCTGTACAGGGTACCTAGGGTCATGCATGTACTCTCGGGTAAGCATGATGACAAAAATATAACACACTCCTACTACAGAAATCAGTACCAACTGGAAAATCATAGTCATCTTCTTTACATAGTATAAAATAAAGATGCTTCCCGCCGGTTGGCTACTGTATGTATAGTTCGTTCGCTCGAATAGTTTGCATGCTATGATGTCCCGCTACAATTGATACAAAGCGGTGTCAGTGATTTCAAAGGGATGCGTTGCACACTATTTGAACGAACGAACTATAGGTACGCTTAGGTCTTTCCAAAGTACGCAACGGAATTTAATTCGGTTTTCATCAATAGATACCTACCACTGTAAAGGTTTTATGGTTTCGTAAAGACTGGTTTATGTACGGCTGTGAAAGAAAACTCACATAAACCGAATTGAAGCGAGGGCGGGTCGATTACCTATCTTCAATTATAATGAGTGAGTTTTATAGATACTTCAAAACTATTAAATATTAAAATATCAAAGAACGATCTCATACAAATTGACCTAGTCCCATACTAAGCTTACTTTACTACTTTAATACTTTAAATACTTATATACAGAAATAAATACTTATACGTAGAAAACACCCAACACCCAGAAAAAAATACTCGTGCTCATCACACAAATATTTGCCCATACCGGGAATCGAACCCGGGACCGCTAGCTTCTAGGCAGGATCACTGGCTAGGAACTAGGCTATCGCGTCGTCAAATTTTGAATTTTGAATATTCGAATCGATATTCGAAAATCAAAAGTTGTTTCTGGTCGCTTACCTCCTTGGTTTGACGTTTGATGATGCGTAAAAATCGAAGAGCGGTCTCCGCTGCGCACGCAACAGCACTGGCTACTTAGCTCGCAGCTGCTTTCTGTCCGTATCTTTTGATTGCCTTTGCTAGGTCATTGCCAAAACCAATATAACCCAGTAGTAATCAAAGAAGGTCGATTACATCGATTTACCAATTAAAGGTATAGACTCTGGCAGTAAAGAGTCTCAATATGACCAAACGTTAAGGCACGCAAATTTTATACGCAGATGATGACAGTCCCAAGACATGATCTTATATCAACCGGCCATGAGAGCTTCGGTAGCCTAGTAGGCTTAGGGGGTCGACTCGTGATTGTAAGGTGCCGAGTTCGAACCCTCGCGGTCACCATGTACACACAGCAACACATCTAGCTATACACTTCAGAAATCTGAAATATTGCATGAAAGAGAGTCGCACTAGAATGCGAATGTTGTTGACATAATACACATATAAGTAAACATCTCTTTCTTTTTCTCTCTGCTCTGTCTTTAATGGTTAGTTAGGTGTGATGTTGTGTGTACCAATGAGTTTTTCTAACTGAAATGCATTATCCGATGGAAGAGGATGAGGAAACCTGCACATTCGAACAGCTGAGTGTGTAAGAGGGTAATTGTACAAAAGATCCTAAAGGGTCGAAGTGTAAAATAAGATAAGATTTACCGGTCATAGTTATACATAGTATTTACTTACCAGAACAGATAGTATATACTATAACAATGAACTTAGGTAGGTAGGCTTGAGTAGTGTTCACATGATCGTAAGGTTAAGGTTCCAACGAATGTTATTCACGACTTATGTCGTTTCTTGTACGCCAACAAAAGAAGTTAGTAAGTGTTCGAAAGTAAAATGTTATAGTCTCTTAAGAACTATTTTTCTGAGCAGGTTAAACCCTTACTGTCCCATCTGAATATTCCACTCTAGCCGTACAGCCCCATCTGAATATTTCTCTAATAATCAGTGTGTGGGATTATTCGTTTAAAATGTTAATCGTTTCCAAATAACAGTTTTTCTTTTGTTTGTTGATACACGTTTCGTTTCGTTGGGACACGAGGCGTACAATGTCCTAATAACAAGCACATGTATCACAAGTTTGATGGCAATCGTACTGTTACATTTGTATTTATTTGTACAAGATTAAAAAGAGATTACAAAATAAAAACAAATGCTATTTTTTTGGTGTACATACCTACCTTTCATTATTTTACGTAGCGTTCATATTTCGTCGCCTTCACTGCTCCTCATTCTTAATTGAGTTCACGCTATGAAATCCGAAAGAAGCGTATGTTTTCCAAACCTATTACCTACCTATTTAGCCTTATATAGATAGACTCAGCTGTTATGTTGCTACACATATTTGCACCGGTAACAAGCAAGCGAAATACTTAATAGCTACTACTACGTGGTAAAGTCCGGACGTGGATCACATCTAAAGTAAGTACGAAGTTACGTTATCCCCATCGCTATCTCTCAAATTACTCATGAATCACGAGTAAAAGGGATAGGCTGGATATTGTTGAATATTGCCACACGTCAAAATAGCAAAAATACCATTATGCAATCATATAAAGTAAAATTAATTATTAACCAATAAAACACGACACGGGAATAATGACAATGTATAATTTTGAATCCATACAACTTTTTTTTCTATGTTCAAAATGAAATATTAATTAATTTCACTTTAATTTTTAATAATGTTTAATTGAGCAGTAACAATACTATCTACATCTAGAATTACACCAAGGCCTTTGTTCTACTTTGGTTTAGTTCACCTTGTTTCTATATCATAATCAGATTGTTGATGTCCAGGCTCTTATTCAATTGACAGTAAAATCTATTATTTCGTTAATAATATTAAAACCGGGCAAGAGCATGTCGGACCATGCTCAGTGTAGGGTTCCGAAGCCGTAACGACAAACACAAAAAACTATCTCAAAAATCAACATGTATGAACCAATTTTCTATTTAGTTATTTGGCGCGCTGTCTTAGATGATTTTTAGTAGGTATAAACCCGATAGTCGCCTGTATCTCAGGGACTACCTATCTAAGTCTACTTATTGTTAGTAATGATTCTTTTTCTTATAAATTCGTATATAATATCTCAAACAAGAGCCAAGCTTTTAAGTGTGAGATCAGTATACCTATGTAGGTAGTTAGGTATCTAAACTGCTTCAAACCGACTTTAAATTATAATAAAAGTTTAATCTTTTATAAAGTAATTAATAGAAATTGAAAAAAAAACAAGGGCCAGTAAATAGAATTTTAAGTTTTCCGATCGATACTCGACTCAAATCAATAATCTAATCGATTATTTGTAAACTTTCAGATCGCAAATCGCAAACTTGTAGGTAGCATTCCGGGGCACGTCCGAACAGCATCTAGGCGCTCGCGCTTATGAGCGCGGCTGTCGCTCGATTTGTTACTTGGACAGACTCCCCCCGCGCGTCCTGCACGCCCCGTTAACAAATTTTTCTATCAAAGTTATCATAGGCGATTTTTATAGGTATAAACACTTTAGTCGCCTGTATCTCAGGAACTAATCTTGTCTACTTAGCCGTGATAGTTTTCCTTTAAAATTCGTTATATGCGCTTTCGTTGAAGATTTTTTTCAGATTTTTAGTATTTGTAGTTTTGGCTGTAGGGGGGGGGGGGGACACTTGACTCTAACAAAAAATAGCGCTTTAAAGCTTAATATTTCATAAACGGATCCCTTAATCGAAAAATTGTTTTCATAAACCCGCAATATTTTTGAAAGACCTATCCAACGACACCCCACACTATGGGGTAGGCAAGAAAAAAAAAGGCATCCCCACGTTACGTGTAGGGGAGGTGCATTAAAAAAAAATATTTTTAAATTTTTTATTTTACCACTTTGTTGACGTGACTAATATGTATATTCATGCCAAATTACAGCTTTCTAGTACTACGAGTCTCTGAGCTAGACTGGGGACGGACGGACGGACGGACATGGCGAAACTATAAGGGTTCCTAGTTTGACTACGGAACCCTAAAAAACAGGGAAGATACGCTCATGGGCGGATACGGCATTCGACCAGGGGGCGCGGGGCGGGTCACAGAAAACCAAAATACGACCACCACGACCTCTTTTTATTGGACAGACCAAAAACGTAATAAACGACGAGGATTTATCATGGCTCAAGACCCCCCGCTGGGTCGCCCCTGACTACGGTGAACCAAAATAAAACAACGGCCCCGATTGAAACTACATCTATTTTGTGTAGAAATTCTCTTTTGATTTGAGAAAGGTTCTCAACACACTGTCAATTTGTGGGTCACCCAAAGAACAATTCTTTGACTGTGGTACTTTGCAGTGTGGTTCATCGTCATCTCATTACCACTTCTTAACATAAGCCACCGCCAAGGCTTGTTCCGAAGGTCAATACGGCAATCATACAGTATGACAGTTCGATTCAGACTCATAGAGGAGTTAAAAGCCCGATAGACTATAAATATTTTCTCGAATTTCAAAATATAAGTACGTATTTACTCTCATGATACTGTGATACGTATCGCTATATGCATGTATCGCGTGCTAATATTGATAGCATATCGGAGTCCTATAAGAGCGAGCGAGATAGAAGAAGCAAGTCTCCTCTTAGAGTCTGTTCCCGAGTGTAATAAACTTGATGATACTTATACTGCAAAGTTTGACAGACAAATTATTGCCACCTGTCTCCAACCCATTGGTTGGACTACTTTAATTGGGGTAAAATGTGAGTCTGCATCAACACAATGAAAGCAGACCACGCACTCATTTGGTAATCGTTCAGATGAAAATCGTTCTTCAGTATGCTTCCTAGGGTATCTGTCGCCGACTGCAACAAATTACACATAATTGTAAGATCTAATTAAAATAAAATTCAGCTTATAGTTGAGTTGACTCTGAGGCGACTAATTGCAGCGGTAGCTAAGTAAACTGATTTTCTGTGGTAAGTACCTACTGATTAGCCTGAAATCGAGTAGTCAGAAGGACTAGTTCCGCCTTCCTCTATCATCGTGAATTTAGATTATTTCTATCTTTATGAAAAAAACGTTATGATCAAGTTAATCTTAGGACAGGCAAGAGTGATTGTTTTGTTTTGACGACGCGCTGGCCTAGTGGGTAGTGACCCTGCCTACGAAGCTAGTGGGCCTGGGTTCGAATCCCGGTAGGGGCAGAAATTTGTGTGATGAGCTAGAATATTTGTTGGATGTTTTCTATGTATTTAAGTATATATTTATTTCTCTATAATAAGTATTTATATCGTTGTCTAGTACCCGTAGTCCAAGCCTAGAGCTTAGTTTGGGACTAGGTGAATTGGTGAGAGATTGTCCCCTTATATTTATTTATATATATTTATTTAAAAAAAAGAGCCTATAATGGGTACATAGCAATTTCTAGCCACATTATTATTGAACTTGACTATTAAGTTTTTACATCAAATGGTTGTAACATAAAACGGAAAGACTGGCGAGAATGATTTGTTGCCATTGCCATTTGGATCCATAACCGTAAAAAGAAAAAAATAACTCACTTTAAAGTGTTTTGCCTGCACGCCTCTCTTGTTATGGTTCTCCCCAAGCTTGGCAAACATGGCGCCGACCACCTCTGGGCGCTTGAGATTGTTCACCGCCAAGTTGACGGCGTTCATGAAAGCCATGACGTGGGCCTTGAATTGAGGGCAGTTGACCAGCTCTTGCTCGGTCATGTTGCGAAAAGTCTTGAAGAATTGTTTTGCCTCTGGATCATTTCGGAACAATCTGGGAATTTAAATTTACGAGATAGTTTTTCATGCTAAAATTTATGCGAAAATGGATTCAGCCAGAAAGACGGTAACTTAAATCTTTGTATGTTCCCTCTAAATTTCTTTCCTATTCCTTCTCAAATTCTTTGTTGTTTAAGTCCGTTATTGCACCCATTGTTTGCTGCGGTAACTCCGAAGTACTAAGTACCAAATCCATCTCTTTTACTTTATATCATCTTTCATCATTATGATGAGTAAGGCTAACGGTTGGAGACACGAACCTCTAGGTCTTGCAGGCAGGTTTGTATAATTGCCAGTGTGCCCTAGGCCCTAACCCTACTATCTTTCCCTGGACTTCAAGAAACTCATTATCTAGTAAGTACCCTAAAATAATCCACAGTATTTATTTCAAAGATCTGGGCTCTGGACTGACCTTGAATAATTTTATATTCCATAAGAATTGATTATAAGCCAACTTGAGTCTACACTGTCAATTAGATTGTCAAGATTGTGCGTGAATGTGCGTAAAATTGTCTAATATGGAACGTGTTTTACTTTTGTCGGTGAAATAAGCATCGCGCGCGCATATGAAAACATGACTTGAATTTTGGCCAAACTGACATGTATCAGTATTTCTCAAAAGGATCCACCTTGTTTGTGAGCGTACGAGCATAGGTACTGCCTAGTCCCGTTGCAGAGTTCACCGCGTCCAGGTCTAAACGCCACCAGCCACCACCATCTAATCACTAAGCTACCCATAATCCTTCAGAAGGACCACGTCCGTCGAATGAACATAAACTAATTCTAACAATGAGACACATCATTTTTTGTGGCAAGAAGGCAAAGAAGCACACATGCCTCTTGTTGGTTATTGGGCTCCGACACTCGTTTGGAAAACGTTTCTGCCCCAGATGTTAAACCTCAGGATCAAATGCTAGTCATTTCACCACCCATATAAACCCATACCAAAAGACAATAGTACAAAATTACAAATATTTGTTCAGTAAATTGGATACATGAGGGCTCTTTTACACGTCGGTAATGGAGTGAATCTACTAGCGCTTCGGACAAGACCACCATTGCAGAGAAGAAACGCCGCAAGAAACTACAGCAGAAAGGTAATTTTTTCATTCGCAACAACATAATAATACTTTTTTTTTTTTCTCTTTATTTATTTAGAAGCTTTGTTCAACCTTGAACATGTCAGCTCCAGCTGGCCTAAATACCATAATAATACTTAATAGTAAGTTACAGTAGGCTAGCTGCACATTTAAATGCTATGTCACTTTAACGTCATGTTTGTACTGCCGCACTAATCTTTCAAAGGCGTGAAAACGGCAAGGAACAAAAATGTGCAGCTACTTATAAGGCTAACTGCGCTTTGACGCGCTGGGCTAGTTGGTAGTGACTCTGCCTACGAAGCTAGTGGTCTTGGGTTCGAATCCCGGAAAGGGCAGAAATTTGTGTGATGAGCGCGAATATTTATTATGGATGTTTTCTATGTATTTAAGTCTATATTTCTCTATATAAGTACTTATATCGTTGTCTAAATAGTACCCATAGTATAAGCCTAGAGCTTAGTTTGGGACTAGGTCAAATTGGTGTGAGATTTTCCCCCTATATTTATTTATTTATTTTAACTGTACCTACCAGCACTTCTAACATATATGGTCGTACCGATCGGAAAATTCACCCACTCCACCCGCTAACAACGAAACACATGACATTTCGATACCTCTTGAAAAGCTCCGTCCCGTTCGGGAGCGCATTCGAGTACACTTTAGCCCACGTGGTCTTCACCGCGTGGACCTGACGCAGTGTCATCCCCGATAGCGGGTTGGGCGTGTCAGGTTCCCCACCATACCGTATTTTGTTCATTAATTTGCTTAAGGGCATGCTTCTGAAAAGTTCAAGTAAGTACCTATTTTGTTAGGGTGTCTAAGTCGATTGCTGATCCATTGGGATGGTTTCCTATTATACGGTCGGCCTTACAATTAACTGCACACTTTGTCACTTTAACGTCATGTTTGAACTGCTGCAAATGTGTTAAGGCGATAAGGTACTAGAAGGGTGCAGCTACTTATAAGGCCGACAGTAGCTTTATTTCCTTTCAAATAAGTATAAATAATTGGTAGAGCGATTTTGAGTAAATTGACCACATGAGGGCTCCTTTACACGTTGGTTATATGGAGTGAATCTACTAGCGCTTCGGACAAGCAAGACCATCATTGCGGAGAAGAAACGCCGCAAGAAAGTCCAGCAGAACGCGACAGAAAGAATATTCATTTCTTTAAATTTATCTCTGAGCCAGATTCGACAATCCAATTGATAAATAAAATGTATAGCTCGCTTTTGTAATACAAAGAGCTCCTGAATGTCAGCCGCTTTTCCCCACAACAAAATTTTATAAACCATAACACTATGAAAATGATTATCATACACCAGTCTCGACGTCTGTAAGTCGTAGGATTCGCTTTACTGCATACGCTGCAGAACTAAGTTCACATGCAAGTGTGGATATATGCGCATTTCATTGCAGTTTCGAGTCCAAAGTAATAGTTAAAAATACTGTTTTATCTTCAAATCCCATTGTTTCATCCTAGCCCCATTCCCCCTTTTCACATTTGACACTGAAAATTTCATGCACTTGGTTTTCTTAGCATTTAAAAGTAAGTTGTGACTGCGAACCAGTCTACGGTTTTAGACCTTACCCTATCCTAAATAGTGTATCCTAGATAGAAAACAGGCAAATTTCAATGACATTAATGATGACTTCACTTTTATTAAAAGTAGGTTACTTACCTTTTCAATAATAGTGAAGTATCATCGGCGTATTCGGCATACAGGACTATTTTAGTGTACAAACAAAAAACAAGAATGGGTCCAGAATTGAGCCTTGAGGCACTCCCATAGCAACAGCTGATCCAGGAGATAGTGTTAGTGCTACGTTCGGTAACCAAGGAAAAGCATCTGCTAGACGCCGACGGTCGCCAACAAGCCCTTCCGACAACGCGACCTTGGTCTAGACCGACCGTGTAGATAGTTGTTTTCAGCAAAATATCGTTCGCCCTTGGTCACCAAGCGTGCGCTAGCGACCGCGATCGGAGCTGCCGGAAAATTATTTGATTTGTGCAAAGAAATACCATCGTAGTCTAGTAAATTCATTAGATTTAAATAACTCAGGAAATGTCGTTCCTTAAGCCAGCGTTTCATCCATATCCGTTTTTTTTTCTTACATCTTTTGTGCTCATAAGTACCAAGCCACGCCAACTCTTAAAAATTTCGACAGGCTAGGAACCGTTTTGGGCGCTTGCGATACGAATTATCCATCCACAAGCTCTGACACACAGAAGCTGTGGCGTGGTCGGCCGACCGTCATGCCAGACAACTCCAACGGCCTCGACGACGAGCATACGACCAAGGTCGCGCCGTAGAAGGCTTGTCGGCGACCGTCTAGCAGGCGCTTAAGATGTAATAAGATCAAGTGCACCGTTTTTTTTTGGTTTATGGGTTCTTGGGTACTTAACTACCAATGTACGTACGAAAATGGGATGTTCCACTCTAGTTCCTGAATTATTGGGCCGATAACGTTCACATTATAATACGATTCAACAAGAACGCGTGTATAATTCTGGCTATAAAAATGTTAAGAATTCAATTTTACCTTGGTGTGTCCGACAAATATTTTATATTTTTACTGAATTTTAACTGTGTGTATGATACGTGTAAATGGCACATGAGAACTAGTGGGCTCCGCCAAACATGTGAATGAAGAGGTAACGACATCTATATTTTTATTATTTATCAACTAGTTGTACTGCAACTGTACGATGCAAAACATTCAATGTTATAAAGAAATAAGAAATAAAAAGTTTTTATGTTCACCCAAAATCAGTAAAATACAAACAAAATTTTATAACAATAAAAAGGTGTGACAAAAGGCAGAGACTCAGCATGTGCTGCGAGCGCGGGCGCGTGATCGTCTTCGCAGCGCTATGGTTTTCAGTCTTGAGATCTGCCCCTTTCCGCACTCAGTCGAATTTAACAAAGTTATAACTAGTAAATTTGCCTTTTATGTTTCTTTGCGGATGCACTATTTTACCAACAGCACCCGCGATACATAATTACAAGCATTAATTCAAGCCATTCAAGATCAGGCCCAACCTGGGCCGTTTGGAGTCCCACTGACACTTCATGTGATGAAATCTGATTTAAGTAATAAACGATATGATTTGGAAAAAAAAGAGTGTCTGTAAATAAATACTTTTTTGTACCAACACGGTGGGTTTACGTGAGGTATAACGGAGATCCTTTCGCGATAGTCCTTACTGTTCTTAGATCGACAGTAATATCTATTGTATTTTCATCGGGTTTACTTATTATGATTCCAAATTACATCGTATTACAATAACAGAAAGTGGTTCAAAGTAGACTTGCAAGATGGGCCTTAATAAACAGACTAACATACAAACATTGTAAAAGGACTTTTAATTAAATGATATCGTCTATTGCACAAAAGCAATGACAAGACACGGTATCATAATTATTAATTTTATGTTAGGTTAATCACTTTAAAAAAAACGGTTGGCGGTCTGCTACCGGTATTTAAGGAAAACAAAGGGTGATTTGGTCTGAATGTCTAAATTTTATAAATTATCGCGCAGCGCATTTTTCCATATTATTATGATATGCCACCACATGTGTACTTGTGTTGTGCCACACGTCGCAAAGGCAAAAATACCATTACGCCATATACAAACTAGTTAATATAAATTAGTATATAAATCAAGAAAAAACGACACACAAATTATTGTAATTGTTTAATATTAAAGCCATACAACGTTATTTTATATATACAAATCATAATAAATAATTAATTCCGCTTTTGTTTAATACCTAATGTTTAATTGAGCAGAAACAATAGTAGGTACCTACGTCTATAATTACACCAAGGACTTTATTCTATTTTGGTTTAAATCATCTTACTTCTATATCATAATCGTATTGTTGATATCATGGTTGGCTCTTATTCACTTGACGGTAAAAGCTATAATTACGTCAACGATACGATAACGATGTACAAGGAAGATACGCTCATGGGTGGATACGGCGATCGGTTCAAACCGGATGAAAACGGATTAAACACGTCCTTTTTTATTGCACAGACCAATAAGCTAATACCTAATTGACAAGGATGAATCATGGATCAAAACCCCCCGCTGCTGGTCGTCTCTGAATATTAAACCAAAGTATAATAACGGCCCTGATTGGAACTACATCTATTTTGTGCGGAACACTTTTTTTTTTGAGAATCGTTCTCAACACACTGACAATTTGTGGGTCACCCGAAGAACAATTCTTCGACTGTGATACTTTGCAGTGTGGTTCATCATCGTCCACTCCAAAGCTTTCTCCGACGGTCGGTTTTGTGCTACCACTTCATACCACTACGGGCCCTTCCCCACGGCAAGATCCCTTTTATTGCAGGTACAGTTTTTTGCAGGAAGTAGTGTACGTGAAAACGGGATCCTGCAAAAAACGGTATGTTGCCTTGGGAAAGGCCTCTACCGCTACTTCTCCCGCGATCTTACTGTGGTAATAATTTAAATTACTTATAATTTAAATGAAATTATTTCATGAATGCTTTTGCTCTATAATAAGATGTAGGAGCTTAGGTAGTTTTAAAAGTCGGCATTATTGGCTTATTTGAGCAATCACTGCAAGGAAACTTAAGAAACGCAACATACTTGCTTGATGCTTTACAATTAAAAGTACATTTAGGTACGAGTATGTAGGCAATTCTGACACTAAGATAGAACGCCCTTATGCTAGTCATTTCACGGGTTGACTTATCACCCAAACCAGAACACCAAAATGAGAACACTGCTGCTTGGCGGTAGGTTAAAGGATAAGATGGTACTTTTACTAAGAATAATACATTATGAGAATTCGTATCTGAGTTATAGAGGAGTAAGGGGCCTGATAGACTATCAAGATACTGGATGATGACAAATTTATCACGAATTCAAAATATACGAAGTCGCTCTCGTGATACTGTGATACGTATCGCGATATGCGTGTATCAATCGATAGTCTATCGGGCCCCTGTAACCGCGATCGAGAATGAAGACGCGAGACAGACGAAGTGTAATAAACTTGATGATACTAGTACTGCAAAGTTTGACAGACAAACTAATTATTGCCACCTGTCTCCAACCCATTGATTGGATTACTTTACGTCAGCCTTCAATTGGGCGAAAATGTGTTTCTGCAGAAACTCAATGAAGGCAGACCACGCTTTCATTTGGTAATCGTTGAGATGCATATCGTCCTTCAGTATGCCTAGCAAGCAATCTCTCACCGTCTGCAACAAATAACAAATCATTGTAAGGTGTATTTAATATTCAGCTCATAGTTAACTCTGAGGCGACCTCTTGGCAAGGTGTGTAATCAATTCAGCGGTTGACTGTAGCTAAGTAAACTGATGTTACGCTGAAAATCACTCAAATTTGGTGCGGCCCGTGTGGCTAATCGGTAGGTACTGATTAGACAGAAATCGACTAAAGTCTGAAGAACTAATTCCACCTTCCTCTGTCCTGTTCCTCTTCATGAAGCTGATCCAACACTGATTCTATCTTTAAGCCATTATGATCTGAGGGCTGAGACAAGATGCACTACACTTTAGTTTCTAAACCAATCGCGTCACTGGTAGATGACGCCATACGAAAACTTAAAAACGAATAGAAACGATAGCGTAAATAATGCATCTTATTTGGGCCCTCTGGTTTTTCTTAAGACGGGCATAAGTGATTTTTGATTTCTCGGTCAAATAGAGCCTTATTAGGCTACATGGAAATTTCCAGGCACATTATCTCAAAAGTGTTTACATCAAATGGCTGTGAAATAAGTTGATATAGCGGACAGACAGGCGGGAATGAGATTTTGCCATGTCATTTGGATAGAGAACCGTAAAATAATTCACATGGAAGTGTTTCGGCTGCACGCGTCTCTTGGAATGGTTCTCTCCAAGTTTATCCATCATGGCGACGACCGTGTCTGGGCGCTTAAATTGAAATTGAAATTGAAATTGAAATCATTTATTTCAGATCATACCATCGATCCATACTTGTGTTAGTTATACAAAATACTTAAGAACTATAAGGTTAGTACGATACAAATTCTTACAACGAAAGACAGAAAATAAAAAAATAAAAATATATAATAATAAAAGTAAAAGTAAAATAAAGAATAATAAAAATAAAAATAAAAATAACAATTGACAACATTTCATTCTGGTGACACCCGCAAACTACTACACGAATCGAAAGGGTTTTGCCTCCTGAACACGGCAAAACATTTATTTAGATTTATTTTTCTTTAATTACAAAATTACAAATAAGTAAATAAAAATATCGAGTTTTACCAATACCATGCCTGAACAGATACAGTACCATTGCCTTTTTCAAGAGAAAAAAAGCTGTCATACTTCAAACTTGACACCGACACTATTGACAGATGGATAGATACTTAGAGAATTATCGGTTGACATGATACTTTTTTATATACAGATTGGACTAACGTAATAATGTCCATTGTGTCGTAGAAATGAAGTTACGCCCTTTTAGAATAAGTACATCTTAATAAATTAATAATAAAATAATTATTCATTCTAGAGAAAATTTAAAACTATTAGTGTCTTCCTCCTTCCAAACAGTATGTATAAAACGAATAAAATTAAAGTCTTGAAAATATGAAATCTTGTCAATTGCCAGCGCAACAGCCCAGACTACCCTAAACGCCCCGCACGTGCAGGCGCACCCAATGCCTCTGGTAAGGGCATTCCTGGCTGCTGGCAACAACGGCCATGATGCTATTAGGGCTGCCACGTACACGAGACATCATGGAGGCGGCCCTTTTGCGAATAACGGCGTAGAAGCCATCGGTATGCGCCTCCGCAAACATACCGGATGCACTACAATATCGCGGCAGCCCCATTAGCATCCTGAAAGCGTTATTATATTGCACTCTTAGGATATTCAGGGTTCTCTGCGTGAACTTCGCCCACAGGCTGCTCGTGTAGAAATTTTGGCAATATGCTTTAAATAATGAGATTTTAACCTCTCTGGAGCAGCGAGTAAACCTGCGGGCGAGCATATTGCATCTAACAGATAGAGCTCTTCTCTCCCTCTCCATATCAGCACTATCGGATAAGTCGTCGGTTATCCAGTGGCCCAGGTATTTAAATTGAGAGACACGACTTATCTCGTTGCCATAGAGAAATACCGGTGGTACAGTTCCCACAGAACCTGCCCTCGGCTTAAACACTAACAGCTCGGTCTTTTTCGTGTTATACCTAAGCCCATGGGCCCCCGCATACGTCTCACAAATCCTGAGCAGCTTACCAAGGGCGCTGATCGCAGGAGTCAGCAGCACCATATCATCAGCATAGCTGATATTGTTAATGAAAGTACCATCAATCGAGCAACCAACCTTGGCACCGCTGAGTTCCCTGATCAGGCCATTGATATACAGGTTGAAAAGCGTAGGCGACGTAACTCCTCCCTGTCGCACTCCGGACCTCAACCTGTAATCCTCAGAATATGCTCCCGCCCACCTGACACTATTTCTCTGGTTGTCGTACCAGTAGTGGAACAACTCAGTGACTTCATCAGGGAGACCCGTCTCATACCGCAACTTCTGCCAGAGCACTTCGTAAGAGACAAGATCGAAAGCTTTGGACAGATCCAAGAAGCACGCGTACACGGGCGTGCTCCTTTTTGTGTAATATTGGACTGTATGCTTGAGGCACAGCACCGCACTCTCCGTGGATAGTCCAGGTCTGAACCCGAACTGTGTATCATGTAATTCAAGGTGCTTACTCAAAATGCGGTCAAGCAGACAGTCCAATATTTTAGCTGTAATTGTGGCTAACGATATTGGCCTATAGTTGCACATATCAGACACGTCTCCCGTCTTATTTTTCACGAGTGGAACCACTACCGTACGCATCAGATCTGCAGGCAGATAGGAGTGCCTTATACACAGATTGAACAAAAGCGCCAGTACCCGTGGCAAGTGGGTTCCCGCGTGCTGCAAGTGCTCAATGCTCAACCCGTCATGCCCCGGGGACCTACCTCTTGACATCTTCTTTATAACGGCTGCGACATCGGTCACTGTGAAGCTAACCATTGATGCATTACGACGTTTGCGGGCATTGAACACTCCCACCACTGACGGGCGCACTGCAGGCTCAACTTTAAAATGCTCCATAAACAAGTTCGCGATCCCGTTGGGCTCATTTGCACCATTCACACTCACAGGGAGACTCGACCGTGGACTGAGCTTGTTGGTCTCTTTCCAGAACTTACGAAAATTTTTGCTCTTATGATGTGACGCAATTATGTCCATTTTGATCTGTTCCTGGTTCCCTTGGCACCACTTAAGTCGAGCTTTAAAAGCTTTCTTCGTATTACACATATGCTCATAAGTGGGGCCTCGGGACGGTTTGCCAAGCATGACCCAGTTCAGGAAGCTCAGTCGCGCCTCCCCGTGCAGGCATTTCACATGTTTATTCCAGCCAATAACATGACGCTTACCTCTGACCGCCCTGCTTCTGGAGCACTTCTCGGCCGCCTCACTTAGTACACGTATAATAGTGCCATACAACTGATCAATCACAGTTCTATGCTCAGTGTCGCTACAGATATTATTGGCGCACTGACGAAGCTGCTCAGGAAAATCGACATTTTTCAGTTGCTCGTTAAGGTTGACCACCGCCATGTTGATAGCATGCATGAACGTCAGAGCGTGGGCCTTGAAGTGCGGGCTGTTGACCAGCTCCTGCTCGCTCATGTTGCGAAAATTCTTAAAGAAGTGTCTTGCCTCTGGATCAGTTCGGAACAATCTGGGAATTAAAATAGAGTATTTAGTTTTTCATCGTAAAATTATGTCCACCTTAATATAAGGCAGAAAAATAATCTAGAAGTTTAGGTACTATTCAGTAAAAGGAAATACATAAAGTTAGTAACGGTAGAGCCATGCTTCCACATTCATTTCATTGCACGCTATTTTAAACCCACACTAGAACATAATAAGTACAGTCGGCCTGATAAGTATCTGAAAGCTTTTGTGCTTTTTCACATGCTTGTACTGCCGCACGAATCTATCAAAGACGTTGAAACGGCAAGCAAATAATAAGGCCGATTGTACCTAAGAACACTTCTAATAAATATGATCGCAAAATTTATCCACTCCACCCGCTAACAATGAAAGATTAAACGTGATATTTCGATACCTCTTGAAGAGCTCCAGCCCATTAGTGAGCGCGTGCGCATAAACGCGGGTCCACGTGGTCTGCACCGCGCGGACCTGACGCGGCGTCAGCCCCGACACCGGGTTGGGCATGTCAGGGTCCCCGCCCCACCACCATTTGGTCACTATGTTGCCCATGCTCCTGAAAATATAAAGTATTCCATTTTATAGGGCGTTTGGCAGTCGAAGTCGATTGCTGATTCTTAGAGATGGTATTCCTATTGTACGGTCGGCCTTATAAGTAGCTGCGCTCTTAAGTGCTTTGTCACTTAAACGTCATGTTTGAACTGTTGCACTAATCTATCACAGGCGTTATAGTAATAAGGTACAAAACTGTGCAGCTACTTATTATCTATCCGCAATTAGAAAGGGAATAGAGGTGACAGTTTTACCATATACTTACGTCAAAGTGCATATGAATTGACAGCTATTCCAATCCCAAACTAATCACGGTTTAATTATACAAGAGCTGCTACTTATGAGAGGGCAATACTCGTATTGAGAAATTCTAACCGCATTTTTAAAGGTATACAAACTTTTTAGTTTTACTAATAAAATTTTGCGATTTTTCCGCTTTACATTTTTGTTAGCAACACAGAAAACTGAACATTTGTGAACTTCGACCCCTTAAAATAAGGCTCACTAGTGGTCAGTTAAAAGTGATGCTGTTAATAATACACTACGGTACGGATCACTACAGTATTCTCAAGGGTGGAATGACCGAGAGACTGATCGACCGCCCGCGCCTGCTGGCCGGGCGTCCCCACTCGTCATCAAAGTATTGTAACACAATCAGTTTAAGATGTTCAAGTTCAATTAAAGAACTAAGTGGAAGAACAAACATGCATATTATTTGTACATAACGTAAACCTTGAAAGGATTATTCTCTTTTTTGTTCTGGACGGCCGTGTAAATGCTTACACACTGCGTCGTACATTGTTCAATTCGATTGTCAAGGTATTTGATTTCAGTCGTGATGCATGATTTGTATAGGCTGATAAAGAAAAAACTGTGTTCTGATAAGATAAGGTAACATATCACAAACTATTAATTAGTATACAGTAAATAAAATAACCGATATCAAGATAAGGAAATGTGAAACTGTTTACTTCGTGTTATCGCGTATTGTTCTCGGAATTATCTTATTTATCCGATCTACCGATGCGTCAGGCTTACGGATATTTTTTATCATACGCAGTTAACTGATTTCCTTTTGCGTTAATTGTCCGGTTTTCGTGCCCTAAATAAAGGTGTTATCGGAATCCAATTAATAACTCTGTTTGTTAGCAATTTGCTAATGTATTTTTTCCTCATAATTATGACACGGAGAAGGGAAACTAACTAGCAGCCCAACTGGTGATATGTGGCTTTTGAGGCTTACGAGCATATAATTTTGTAGTAAACAGTATTTGTACGAAACAAAGGCAATCATTTTGGTCACATTTTTTTATAAGATTGGGAGTCAAACGAGCTTGCGGGTTGCCTTATGGGAAGTAATCCCCACAGCCCACACACACCAGCCACTCGAGGCGTCGAAACCTCCCGCCCCCTGTCTCAAGAGTTGTCGGTCCGTTGCCGGGCAAATGTGAATATTGATACTCCTAAAACTAGATAAAATAAGCTACATGTAAATAACTATACCATATTTAAAAACCCCGACATAAGCTATCTCTTCTTTCAGGGCTAAAATTTTCTAAACGGCCCAACTGACTTTTATGAAATCAAGAAAGAACTTGAAGAGCTTTATTTTTAAAAATCCTCATTCATATCAGGCACAGATATACACAGACACACATAGACACACAGATACCTAACACAGATATACAGATACATACGTTAAAATACATTTTCTATGTCGGGGAATAAAAACAAAGAATCAAGTGTCAACTTATACCCCCGCAGTGGGACCTTTATCTAAACACAGTTCTATATTTGAACTACAATGCGACTTGAAGCGAACGTACTATAGGATAGTAAAAAAAGTAGCTTACCGGTTTTCGGCCAGCAATAATTAAACTCCTACGCAGAACTCCAACTCGCGAAGCAGGCAAATAAATGAATGAGGAAAACCGATACGTGGCGCGAATTATTCATTCATCAATCACTGAACTTTAATTGATGTGATGAGGCTGATGAACGAATGAATCAGAATCAGGATCCTATTTCTGAGAACGGTAGGAAGAACAGTTAGAAACCAAATTAAATATTCGCGTTTTACTCACAATAATTTGCTCTTGCTGGAGATTGAACCTAGGAGCGCTATACTTAATCCAAATAACATTATCTTATCTTATCTTACCCTACTTTTGGATACACTTCGACCCTGATCTTTTGTGCAATTACACACTCAGCTGTTTGAATATGCAGGTTTCCTAACGATGTTTTTACTTCACCGTAAGAGAATCGGATAATATACTTTAGTTAGAGAACTCTTCGGTACATGGTGACCGCGGGGGTTCGAATTCGGTACCTTACGATCACGAGTCGACCACATAATCCACTAGGACACCGACGCTCTCATCCAAATAACATTAGACTAAAATAACCTTTAATATTGGGATTGACCAAAAAAAATACCTGACGGTTTTTACTTTCTCATTCGAAAGAATAGGAAATTTTAAGACACCTATTTCATTAATTTTGTATTTGACCCAATAGTTATGTTTTAATATCTTTATTTATTTATGGATGACATGATAATTTTAAATTTGGGATGGCATTTGTAATAAATTACAACAATTAAATGATATCCAATGAATAAAAGTGATAGTAATAGTGTATTAAAACATACTATTTCAAGCTGTTTTCGCCTAACCCGTAAGATACACCTAGGAGGGCTTCAAGCCGAAAACGAAAGTCAAACAAAGGTTAAATATACTTTTGTCGAAATATCCAAAATAGATAAATATTTCAAAAACTTAATAATGCAGACCGGCTTTAAAACCCTATTCCTCAAAATGGTTTTCGAATTGGAGTAATTGTAAAAATATGAACAATCCCAATTGGAGCAAAACGATCGCAAAATGTGTTAACATCCACTAGCCACTTTCTACTAGTAGTTTACTAGTGATAACGTCGACAACGGTAGTTACTACGAAACATTCACGAATTCGTCCGTTACTAGTCTATCTAATGGTATATAGAATAGAGTATTCGTATGTAGGAGTTGGTTTACTACCATAGACTAACCAACGTCGACGTCACTTTATTTAACCGTGTTGCTATACGCGGCTAAGTGAGAAAATAATACTCCTTTAGTTATTTGTTTATTAAAACACGTGACCGAGGCCACGTTAGTGATTTCACTTATATGAATGATTTTGCAATCGATATAGGTCCCTATGTCATGGATAGGCCAGTGGCCAGATGGCCCAAGACAAGGTGCATTCAGCGTTCGTTATCGTTATCCAAAATGTATAGGATCGACGTAAGATGTCAGACGGTCGCGTCGAGAGTACGTCAATCTCATACATTTTGTCGGTTTTTGAAAATCGTTTACGATTGCGTTAAGCGTAACATTTGAAATAGCTATATAATGTAATCACACTTTTACAATGTATTTTGAACTCACTTCGAGCTTACTGATTCACCAATTACCAATTAATATTTCTTAAATGTTTCGAAGGAAAAATTTGAACTAACTACAAATGTTATTGTTCATAACGTTCAAGTTTTCTTTGGAAATATGTGTAAGAATAGTTAAATAATAGAACCTTCTGGTTCTAACAAAGTCCAGGCGATAATCGTATTATTAAAATTAATATAAACAAAATCATAGCATTTACTGTTAGAGAGAACTAGGTTGGGTAGTCAACTAAAGGATGGTTTTATGGGAAGCTGCTAACTTTGTATCTTTCCGCTTCAAAATGTATAACTTAAAGACCATGTACTGTCACAAGATTTAACTGGGATTTGCCACATACGCATTTTAGTCAAATGACAACATAATATTATAGTGTTTAAAAGCTCATCTACCTAATGATGAGGTCAAACGGTGGTTACAGGATCGTGGCTGTACCTACGTACCGTAGACTCATTGAGTTAAACACGGTAGATGGGAAATTTTAGTAAGTTCCGACTATCTAAAAACTGTAAGAGTTTTTCTAGACCCATGTTAGGTGGTTTAGATAGAGCAAACGTCGTCCATAATACAGATTGATCTTGAACATAAAATAATGTTTGCCCTTTCATGTTTCTAAACCAAAGACCGCAACGGTCACAACCTTGCATGTTTTTTACTAAACAGTTAAAATTAAAAGTCATTACTATGTAAATTGGATCAAATTTGTGTTTCAAAATAGAATATTTTTAAGTGTGTGTTCTCTTTCTGGAATATCCCTATTCCATGGATGTTATAAAGTGACAGTACTAATGTTTCCCGAAAGAATTTAACCTCGATTATTTTATCTAGGTGGCATATTTAAACTCTAGTAATTATCCTTATGATTATGCTCTTAATTTAAAATATAAGTTACATTTTCCTACTTCGGGGTTTGCCTACGTCCGGAAAGTCACAGTCATCAGCAGTGATCGTACTTTTTCCAGCATTCTTGGTGCGATGACGTCAAATGACACACGACAGGGACCTAGGGTTGTCGACTTGTATAATATGATTGACGTTTAAAATTATGTAATATTATATGTATTGTCATTGAAAATTAAACACTATTTTTTTTACTTAATCAGTTATTGTAATTGTGTTTGAATCTTAAGTACCTATCCGCGACCGACGTGCGTGCAAGACTTGATGTATGAATGTGGAAGAAGCGAAAAAAAATTGTCAGGATCTCAGCAAGTGGAGAGAAGTGGTCCCCGCCTACCCCTCTGGGAAACAGGCGTGTGATTTAATGTGTGTGATGTATGTGTAGGTATATCATTTATTACTATAACCGAAAATTGCTCAAATTATTCGGAGCGTATGCTATGTTAGTATATCAATTCCTAATCATAAATATGAACTATAACTTGAGATAAGGATTTATTGCAACTGTCTTTTCTCATATAATTACTCGTAGTAAATTAACCCTTCATTTCATAATGCATATTGGGTTAGGCTTTATGTTCTGAGAATATTTACTATATTTCCGACTTGTTTTATACGCTTTTTTATTTTTGTTTTTATTTGATTCTTGGATCAAACAATTTAATATTGGGCACTACTGACAACCCTAGCACTGCACCAAAAATGCTGGACAAAGTACGATCACTGGTCATCAGTCATCACTTGTGAGCCAATTTATTGCTATCCTCAACGATAAACAAGTTTTTGTTACACTCTTACTTTTTTTTTTGTTATATAAAAGAGTTGTCTATGGTCACTTACTTGTTTTGACGTTCGGTTTGGCGCGCAATTTTGACGGACACGATTTTAAGGTTATGTTAAGCGCGCGCGGTGCCGGCTGAGTATGCAGCAGCACTGGCTACTTAGCCCATAAATAATTTCTATCCGCGTCTTTTTATTGCCGTTGCCAGGTCATTGTCAAGACGAACATAGTCTAGGAGTAACTAAAACACCAATACCTATATAAATTTATTACTTACTTGAAAAAATTACAACTTATTTTCTGGTTCTTTGCCTTTTGGCAAAAACATGTAGGTATGGCAAAATGTATCGTTTCCCAACTGTTTCATTGGCCGACCAACTTTATTTCTGTAACTGTAAATATTTCAGGACTTTAATAAAACTAACCTAACCTGACCTAAAGGTTCTACACGATGGTACTGAAATAAGGTGACGGCTTATTTCATTATGGTCATAAATTGATTGTTGCAAAACAAATTAATAACCCTTATCTTCTGTAAAATAAGAATCAAGTATTCATTATTGGCCCTTGTCTATTACTGGTTCCGTCACCCTAAATCCTGAAATATTTACAGTTACAGAAAGAAAAAGCGGGTTGGCAAATGAAACGGTTGGGAAATGATACATTTTGCCAAATGATTTTCGGCCAAAACGCAGGATACTTTATTTTTTACAATCAGTTTTACGAGTATGGTCCAGTTAATAAGTATAGATATTTTTTGTATATTGTCTTTAACGCTAAGTTACTCATTTCAAACATAGTAGACATATACATATTCAATTTTCGTACACAAGTTTGGAAAAGAAACGAGATAATTGTATCTTAAAGGTTTTCGAGTGGGTACGACGTCGCTATAGGTGTAAAAAATTGTGGAACTTAGGGTTCCGTGTCGGGTACAACGAAAACATTATTTTTTTGTTTTTTTCAGATGTTTGCCAAAGCAATGCAAAGCAATAGTTTTTGATTTAGGGAAAAATCTGAAAGTGATCATTGTGATCAACAAGCATGATTCCAAAAAATAATGATTCCAGACTCGAAAAAAGCCAATTATTTACTTTCGTGTAGGTACGACGAAATCTATATCTATGTATCAATAGAAAAAATCATTGCAAAATTCACACGTTTTGAAGTACATACCTACCTATTTACACAAATTGATTAAAATCGTATAAGTACACAGATAATATAAAAGGATGACAATTGTTTACCAAACGCAATAACTGATATCTGAAAAGATTGTAATCGTGGTATCTTTTATCATTGGTCAAATGGTAATTATAAACTGATATTACCATGGCAACGCTCATTGTGGAACTGTCATTGTGACAACGCCTTGGTTGTACTGCAGATGACACTCTAATACCGTTTATGATAACCAAATAAGCGGTTTCACCTAGGTACCTACGCTACGCGAGATAAATAACTATGTCAATAATAGCATAATGATAACAAGTGTTTAGGTACATTATTGACAGCTAGCGAAACATAATCGAGATGTTTCATTTAACAGACAAGCTCAGCGATGATTATAATAATATTTGAACAATATAATCAGTAATTCCTGCAAGTCATTTTGTTTAAGTGTCTAATCACAGTATTTATTCGTAGTTACTTAGGTATTTGTGTTTGTTAAATTAATTCTAATTAAATCATATTAAGTTTACATAAGCGTAGTTCTTATCAAATATAATAAAATAAAAAAGGGTGTAACAAAAACTGTAAAGAAAAACTATACAAAAGCTATTTTTAAATTTAGTTCGCTGTTTAAGACCAGACATTACCGTGTTAACAAAAAACTCGTTTAAAACAAAAAACTTTTGTAGGGTCACTGATCCCTAGCCCAATACAAATGGAAATCTTTATAATTTTTCTACAGACGTTTTTTCCATAGATCGAAGTTTTTGTATCTCCCTGCTCTCAATTACTACTACTTTAAAATGCCTCCATCTTGCTTAACCCATTATACAGGGTGTGTGGCAGTAGGGTGTAGGGGTTTTAAGAGATGGTAGTTAGCGTCATTCTGATTAAGATATTGATATTTTTTAATTCTTGAAATAACCTCAAATAATTTCAAATTGATGCTGCTAATGCTTGACTGATTATTAATTGTTCTTCTTGCGAAAATAGCATTTAAGAAAAAGAAAAACTACTATATCTGTAAAAACCTTGCAGTGCCGTTTGTCACCCTATTTCGTGGGTGAAATTTGTGCGTTATTGTCGTATAAATTATCAAACAATTCAGCCTACAATGAGTTAACATCGTAGGTAACTACAAAATCATATTGTGGTCGTTACGACGACAGGGCTGAGTTTGTACGCGGCAACGTTATGGCTTTTGACGTATTTCGATATTGTCATAATAACAATTTAACATAACAAAAAACAATCAGATTATAATAATAAAGTTTATCTATTTTTCCAGACTACCGAAGACAGGTAATGTTTTTAAATAATCATACGCGATGATATCCGAGGGAAACACATGTATCGTGAACTAATTACCTAATTAGTCTTATCTGTATTGAATCAGCCATTACGGCAACAGTGGTGCCACCACGCATATCGGCGCCGGTAAAAGTTGCAGCCGTAACACTTAATAGTGCGTTATTCAATTGAATTGTTCACCGTAAATTAATTTGGACCTATTAGGCCGATCCATTTTGTATCGATTGAATGCTAATTTGACCACTAAGGCAAATAAACTTTGCCTAATAGTCCAAGAGTCTGGGTAGTAGACAGAAATGTAAAGTTTACGTGAGTGTCCTTATTTTTAGTTGCACCTTACTTATATATCATACATACATACATACATACCTTCACGCCTGTCTCCCAATAGGGTAGGCAGAGATTATGGAACGCCAGGCCCCTATCCCACAAAACTTTACAAGCCTACAATTTAACAAATTTGTCAACTTTTTGTATGGAGATCCGTACAAATTTGTCAACTTTTTGTATGGAGATCCGTACAAATTTGTCAAATTGTACGCTTGTAAAGTTTTGTGGGATAGGGGCCAGGTGCACCGATCTAAACACACAATTTTCGCTTCCTCTACATTCATCAATCTCTTCATGCATGTACAGCGGTTTCGGGTGCTTTTGATTTGGCCCTTAATCAGTACATCGCGAATCTGATCACTGTAGGTCCGTCTAGGACGTCCCCTACGGACATCTCCGCTCATTCGCACTCGCCATATCTCTTTCGTAACTCTTTTTTCATCCATCCTTATATATCACTATATCATTATCCTGACAATGACGGGACAGGTGACATTTCAATGTAAGTACATGGCGTAGCTGACATGAATCCCAGTCATGTGAAAATTGGTTAACTCTGCAATGTATACCAAATTGCCTCCTGTCGCTTGTAAGAATGGAATTAGAGCTACGAAGTAGGTACAGTCAGCAGTAGAAGGAGCTACGCAACCGAAGAGATCAAAATGGTCTGCACTCGACTCTATTGTCAAGTGAATAGTAGGTACAAACACCAGGGTTCAGTGCTGTGGCTCCGGCTGCAGCACATGCTGAGTTAAATTCTTTTTGACAACGTCTTTACATTCGCTACTTGTATATAAATATCTTAATGTTCTATTCTTTTTCGTTTTTACTGTGAACATAATATGCTTGTTGTGTTGCAGTGTGTTTTTGTCAAATATTTGTTATGAGTTTGACTTTTAATAAAGCGAGCACCTATGTTGGCATTTAAGGATAATTCAAGCTCTGTTTTCTACGGTCCAAATGTAAAAATTGTTGCGAAATACCGCAGATGGAAGTTGGTTCCACAACAATTTTACCTTATAAAGGAAAAGGTATTTAAACGCACGGTAGCTTGCGATTGCGTAACGATATGTCCTACAAAATCACCTCACGAATTCCCCAGGTGTATATTCATTGTTTGTAGTACAGTCACCAGCAATAATATCTTGAGCATCATTGGGCTCAAAAATATCTGAAGACGGAACACTAGCACTGATTTTCAGGCCAGTAGAAAGCTGTGTTGGAACAATTTCGTGGCTACTTTATTTTTCTATCTATTCGTTGTTATTTGTCACGAATTCATGTTTTTTTCTTTCTTTATTTCAATAGTCATGATGTTTTGCTAGTGATAGTGACTGAATCCTGGATAATTTTGATATTATTTGTTTGACGACAAGAGCTGTCACAACGTCATCAGTGTGATTACTACATATTTTTTTTAATATTCTTGGGAGAAGTTTTTGTTGCCGAATGTACTTTTTTGTAAAGTCATTATCTGCTTATCAAGACCAAACTAACGAGTCCCAACACATTAAGTATAGCGGAGATCCTGTCACCACATGCCGACTCTACCATCAGATCAGCTCTTAAGATACCATAATGTTGCATTGTCATCGGGCGTACAGTTTTTCCAAATTTTATCCCATATGGAAAGGGATTTAAAATACTCAATCGCAAGATTTAACCTAAAATAAAGATAAATAAGACCTTGTAACAAAGACTTATGTATGTTCGCATGTACACTATTTATTGTACAAACAATAAAATTACGAGACATGGAGCCCGCTTATCAATAACTTCTCACTTGTAATACAAGTGGAAGTCTCCTTTTAATACATACTGTTGGGAAAAGATTGTAATGTAAGTTGAAAGAGGTCCCCGGTATTAATCGTAATTATTAACTTAATGTAAGCTTATTCACATGGCAGTAAACGCGTCCCAAAGGTAAAAAAATTAAATTGTTTTTAAAACCAAGATGGGTCTGAACAAACTGGAATAAGGATTCATTCACCTATTCTGAGAATAATTTTGCTTCGACTGTTATCTAAGCACAAGTAATTTGCAGTAATTGGAATTTAAACCGCAAACTTTATGTTCCGTCAATTATTATATTGTGTCTGGCGTTAATGAGTCATTGTTATTGAAAATAGTTGATTTTGTGTCAACTCATTGGTTTTTGCACACTTGTTTACCTCAGTATGCTCACTAGGTTCTTAGGAAATGTGACGATTGGTTGAATCAAAGGTACAGTCAACCAATTTGATTCCTAGGCCACTGTGGACTTTGTCAACGTGAAGTTGTAAACCAAATCATAGGGAGTCTCTTGCGTTTTGGTTGACAACGTCACTTTAACATAGTCCAAAGTGGCCTAGAAATCAAATTGGTTGACTGTACCTATATCGCGTGGCTTGCATGTGTGCGTGCCTCCGCTCAAGCCAACTCAACAAGGGTGTTATTCTCTCAATAACAACGGACGGTCGGACGAACGAGCGAAATCGCAGTGGCGAGTTTGAGTCCCGTCAGAGCGAACAAAACACAATTTTGAGCGTGAATTTTCAATTAAGTAGCCTTATACGTTCGATCCATCGGCAGAAACCATGCTGCTAAATTGAAAATGCACGCGCTAAAATATGTTTTGTTCGACGGTACTACTTAAACTCGCCGCTTGGACATTCACTCGTTCGTCCGTCCGACCGTCCGCATTGAAACAACCCTAGCGCCGAGCGGCAATAGATAACAGAAACTTCTACGTCGGAGATCTTTCTATTTCTTTGAGCAAAGTCGTCATTGCTATAATACCACTATCTCACCGACTATCCATCCGCCAAACAGCAGTGATGCATTTTTTGTTCTGGGGTGTTATTCTCTCAATTTGGCAGCATGGCTTAAGATCGAACGTATAAGGCTGCCTAATTGTGAATGCACGTGCTAAAATGTATTTTGTTCGCTCTGACGGGACTACTTAAACTCGCCGCTGCGATTTCGCTCGTTTGTCCGACAGTCCGTGGTTTTTGAGAGACTAAACACCCCTCGAGGTGCAGAGTAGACAACTAGTGAATGACTAGTATCTATGCGTAGTATGCGTTATGCTATGTAATCTGTATTGTTTTATTTCCTTTTATAGGCTTAACACTAAGAATCTTTAAGCTTTATTTTATTGCACAAATATTGAGCTTGTTGCACCCTCTTATATACGCACGATAGCTAAAGTATGCTTTAAAATGCTTTGTCTTTTTCCTTTCTAGTGAAATTTGAATATGACAGAAAAAAACAAAAATAGGTTTACTATGCGCTTATGAATAAGGTTAAATATTTTAGAAGCCATTTACCATTATGAGGTACCAAAAGTACAAGTGCATCGGCTTACGTCACTGGGGTTGACTTTTGTATTGGCTAGGTGGTGTGTAAATGAATACGATTTAGACGATGGAAAGGGAAGCATAGAATAGGCACGTTCAACCTACCTACCTAAACACCGTTAGGCGTTTAACAGAAAATCTAAAAATATCCCACTTTCCTTTTTCAAATTTATGTATGCAGTCTAACAAAAAGCAAGCTTTAAAAAACCCAGCTGCTGTTTGAATAATGTCATCAATATAATGTTAGGTATCGTTTATATCGCTTCTCGAAATCGGGCCATCCGTTCAGCTTTTACATACATACAGGTCAAAATTTCGTCGAGTGAAAAACGCCACTAACGAACGACTATCGTCATTAACTGACTCTGAGTGCGGCCGTAAAGCAGGGTTTCCACTGCAAGCGAAGCGGGCCGCGTACGGACTCTGTTTAGCATACAACGGTGCCTTCAAGCGGTTAGCTCGTGGCAGAAACACTTGAAGTCACCGGTGTATGCTAAACCGAGTCCGCAAAGGGCCCGGTACGCTCGCAGTGGAAACCCTGCTTAAGTCTGCCTTCTCCAAGCTGTTAATAAAAACAGAAACAAAGACAATTATTATTAGACAGTTATTTGTTTCCTTGTCTATTTGCAGTTTTACATTATGATAAACCAAGTAGTCATAAAAAAGGATTGAGCAAATAAAATACAATTTATTAGCCTATTATATAATAGCACTGTACATTTATTTACAATCTTATTGCACTAGTATATTTAATGTTATATACATACAAACTTTGGAACTAATTATATTATTTATTGTTAATACTTTGTACATCATTTCACTAAATAAATAAAATACTGGGTCGAAACTAAGATCGCTAAATCTAGATTTTTCTAAATTATAGTTAGAAACGTCAAAGACTATTAATGTATTAGAATTGATTTTTGTTGATTCTTAAAATAACTTAGGACACATCGTTCATTGAATACAAAACGGACACAATCCAAAATGAGTCAGTGTTGCATTTTAAAATTAGAAGCCGTTGGAATTCGATTTTTAATGGAAGAGCAAATTATTTTGGAATGTGTCCGTTTTGTATTCAATGAGCGACATGTTGATAAACTTACAAAGTTTTTCATCACACAAATAGTCAATTAATAATTTTAAATATCGTACCCCAAAAAGGGTGTAACATCTTTACTACGTACTTACTAATAAAGTGGCGGGAAAATATATAAAAGATAGGCACATGTTTTACTCATATCTTGCACGTATCAGTCTAAAACAAAACGTAAAGGATTGACGTTCGCTGACCATTATTATGTAGCGTATATGACTACTATGTAATGACTTAAAACTCAAGGAGAATATTTCTTGGGTAGCCTATCGTGCACTAAGAAAGGATTTCTCGATAATCGACCCCCAACGGGAAGAATTATACAGGGAGTAGCTGAAAACTAATTTTAGTCGTAACTCAGAAGTCGTGCTCGTCCTCTATTTTCTAATATAAATCTAGTTAATTCAGGTATTCGAATAAATGTTTATACCAAAAGTCTACTGTCTTGGCCCAGGCTCCAAGGGTCGCGTCGTCCAACTTAAGTACTTCTATAAACATCTTCACCATCACGTCTTTCAGATCCTGGAAGAAAACATGGTGTCATTAACTAGTACTTTCACGACAAAAACTAATATACATATAACATTAAGGACTGATGGCTGCCTAAATAGTTTGTCTATACATTCGATAGATTCCTTTTTGGGAGATTCATTTTCAGTAAAAAACCTCATGTAGCGCAGTATCTTTTTTTTTTTCGATTTGTATTTTTTCGTTTTATATTAATAATTATTTTATTCCAATTTTTTATAATTTAACTTGATTCTTTGAAAAATGTGAAAATGAATTCATGTAGCGCTCGTATAGTCCAAATAACTTTATTATTTTAATAGCTGTTGCATGAGGTATACAAACACGGTGAAAAACTAGAATATTGCAAATGATGAATGAAGTAGTAAGTATCTGTAAGTAGGATATTTTCATTAAAAAAATATATATTTTACATTAAGGTCAATGTCATCAAGGTCAATGTTCTGCATGACCATAATTGCTGAAAATTACCTCTACTAGTTACCGCCTCGCCCCCTCTTAAAAGGAATTTATCTAATACCCAGACACTCTGTATATACAAAATTACACTTTTGAATATGTAAGTAATTGACGACTAAGGACAAATATCCACCGAGTGATTTTATATCTTTAAACATTTGACATACAGCAATATGTAACTTACCAGAAACTGTTTCTCGCTGACCCCCCTCTTCTTATGCGACTCCCCCACTTTCTGCATCATGACGGCGACCACCTCGGGCTGGGCCATGGTCTCCACCGCCAGGTTGATGGAGTTCATCAGGTTGATCACGTGGGCCTTGAACTGGATGTTCAATATGTATTCGTCTTCGGGTAGCTTACGGACCATCTTGAAGAACTCTTTTGAGTCAGGGTAAGCGCGGAATAGTCTGTAAGGATTTTATATAGTTAGCGTAATTAAAAAAAAAAACGAAATCTTATAATTGTATTGCTAACAAATACAAGTATGATTGTGAAGTGCAAATACATTAAACATACTGTAGCTCGCGGACTAAACAAAAGAATTGGTCAGCGAACTCTACATCGCCCTAACCTTTAGCAAGTTTGTATGAAAATGATAGAGCAATTTACCTTCGAGTTATTAACTTAACGAAAAAAAGTGGCCACCTTTTCCCGTTAAGCTGACTACTCAAAGGGTAATTGTTATTGAAGTTTGTTACGTATCCCATAAATTGTGTTTATACTTGCGCTACAAACACATTTTGTTTGGTTCCAAGGAAATTCTTTAGTTAATTAAAAAACCCAATAATAGTAATGAGGGCGCCACTGGACGCTCGGCGTTTGCTCGGCGCACTCTTAATACGTTACTGGGATAAAGTACTAAAAAGGCGTAAAGCACTGCGGTTAACGACATGGACATGTAAGTGGAATAATCGCAAAAAAATATATAAAATCGAAGTGTAAAGTTGTACGTACCAGAGTAAAATTATAAGAAAAAGTTTTGAAATTTCTTACAAAAACTCATAATCGAATGTAATAAGAGCATTGGTAACTAATACGGTTATAGAATAAGGCTTCACTATGGAGAAAACCGGTAGGAAAATAGTTAACACGCCATATAATTAACGCGAACAAACTGCGACGGCGCGCCAAGTTTGTATAATTTTATGTAGAGATGATGTCAACACGTGTCGCGTTTGTTTGTAAACTTGTCTGTCTTAGAATAGAGCGCCATATTTATTGAACAAATGAACATATGCCATAAATAGTAGGCCATAACTAATATGTATTATGGCGATACAAATGATTTGACAAAAGAAAAATTAATTGTATTCATACGGATTTCCAGCAACTATTTTATTACTGGCTTCTGCACGCGACTTCGTCCGCGTAGATTTCGATTACCGTTATTCCTTCGGGCACTTTAAAATTTTCTGGGACAAAAAGTAGCCTATGTGTTAATCCAGGGTATAAGCTATCTCCATTCCAAATTTCATCCGAATCGTTCTACCCATTGCAGCGTGAAGGAGTAACAAACTAACACACACTTTCGCACTTATAATATTGAGTAGGGTTTAGGGTTTAGTGCGAGTAATGATAATTAATATTCCGATAATAGATTATTAATATTCCGATTTGGATTTGATTTCGAATCGAATCAGCGCGAGACCAACTCACTGTAATATAACAAAATATATAAATATGACAATTGTGAAGCTTCTATGTTTAACCGCATACAGAGTGTTGCAAAAATACCCGTAAAGCAG
This sequence comes from Acleris laterana, assembly GCA_963966035.1. Taxonomy (NCBI): domain Eukaryota; kingdom Metazoa; phylum Arthropoda; class Insecta; order Lepidoptera; family Tortricidae; genus Acleris; species Acleris laterana. The sequence goes on along the minus strand of OZ014445.1, from coordinate 14,001,707 downwards.
AAACATTTACAAGGGATTTAACACCCAAGTGCTCCCTTGTAAAGAGTCCATTTTTGGCTTTGATAAATAATACATTATTCCATGATAGTATGTTTTTATTTCCGGATATGGTTTATCAATCATTGCATTATCACTCATCCATATCCGTTCGGCCATTGATGAGTGGTTTGTGACTCAATCGGGAATTACTTAAAATCCTATACCTAAATGCTGAAATACTCAAGTAAGCCAAAAAACCGGTAGAGATATCAGCTCTAAAAGAAGGAGTCACCATTATATCAGGGTTATCTATCTAATACTTTATAAACCAACAAGTAGAGTTCAGAGTTCAGCCCGAGTTAAATCACAGTGGGACGTTCAATTGAATACGAATGTATTTGTGTACCAATTAGAAGAAGTGACACTCGGTCGTCTCAAGGACCCTTTCTATTATGGATCGCGTCCGGATGATCTTGTTACTTGTGTACGAGATGCTGGATCAGATGGAGATAACTCGGATTTTAATCAGATAATAAAGTCAGTTAAAGCAAAATACCGGTACTGATACGGCAAAGATTTGGATTGTTACAAAAATATCCAAAAAAAGATTTTTTTGTTATAGATTAAATCAAATTTGACAATAAGATCTATAAGATGTAGGTAATCTAAAGTTCGACAGTACAACACCAAGCACCGTTGGCAAAAAAGCTTCGTCTCGAAAATAAGATTTTTGAGATGGATTTATTTTATGTTAGTTAGACAGTTAAATTAATATTCATCCTTTATTTTTTTACCCTTTGCTAACCATGCATTGGATGAATAATAGCTTAAGGTATCATCTGTTTATCAAAGCCAAAAACAATGTCAATCCTAGTAAACTGTCATCTCAGGCAATCTGGATTGGCATAGACAATTTTAACAGAAGGGTAGTAGGTATTTGTACTTACTTTAATAATGATTGTTCCGTTTTTCGTTCAGAAAGGTATGCAATCTCAAACTTGAAAGTCATCATATTTTAAGTGCTGACTTCGAAAAAACGTCATGTCAGAAAGTAGAGTTGCGCTTTAGGATTTTTTTTTAAAGTCACGCTATGATTATTATAAATTGTCAAAAGACTCTTTACAAGAGACCATTCTACCCCTTTCTGCTTTACGGGTATTTTTGTAACACGCTGTATACTGGGTGATATAGACCAAACCGACCGATAATTGTCAAATAAATGTATTTCATCAGTCTGACAATGGGGATATTATTTATGCTCTTTGCACATTTTAAAACAAAACATTAGGGTACAATATTACAGATGTAGTGAATAATCCTTTCCCATCGTTTTTTGTCGGATTAGTTCGTATTTATCTAGCTTTCTCAATTAGCTTCAGTACCCATCAATAAGCCAACTGAGAAAGTGAGATAAATAGGAAGTTATCCGACCAAAAACGATGGGAAAGGATTGTTCACTACATCTGTACTCAAATTGAGCTACTCCCAAACTAAGTCCTAGACTTGTCCCTTGTACCAAGAGTTTAACAATAATTTTGGTCTTGAGTTGCTTTGTCATCTTAAACTTGTTAGCTGCCCTGCCAATGTAGCTGCGTTAATCGCGTGACAAAATATGGATAAAACATCAGACTACATACATTACTTTTTGACACATACATAACGTACACGACACACGTACACGTACGGATGCTTTATCCACATTTAGTCAAGCGATAACCGCAAACATACTATGCCCGCAGCTGTTCTAGACACTATATTCTAGTGTTAAAAACCACATCGTTTTTGTTTCTAACTCTGCCCCCATTACTGTGATGTAAATAAGAGCTATCAAAACGATAATACGGTAACAGGTCAAAGACCATCATCATCATCATTCATTTGGAAAGGATGGATGAAAGAAGATTCACGAAAGAGATATACAGATCGAAAGTGAGTAGACGGGTCGGAAGGGTCCGCCCTAGGCGTACTTTTTCGAGTCAAATCGGAGAAATACTGGAAAAGGGCCGAATCTTAAGTAACCGAAACCGACGTGCGTGCATGACTCGATGTATGAATGAGGAAGAAGCGAAAGAAATTTGTCAAGATCGTAGCAAGTGGAACGAAGTGGTCTCTGCCTACTCCTCTGGGAAACAGGCTTGATTTAATGTATGTATGTATGTAGCTCAAAGACGATATGGTTTCTACGGTCTACCGCCTAGAATTTCATCCTGGTGTCTTAGCTACATACCTCTTCAGCAGCTCCGTCCCGTTGCCGACGGGGTCAACGTAGACGAGTGCCCAGGAGCGCTGCACGGCGTGCACCTCGCGCCGCGACAGCCCCGACAGCGCGTGCGCAGCGTCCGGGTCGCCGCCCCACCACAAGTGGCTCAGCCAACCGCCCATGGGCGCAAACAACCTAAAAAAATGTTTGTGATAAATCTATTCCGCAAGAAGACCACTAGTTTCAAAAAAAAAGAAGCTCAATCGATTACCAGGTTTACTCTTCTTCATCATGTCACACAAAGACCTCTACTACTGTACTCTTACCGTGAGTTACAATTACCGTACTCGCTAGCGAGTCGAATGCTGTCCCTGGAACTCTGAGTGAGTGCGGTAATTGTGATTCTTGGTAAGGGTACTGATACGTACTGATGATAACGTTTGTGCCATATACTAAAGAAGGCGGCCAACTACAATATACCTGGTATTCAAAGTATTCTTTACTCTATTTACTTAGTTAGCCGCCTTACAGAGGCGTTGCCGGAGCGCTGTGTGGTCGCCGCTGCGTTACTCTACATATTAATTAGAACGCCATGCCACACGATGTGTTGGAAATACGTGCGCTGAGGCCCTACTTTGAAAATCTAATTTCGAAGTTACGTTAGGTCCATCCCTTTCACTCGATTTAGTCTCGAATGACGAGTGACACGGATGGAGCTAACGTAACTTCGGACTTTGATTTTCAAAGTAGGGCCTCTGCTCTATGGTAAAATCACAGCGTTGGTTGTAGCGACAACGCATCGCACCGGCAACGCTCGTATGGTACACAAGAACTATCTAATATGTTATTAACAGTCACCAAACAACTAAAACCTGTCACTAATACACTGGTAAACATCTTAGCCTAAGTGTGCAAAATGTAGTTACAGAATCATTAACAAGTTTTTAGAGTTGTTAGTAATTCTGTAGCTCTGCCTACCCCACTCTGGGAATAAAGGCGTGAGCTTATGTATGTGTATGCAGTATCCAATCGTAGGCAGGTACCTACTAATATTATATTGATTAACAAATAAACTGAGGCTATGTTCTTCTCGGTAAAACCATATGATCTGTTATCGTATTGTCAACGTTACGTTAGCTCTTATCTATTTAAAAATAATGGCACCCGAGTTAAAAATAATACGTGTCCAAAGCAATATTATGGTTTTACCAATTGGAATAGAGGTAGAGCGCCTGATACCACCGCGAGGTAAATCAGAGAGGGCGGCGTAACGCGTGCCGGTGCAAAAATACTTACTGTACACCCTTACCATGAGATACAATTACCGCATTCGCTAGCGAATCAAATGCTGTGTCCCTCGCACTCTATAAGAATACTGTGAGAAATAGAGCATTCGACTCGCTAGTGAGTACGGTAATTGTAACTCATGGTAAGGGTACTGAATGACAACTGCGGGCCTATTATGGTCGTGTTTACCTATGTGCATAAACACGGATAAGTAAATCATTTGTCACTTTCTGACTAGTACAGTCAACAGCATAAATAAGTGATCATTTATGTACCTTGTCACTTTCAATCGTGTCACAATTTTGTATGACATTTGAAACACGACATTAAAGTGACAAGGTACATAAATGATCACTTATTTATGCTGTTGACTGTACATAAGTGCGAGAGTGACGGATGCTTTATCCACCGGAATAAAGGTAACTATACTACAGGCTCGGGGTGAATTACTGCAGTAATTTGTTTCTTGTTCCTTGTATATTCACGATTATTGAAGCTTAACTGCTAAGCTTGCAGTCAAACTGGGACTTGATACACTCAAACTAGGATTACGTTGGTTCATTGATAAGATACGCCATATAAATCCTGCATTGTGGTTTTGTCTGGATTATATCACGAAAGTTATTTGTTCGCAGCATAATAAAAAAAAAAATGGCCAGACTTAATCATAATAATCACACAAAATTTAAATAATTTAAATATTTTTTTAATAGAAAAACACGAAGAGTAACGCATTATTTCTTATATGTATATTTTTTTTAAAACGAAGACGACAATGATCAATTTAAACAAATAGCAACTGGGATGTCGAGCATAGCTCGAGTTGAAACCAAGTTTTCCGACCACTTGACGGACAGATTTCATGCCTTGATCGAAAATCACCATTCCTAAATATTCACCAAAATTGATAAAGCCGTTTTTGATAACGCGATTGCAAGGAAAAAACACATTAAAAAAAATCTTGTATAACAGTCAGTAGTTGTAGTATAAATACGTATTTCTAAACGAACATTTTAAAACCAAAAACACTCACACATTGCAATATCAACTGAATTCCAATTTCAAATATTCATACTTTAATTCTAAATTCCATTTTCGAAATACTTACGGTTTCAAATTCCGAGGCGTAGATTACGCGGTCTGTGGTCGCGCGTTGCGGTCAACGGCAACGCGTGGACTGTGGCTGTTTACTACGCAGGGGTCTACTATGTGGATAATTGCAATTCTCACACATCCACTAGATCGTCGCCACAATTTATTAATGAAAAGTGACTCAATGAGTTCCCGCCTTTTATTTACTGTTAAAAGACTGCATCGTTCTTGAATCGTTGAATCATGTTTTTTTAATTAAAGTGATAATGTATTAAATGGCTGATTTAAGGATTTGTAGTATCAGGGATTACCAAGTTACAATATGTGGAGTATTTCTCGTTAAATGAGGCGTAAGTAGACGAATTTAAGTATCACGTAAGCCATATTAATTATGGTGAAAGTACATCCGCAGAAAAAAACAGGAGTATGTCACTTAAACACTGTTTGGGTATTTCCATTTGAATAGACTATAATGTTATGTGTGTGTGACCAATAATATTACTTGTCATTTTTTTAATAACGCAGCTCTATGTAGACTTGGGCTCTCCTTTAAAAAAGTCCCAAATTCGCAAGTTACCTATACTATTTCTGTATCTTTCTTAGCATCAAATGACAAAAGCGATAAGAATTGGGCATCCAGATTTTTATATTAAGTACCTCTTAGTAACCATACTTGTTTATTAGCTCTACCACTCGCTTTGTTGGATTGGGTTTTCGTTTTCATAACAGGGGTTCCATTAGCTGGTATGATGATAGCGTCAGGTCAAGTCAGGTGGTGGTCAACTCTTCACTAGTGTTAAGGAAACTCCACTGAATTTTGTGTACTTAGTTTTTTTATTTGTAATTGATTGATACATGGATTGAAAATGGCTTTGCCTTCTTTTAAAACTCCTTTAGAAAATACTACCCGTTACATTTTATAAATGTCTATAATCTATATCTAAGAGTGGTACCTACGCAATCTTAAATTGTTTGGTGATTCATAAAAAATAAAAATATTGCAACAAAATTACTGGATTCATTAAAAAAATTATAAATTTGAATTGCCTAGATTCTTTTGACTTTTTTCAAAAATGTATAATAACACATTTTTTTAGCCGACTGTACATCTAATACCGATAGTAGACTTGCAATTAAAAGACGAGTTAGAGTAATCCAAACTCGACTGAACTACTATTAGCTAATGAGGAGTTCCAACGGCCACCTTCCGTCTCCATCATCATAACAGTTTCATAGTAGGTACCATATCATTGTGTTGTTACCGGGATTACTTAAATATTCAAAATAAGTATGTATGTATGTAAACCCTTTATAGCACAAAGAGAAAATAACACACTAAACAAAGAAACAGACAAAAAGTATGTACAAAGTCAATTAGATACAAGTGAACCTAATATGTCTGTGTTACAACTGTAACTTTTATGGTATAATCGGAAAGAAAATTTGTTAAAAAAGGCTAACTGTAGATTATAATCTTTATTATCTCTATAAGTAATCGTGTTGCAACTATAATGACTCATAGTGAATTAATCAAGACCTTCCTTGTTGTAAGAAAATGAGACTACAATTTGTAGGAAGGGAATCCCTATGTGTCAGTTACCCGTGACAGGGTTAATTGGGGACGAACATTGGATACTAAAATGTCATATGAAAAGTTACGACAGTTGATGAGCAGATGTTTGTGTACCTAATGATTTTAGTGGAGCGTAAAAATAATAGGGTAGTAATTCTCTCAACAACGACTGTCCAAGCGGCGAGTTTTTAGTAGGTAGTGTCAGTGCGAACAAAACATATTTTAGCGCGATCATTTTCAATTTAGCAACATGGTTTTTCTGCCGATGGATCGAACGTGTAATGCTGCCTAATTGAAAATGCACGCGCTCACATGTGTTTTGTTCGCTCTGACGGGACAATCTAAACTCGCCGCTGCGATTTCGCTCGTTCGTCCACCCGTCCGTTGTTTTTGAGAGAATAACACCCCTGAGCCGTGCATGTCTTCTATGTAGGTATTAGTACATAAATCTCTTCACGCCTTCATTCCCAGACTCGGTTAGACAGAGCTACCTACAGAATTACCAACAACTCTAAAAACTTGTAGTTAATTCTAACTATATTTTGAACAAACAGGCTAAGATCTGATGGTATGTATTAGTACACGATTCGTAATTTGCTAATTTTATATATGTATTACTAGAGGACGCCCACGACTTTGTACGCGTTGAATTAATTACCCACTACTCCCCCTATTTCTTGTAGTTGGGGGTCGATTTTCGGAAAAAGCCTTTCTTAGTACACCCCTAGACATCATAAGGAACCTACCTACGTGCCAAATTTGGAATCTTTAGACCCAGCGGTCTGGGCTGTGTTGTGTACACTTGATTAGAAAGTGGCCTGAAGAAATTACCAAGTAATATTACTTGTACTTAAATTAAATTTTTCGACGTAACTATAAAATATACAATTACAACAAACTACTACATAATTGTAATATTCGAGATTTCTTTGGATTGGAAATAGTGCCCGAATAGCTAAATAATATAATTTTCCGGTACTAACACGGTCTGGACGATAAGCGTGTTATTAAATGAAATATAAACAAAACGGGTTTAACGCACAATGTTTTTTCAAAGAGCGGCTTGGTTAATTTATCAAGTCAGATTGCAACTTTAAAATTAATTCAAAGGAAAAGTACAAAACTTTGTTAAAGATTGTGAAAAAGGTACATCTAATTAGCAATATTAATCAATAATTAAAATAAGTTGAATCTTTACATTGTGGAAATGACATCAAAAAAACTAAAACTATTTCAGTAAGCTACGATTATCTTGAAAACCGTAAGACCATATGCCAGGACCGTAAGCCAATATGTTCAGGTCTCGGACCACTAATAAAAACAGGACACCCTGTAAATCTCACAATTTTTCTAAAAACAATCTTGATCGTCGATATGGTAGATGGTATGCTAGTCTACGGTATGGTCTTAATTCCTAGTTGGAATCGATCTGTTAACAAAAAAAGTGTATCCAAACCACGTGACCTATTCATAATTCAAGTGTTTACTTCCCCATAAATTTGCTATAGTTTGCAAAATGTGAAGTTGCCATGACTAAGGCCAGTGATATGCACTAGCTACGTGCTAACAGGCATGGTTTAATGACGGTGCAGAATTTACGCGCCCGTGACAAACTTTTCCTTCGTCTTCCTCAAACTTCCTTGTGCACGTAATAGGTACTTATTACCGAACTACCACAAAGTGGTTGCCTAACGGCCGCACTCAGTGTCAGAATGACGATTAACGGCCGACGAACTAGGGCATGCAATATCGGACGGTTTTCAATTCCGGAACAGATTTTCGAGATTAGCCTTCAATTCCGGAATTCCGGAACTAGTTCCGGAATTGATGATTTCATTACTTTTTTTGCGATTCTTTCAACGTACCTAGGGCAAAATAAAACTAAATATTGTAATCATCATTTATGTTATTATTTATTTATGTACTAATAATTAACAGACGTAATCAGTAATTTTTTTCCTAAAACAAAACTAATAATCACAGTAAACATTATCACTCCAACAAAACATATAGTTATTTATTACGACATAATTACGGTTACATATTAAATAATAGACCCACAAAACATTTTTAAAATCACAACAAAAATGTAACAAAATATAATTAATGAACTCAAAGATTGACTGTCTTGTTCAAAAAAGTTAATAATCCTATATTAGCTCAAACCTGTTTTGTCTTTATCTGTCATAGTGACATGTGCATTTGGCAGAACGGGTCAAAGCATATTTGAGCTAATAAACGTTTACTTATTATGAATGCGGCGTCGATACTCTAGGTTAACATAATATACAGTATTTAAGTGAACGTTAAAATATTACCTGAACACTAAGCGGAGCCGACGAAGATAAGAATATTTGCAATTGAACTAAGTACTCGCACTTTTTGTCGTGGTTATTTCGTAAAATAATAATTTTAAATAAACATCTAATACAATTAAAAGTATTAAAACTGTGTATTAGAATTATGATATATACTTATTGAAATATCGAAAAAAGATCCGAAATTCCGGAATTTCTAAATTCCGGAATTCCGGAATTAGAACCCTAGGCCGAACCCTATATTCAAACTGCGGGCAGATAAGGCTTTCTTCCGGTTAAAATTTGACCTTTGCTCATACAAAATGTGTCAATTTTATATCCGAAGTACCTAAGTCTATCTATCCGCAGTTTGAATATAGGGTTCAGCCATAAGTCGTTTCGTGATGATTTTTCAAACAGAAGTTTAAAAAAGGAACGAGTTAATTGTCTCTAAATGGTCTCTCAGTACGGTGGTAAGAGCTATAATATGGGTTGGGCATATCTGGGGGCACGGTAGTGTCCCCACGAAGACGAGACAACCGAAGCGTAAGTCAAAATATGTGGCTCGGCCGTTTCGTGACTACTAGAACTTTTGTATAATAATAGAAAATAGTAACGAACGGTGAATACATTTTTCACCATACGGCCAAGCCACGTATTTTGACTAAGATGTACCTAGGGTTTGTGAAGTTAGAGCGTGTAGAGTTAGAAGATTGATTCTACATGACATCTGATAACTTTTTTACAGTGCGAGCTAAGTATAAGGTCGTCTTTGCAACATTTACATGAAAATGTTTTTGTTGGGATCTTTTTTACGTAATATAAAACAAAGTCGCTTTCCGTGTCTGTCTGTATGTATATCCGTTAACTCTTCCTAAAGCACGCAACGAAATGGACCGATCCTGAATAGCGATACTAAAAAGACTCGCTGGTAAAACCTAGTTAAAATATTAAAATGTTTTCAATCTGCGACGTTCCGTCCCACTACACATACTACAATATCGCCCGAGCAGTAATAGGTAACATAAACCCCTAAAGAGGCAGAGATGGCCTACTTTTCCATTTATCCCTAATCTTTCAGCTATTTCTCAGCGTGGTCAACTGTTAGCCCAAAATTTAGCAAAATTGAAAGAGTATCAACTTGTCCAAATGTGCATGCACATTGGTAATATGATCCAATATTTTACTGGCCCCTGTTTCACGTCTCCTTTTTGAAAATTATTAGTGAGAGTATAATCAGTAAATTAATAAATCAAGCGCAAACAAAAGTAAAAGCCTAAAGGATATTTTCTTATCGGCCATATTCCCTCCCGAAGGTTACCAGAAGCTCCGCGTTTATTGTCGTGCTTCAAATAATACTAGAGCTACCAACTGTCAGTTTGACAACTGACGTTTAGTTAATTCATTTGTTTTATTTCAAAAACTATCTGTTCCCCTGCATCCACGTTTTGGCTACTTACTGTATTTTCTTTTCTAATATTACCTCCGAAATGGTGAATGTCAGTGACTCTGCCATCGAGGATATAGGCACCGTTCTCAACAATGCGTCAAGACCAATGAAGGAGAGGTTTAGAGCACTATTTACGCTTAAAAACATAGGCGGTGAAGCCGCGATCAAGTGCATCAGTCAATGCTTCGGGGATGAATCAGTACTGTTAAAACACGAGTTAGCTTATTGTTTAGGCCAAATGCAGGATAAAGGGGCTATCCCGATACTTAGAAGTGTATTGGAGGATAAAAACCAAGACCCCATTGTGCGCCATGAGGCAGGTAAGTTTCGATAATCCTTATCAAGACTTTTTGCACGTATTTGATAGCGTGAGATTAGTTTCATTCATGAGATTTGTAAAGAGCACTCCCTATTTAATACTTTTTTATATTATACGTTTCAGGCGAAGCTCTTGGCGCTATTGGCGACCCTAACCTTCGTGAAATTCTTGAGAAATACAAGAATGATGATGCTATAGAAGTAGCAGAGACCTGTCAGATAGCATTACAAAGGCTCGAGTGGATTACTAAAGATACACCTGATAACCTCTCAAAGAGCAAATATGCATCGGTGGACCCTGCTCCGCCAAGCTCTGTGGATGATATTGCCAAGTTAAGCGAAACATTAATGGATGAAACAAAGCCCTTATTTGAAAGATACAGAGCAATGTTCAGCTTGAGGAATATTGGTTCTATGGAAAGCATTAATGCATTGGGAGAAGGTATAATTATAGTTTCATTAATTTCGGGTTAAAAATTAACTTGTAGTAATATTTTTAATTTCAGTTCAAAAGAGCCCAATGTGATTAACATAATTATGTAAATAATACTGATATAGGACTGTTTAATTTTCAGCTAAATTAAGTTAGTCAACATCATCAAAATAAAGTTTGCAAATCTGAGATATTATTTTTCTCAATTACAGGTTTCAAAGCAAGCAGTGCATTATTTCGGCATGAAGTTGCATTTGTATTTGGCCAGATGCAAGACGAGCGAAGTGTACCGTTCCTGATCAAGACATTAGAAGATACAGCAGAGCATGAGATGGTGCGGCATGAGGCTGCTGAAGCTATGGGCTCTATTGCCTCGGAAGCATGCACAAAAGTTCTGAAAAGGTACCTTGTATTGTGTTACCCAGAGAAACCTAACAGTAATTACTTTTAGTGGTCATGTAGTTTTCTTAAGTGTAAATTCATCCTATGGTTTCCTAAAATGTTTAACTATATTTTTGATAAGACAAGAAAAGGAGTATGAGTAGTTTGATAGTTTGTTTATAAGTAATGAAAAAAAAGAGGAATGTAATGTGCAATCAGAATTGACTCTTAGCATGCATGTGCTAGCAGTTATTTTAATCTAATATAGTATAACACAAAGAATTAAAAAAAAAAAGATAGTGTGTGGAATGCAAAAAGTAATCTATTGAAAAGTCATGTCAGGAGTTCTACTTATATTGTAAAATGGGTTATGGGTTGGGTTAGTGAAACTAAATCATTAGTTGTGAAGGGTTACGTATCAGAACGCCTAAAATTAATAAGCCTAATGTATCATAATACCTAAAAGTTCATAATACCTAATAATATTTTTTACAGAAACCGAAAACTTTTCAGGATTTTTTAAAATGCCATTTTATAGTACTCATTAGGTTAGGTTAGGTTAGGTTAGGTTAGGTAATAAAAAATACCATTAGGTATTATGAACCTTTAGGGATTATGATACATTAGGCTTATTAATTTTAGGCGTTCTGATACGTAACCGTTGTGAAGATGTGACAAACATGCACACAATCAAACAAATTTTTGCTCATTTCCAAAATACCAAAATTTTACAAGACTATATAACTCTTTTACCAGATTCACAAAATCCAGATTTGCAATATGGGGTTATAAACAATACTTTATTTTGAATGACAAGTCTTGGGATTCTGCAGTAGAGTCAAACCAATTTGATTTCTATTCCACTATGGATTTTGTCAACATGACATTGTAAACCAAATGATAGGAAGTCTCTGTTTTGGTTGACAACGTTATTTTAACATAGTCCAAAGTGGCCTAGAAATCAAATTGGTTGACTGTACATTCAGAATCAGGTCTTTTCAAAGTATGGTATTTTGGGTATGAGCGCTGCCGTATTGTTTGCACAATTTATTTTAAGGTTACTTGGTGCTCATAACTGGTATTTTGGGTATGAATCATTTGGCAGTTTTATGCATTGCATTTGGTTTAACCGATTTCGTCAGCCAAAATGTTCTGATCACGTAAGTCGGTGACCGAAAGCGTCGGCGACATTCGGTTTGACCAAATCCATTAACCGTGTCAGTCAATGCAATACTCCCAAACCGATTTTTTTTTGATGAACCCCTTAGTACAGTCAAAAGCACTAATATTAACATAATTATCAGCGTCATAGCGGAGCGTGTAGATATTTTTGACGCCGTGGGAATGTAAAGTCCATACCAACCTGACTTGTCTTATTTAGTACATAAACACTTTTATAACCTCAAAATGCATAGTTTTTGGCTAAAACGGCCGCTTTCTAAAGACCACATTTTGCACACTATTTTCCTGACTTTATATCATGGATGGATTTTTTATGACAAAATTGTAATTCTAGGCGAAAAGAGAGCATTCTGAGGTTATACAAGTGTTTACAAGACAAGTCAGATGGTATGGAGTATATGTATATTTATGACTGACCGATGATTTGCGCTAATCATGATATATTTCAGTAAAAATCGCTCTATAGTACTTTCAATCCTACTACTTACTTTTACGTACATTAACGCAACCATGCCAACGTCAATTTGTTTTACGGGACGCGCCTTCGTGGATAATGAAGCAAAAGTCTGTTCCTGATCCAGCAGTGATTGGCTTGTGACTCATATGATGATTTATATACTTTTAAAACTAATTTCTGTTGTTTTTATTACAGGTACTTGAATGATCCCCGCCCCGTGGTACGCGAGAGTTGCGAAGTTGCCTTGGACATGTCAGAGTACGAGAACAGCCCGGAGTTCCAGTACGCCAACACTTTATGTGCTGTTGAGGGATGAACAATTAAAATGATGACCAGTTTTTATTAGGGAATGCAATCTAACCGGTTATTAACCGTATTAGTTTGAAAATAACCGGTTATTTGAATTCCCTAGTTTTTATAGTACTTAATTTATTTCTTTATATTTTTGTAAATCCAGTGTATGATAATGTGAATATTTATGTGATGGACACAGACCAGTTTTGCTACAATTATTTATATTAATGACAATGTAAATTCACAGTTGTTTAATTATATTGGAACTCCTAAGGAGTCATGATATATACCTGCATTAGGCACTGATAAAGGATTTAGCATGTCCAACTTTTTTTAACTACTTTGTATGCTCCAATATATTTTTCGTGACTGTTCATATTCTTACGTATTTGTTACAATTTATACCAGTTATAATTTTTTTGCGTTGCGTCAAAAAGATCAGGGCTGGTTGGTCAATGGGACATTTGCATTATTTTTATTCGTTTTGGTCACGCTCATTCACAATAATGCCAAAATTTGGAAACTGGAAGCAAAACTTAGCATTCAAATTATCTTTGTCGAATATTGAACCTGGTGTTTTGGGAATCTGGTAAAGAGAGTAGTTTTTATATTAGGAATGAGCGGTATTCGACTGCAGCCCATATTCGGTCGCGGAGGGTCAACCGATTTCTCATAGTACTAAACGAATCCAAATAAACAATTCGGATCGTATTCGGTCACTGACGAGTGATTGTCAAATTCACCAACAACTTAGCAAGCGATTAGAGTGTTAAAAGCTTTCAAAATGTAAACTAACAGTCTGTTAAACTTGATTAACATTTAACAACGTTTGGTGAAAATGGTACGGTCACGAGCGTTAATTTGGGACCCATTTCAAGAAAAATATGCTTGAAGACGTCAATGCCATTAGAGGTGTCAAGTCATTTGTCACTTTTATGAAATTCTACCTTATTGTTGTACAATGTCAGAGTGACTGGACCTAAGGTGGGTACCAAATTAAATCTCGTGACTGTACCAAGTGTTAATCACTTAACAGACGATTAGAGCGTTAAGAGCTGTCAAAATGTATGAACATCATCGTTTCGTGAAGTTGGTACATTGGATTGTATTAATAACAAACTGATCTTGGTTAAGATAACCATCTCCAGACAAGTTGAGGTAAATGTCAAGTAATAGATAACTAATTTCTAATGTATTTTGCTGCTCCGCCAAGGATATTTTATTAGTACAGCCCATTGAAACCTATTGTTTTTTTGTTTTTAAATATTGTAGTAATAGGCCGCATTTTCGTGAATATTATTGTAGGTATTAATGGCTATAAAGCATTGGAATGCATTTTATACCTACTAAACTATTCGGTATGCGACGCAAGAGAATTATTTTTGTTATTAAATAGAGTATTATTTTTATGTACGTTTTATTTGCCTTTCCATACACAGCTATAAAACGAAATTGTAATGAAAAAAATATAGCCCGGCACAGTCGCGGTAGCGTAGAATGTAAAATAAAAATGAAAATAATATATTTTAACGTTGCAAAGTAATACGATGTAGCTTATGAAATGTTTTTGCTAATAAGATATTATACCGTAGTTGTATGGGTTTTTGTACTATTTAATTCAGTGGTAAGTTTCACGGCGTGATATAAGAAGAATATGAGATAAGTATTTCGTTTCTTAGGGCGGATTCGACCAAACGAGAATAAGGTCTTCTACCTAGATTAAGGCCCGTATTAATAAACTCATCTTGGCTGAGATGCCCGTCACAAGATACGTCAAAGTTAACGTCAAACCATAGAACACTGTCATTGTTGACGCATCTCGAGACGAGCATTAGAGTTGAGATTAGTTTATTAATACGGGCCTAAGTCTTATTCCAGTTTGGTAAAATCAGCTCTAGGGAGCTCTAGGACCACAATTGATGCATATTGTTAAGGTCCCATTTGTGCCCGGTGTTCATTACAAAAATCGTACGTTAATGTGACCATAATATGCATAAAATGTGGTATTATTCTTGGAAAAACACTTTAGTAGCGCGATGTCACACGAGCGTTACCTGTGTGGTTGTAACACTATGATTTCAATATAGAGCGACGCAAGTGTTCCAACAAATGTGGCATGTGTAGGACACGTAATATCAAACTGAAGTGCTACCATTTCAACTTTTAAAAAGTTCCTCCTTTCCTCTTAAAATCGGCTATGGACCAGCGACGTGCACGTGCCTAATCGGTGCCGAGATTCTAGGTGGTAAAATCATATCGTCTTCGACGTCATCGTATTGTCAACGTTTTCATAGCTCCTGCTTACTATACCATAACAGCAGCTGGCCTATTGCCTAACGCACTCGCAATCGCAATCGATTTCAAAGTGGAACAATTGTTTTCATTTTGTATGCAGACCTGCGTCGCTATTGCCTAACGCACTCGCAATCTCAAATGGCTTCAAAGCAGAACAATTGTTTTCATTTTTTATGCAGACAAGCCTTCGATTTTCAAAATGAAAACATTTGCGATTGCGAGTGCGTTAAGTAATAGCCCCTCAGTCTTCGATTTCCAATATGAAAACGATTGCGATTGCGAATGCGTTAGGCAATAGCCCCTCGGGTTAATGACGATATGGTTTTTACCGCCAATAATTGAGACCCAGCGTCGCTATTGCCTAACGCACACGCAATCGCAAAGGGCTTCAAAGTGGAACAATTGATTTAATTTCTATGTAGACTCGCCTTTCGATTGTCAAAATGAAGACGACTGCGATTGCAAGTGCGCTAGGTAATAAGAATAAGGGTGCGGCTCCACTGAGGTGGAGATGAGCGGAGCGGAGCGGAGCTGTGCCATTATTAACCAATAGGAGGCGCATGCGGTCACGTCGAGCGCGCCTTGCGCACGTTAGTTTAGATTTTATTGTTTAATATTGGCACAGCTCCGCTCCGCTCCGCTCATCTCCGCTCCACTCCGCTCATCTCCGCCTCAGTGGAGCCGCAGCCTAAGCCATCAGGTAACGCGTAATCATCTTCAGTCCTAACCTAATCAAATAAGTCACTACAAATCTATCCACTTTTTAGTCATCAGACGTGCTAGAAGACGAGCGTGCATCATTCTTTGGTCTCACACACGAAGTGACGCTCTCTGGGACGACCTTGGAACAGACCGAGCAGCTGGAGCTGGCGGTGTGGCACCACGGCCGGGGCGACCGGCGCGTGCGCCGCTACTTCGACAACTATGAAGCACCCTTCATCGGACAGCACAGGCGTAGGATGGTTCAGATGGAAGAGCCTAGGAGGGCTGAGATGGAAGAGTCTATGTCAGCTGAGAACGCAGCAGAAGCGTATAATAGGGGGCGTGGTGTAGATTTTGTGTGAACGGAACGTGCTAAATAGAATTGTAGTGCGCCTCCGCTAAAGGCTTCTACAGACTAACAGGCCGCCGGTCGATTATGGCCTGTCAGGTTTATTGTATTAAAACACGAGAGAGAGAGAGAGAGAGAGAGAGAGAGAGAGAGAGAGAGAGAGAGAGAGAGAGAGAGAGAGAGAGAGAGAGAGAGAGAGAGAGAGAGAGAGAGAGAGAGACATTTATTGAAAGATTTTGGGCTGTCAACTAATTTGCTTTTAGACTAATTTAATTTTCACTGACATTGTTATCAATATAGAATAAGAACATAATTCAGCATAGAAGCCGGACTATAAGATAAACTTTGCGCCAGTTATCTTTCTCCACTTTTTAGATTACTTATTTTACATAAGAGAAAAATCATCATGCTTTTTCTTGTTTAACGGAC
This sequence comes from Acleris laterana, assembly GCA_963966035.1. Taxonomy (NCBI): domain Eukaryota; kingdom Metazoa; phylum Arthropoda; class Insecta; order Lepidoptera; family Tortricidae; genus Acleris; species Acleris laterana. The sequence continues at coordinate 13,984,989 of OZ014445.1, read as the reverse complement.
ATTTTTATAAGGTTTTAAGTCGTTAATGAACCTCGGTATGACCGCGAACGGGTGTATGTACTTATGTATGTATGTAAACACTTTATTGTACAAAACACAGAAATTCAAACACAATATGTACAAATGCGAACCTACCCCTTTAAGGGATCTCTTCCAGTTAACCAATACTTACACACGTTCGCGGACATATCGACTTGAGTGCTCGTACAAATTTGATCGATCTTATTTATAAGCAAATAAGGACTATCATTCGCAAGATCCGTTCTTTGACGACTTTAAATATTGTGAAAATTACATTTAAGAAGAAAAAACAGCCTATTTCTGGTTTTATTTTCATACGTAATGTGTAATCTAAAAACTACGGGAATATACCTGGTGCAAAGTAAATTGTAGGTATAGTTCGGTTTCTATGCTATTCTTATTCTATGGGTTTCTATCTCACAAGTTGATTGATATATTTGAACGATTTATTTCATTATTCTAGCATGATTCTAGCAATACCGGATAAAATTACGTTTGTACGGAGTTCAAGTTGCTTAGTAATAAAAAAACTCAAGTCCAAAAAACATACAACAACACAACCACAGTTTATACTTAACTTCTTACTCTTAATATTATTTGACGGTGTACTGCCGTTTGGGCAAAATATTTTTCGCCTAATTTCACTTCCCAAAAACTTATCGCAGTAGTTTCATTTCCCAAACGAATCTTTAGCACATTTACATTTCGCATTTTATTTATTTCGTCAAATTATCATTTGGCATCATTTTACTTTGTCAAGTTTTATTAGGACAAACGTTTATTAAGCAAATGTTTTCCTTTGCCAAATATTATATTCCAAAAAAATGTTAGTTCAATTTGTTACCTCGCACACTCAATTTAAACCACAGTAAAAGTAGGTTAGGTTAAGTTAGAACTGCGACCCCCACAGAAACGAACTGCTACCAAAAAAATAGGTTAGGTTAGGTTAGAACTGCGACCCCCACAGAAATGAACTGCTACCAGAAAAGTAGGTTAGGTTAGGTTGGAACTGTGACCGTAAAAATCATACCCTAAATTTTATCCAATGCACCACAGGATATAAATCGAATGCCAAAAATAATAATTGGGAAAAGTACCTATGTTATGCAAAACGATACATTTGACTACATGAAATTTGGTAAAATGAAATATGACCAAGTAATTATTTGTTAAACAATAATATGCAAAAATAAAAATGCTAACTGCTAAAAGTAGTTTTGCCTTATGATTTTTTGGGAAATGAAAATTTAAGTAAAATAGTTTGGGAAGTGATACTTTGGGAAAAGATTTTTGACCAAACATTAGTAAACCTTATTTGACACTAGTTTACTTTTTGTCGTATTTGCCGTTGCAGTATGTTAAGCCCTGGTGGTCTTCTTCGCTCGCTACTGAAACCACTGTTTACACTGACATAACTCTAACGTTGGATGTCGCGTGTAGAGAAATACAGTAGACTTAGGCCTTCTGTCTCCTTAAGGGGTGGCACATCTAGATTATCAATCTCACCACTATTTGTTACAGTTTACGATAAGCTTATTATCCGGTTGTTGTCGTATGCCCGGATAAAAGCGGACAAAATTTAATAGCCCGCTTTTTATTCGTAATATAGTTTTAAGTAATAAACGGTTAAGTTTTATGAAAATGTTTTGATTTTGACGTTCAGACGATGCTTGGAAGAGTTGCATAGCAGACATGAATCACCACGATTCACGATCACGATTATTTAATAGCGTGTGTGTTTGGTGAAGTAAGGGTGGTTCGGCTCAATCTTCTACGAACTTTGCTCATTCCGTATCTGAATCTCGATGTCGTCACAGAGAATGCTAGCACATGTTATTTATTTATTTATTGATTATTGCACGGATTAAAAAGGGTGGTTAGCTAAGGTGGTAGTGGGCAACGGGTTCGATGACTGTTAAGGGTAAATATTTGTGTAATCACCGCAAACGGTTATTTTGTATCTTGGATGTTAAGAGGTGAAAAGTATTTGATTGGGTTTTGAACCTCGTACCTTCTTAAATACATTTCTTACAGTACATGGCGGATACCACAACGTCACTACTGAATGTACGTACTAAATTCTAACTATGTAGTATGTAAACAATACTTTATTTAAACAAGCCGGATTTCTTTTCTATTTCATGTAAGCTTTAAGGCACGCATGTCATTTAAACCCTACCAATTAAGAAGAAAAGTAAAGATCAAAAATACTTACATAATGTAACCTAAACATTTTAAATGAAGTTAAATTCCAAATGTAACATCATTCCATTTTCCATTTGAGCGTATTGTTATCAAGTTATCGCCAGGAAGTCGTTCGACATACGTATTCGAAATAGATGGCGTCATTAGGAGCTAAACACTGCGCATCGTGAGTTTCATAATAGCCCCATTTTGCACCCCTGAAGGGAGAATTATCAACCCGCCGCTTATAGGTAAGAGACCTCTTTCAACCGAGCTTGGAATATTTAATTTTGTAGTAATGAGACATACTTTGTAAGAGGCGTTACACGCGCTTGCTTTTCAGACTGCGCGGGCACGCCTGCCTTCGGGTCGTCTTTAGTGGTAGAGCGGCGCGGGCGCGGATTATGGTTTACATTTAGTACATTTCATCTCTCCTGTTCACAAAGCAAGGATTACCATAACTTGTTAGCAGGCTGAAAATGGAATTGCCTTTCCTAGGGCGGTAAGTGATTTTGAAAAAAGAAACTACGTAAGTAAGTAAGTAAGTATTTGTTAATTGTAAATGGTCCAAACAGCGGTTTTTGACTGTTTTTTAGACCATAGAAGATTCTTATACGGCCGTTACGAAATACTTCGGACCTTTCTTTAAAACAATACCTGAAAACAAAGTTTGTGACAATAACATGCAATATTTTTGTGTTTACTTCACTCTCAGCGAATGAAAAGATGAGGGTTTAGCTCGGGTGAAAGTATCAATTGCACCCTCGAACTATAGACTGTGCGTAGCGTGAATATCTCGGGATGCAATTGATCACTTTTATCCTTTGGTTAACAATCTACTATTGAATAGTTATTATGTATGTACTTACGAACGTAGGTATGTACCTATGTATGTATGTGAATACAGTCTTCACAAATTAGGGATTATTAGGGATTAGGGATTTACTCTAATTTACCCCGTTAGGGACTTCTACTAGCTTTAGGTACATTGATCAACTGAAAAAAAGAAAAGGTCTATACGAGCATTATTTAAAAAAACCGGCAATTTTCGGCGCTTGCGCTTGGCGCTGAAAAAACGGAAAATTACTTCGAAACGTTTAGTCCGAATCCAAAAAACTCCAAGGTGTAGAGTACTTACCTGGTTATTCTAACGTCAGATTCCACTGTCAAGATAATAACATGAACTCATTCCAATTTGTATGAATGATAATGATAAAATAACAATTGCCGCCCAATTAGTAGTAGGTAAGTTTATTTATTTGAGACTACCAAAATGATCAGACTAGAGGTTATTTTCTACGAATTGAATTACTAAACATTTTGCCGGGAAGATCACCGGTTGGACAACTAAGATTTTTCAGACAATTGAGGTTTCAATAATGTACGTTGTTGTTGGATAAAGGTTAATAGCTAACACACATAACACATGGCAGGGTTAAAGCAGCTAGGAATTTTCATTTAATTTAAGCAATTGCAAGTATCTTCTTATCTCTACATAGTATAAAGAGTCAGTTTGCGCCTCTGTCTGTCTGTATACGCTAACTTCAACACCCCGCAACGTATCTTGATGCCGTTATCACCCTCAACTAAATATTTTTTTACGGAAGATTCTTATGTATAATCAATTCTGGTTTTGTGCGGGTGTTGCAGAAAACTCTCATAAACTTAAGCGAAGCGAGGCCAGGTGGTTAGTACTTACATGTGACATGTTACGTATTACACGTTAATCTAAACTTACTTTATAGTTAATGCAAAGGATCAGAGTTCTAGTGATGCAGATTAGGACTATTGTTCATAAGGTCTGACGGTTACAACCAAGCTTGCTAAGCTATCTGAGAAGAAACCATCTAAAGCAAAGGGTATTCACAGTATGCAACATCCGTATATAATACCAAACTATTTAAGATCTAGGCTTGGGTTCTACGACCACTTTGGGCACAAAGATATAGAGAAATAAACCTATACATAAAAACAATCATTTGGAACACATATAAGAGCTCATTACGTCAATATTAACCCTTACTGGGTATCCCAGGATCGCTATCCTCGAAGGCAGGGTCGTCAGTATCAACTAGATACCATCACCTAAGTTGACGGGCGAGAACATCATTGATCTTAGTGCACGGAATGAATATCTATCGATCATTGAATACAAAACGGACACATTCCAAAATGAGTCAGTGTTGCATTTTAAAATTTGAATCGATTCGTATAAGATTTTTAATGCAAGAGCAAATTATTTTGGAATGTGTCCGTTTTGCATTCAATGAGCGCTATTTGTACACAATTTCAGTTTTGTAACTAAAATAGTTTCTGAGATAAATTGAGTGTAACATACAGACAGACACAGAGACAGATACCGACGGACTGACGGGCAGGGAAGCTATAAGAGTTCCCAGTTTGACTTCGGAACCGTAAAGTGTTAGGCCCTTCCCAAGATACACTGCGCTAAGTAGCGTTTCTATTCGTCACTGGTAAATAACGTGATACGAAAAGTCACGTGATCTACCAGTGACGCGATTGGTTTAAAAACGAAACGAATAGAAACGCTGGTTAGCGTAGAGCATCTTCGCAAGGGCCTCAGAAATGGCATGGTGCTGTTTTTAACGCCACTAAACCACCTCCCTTACATAGAGGCAATTGAAATTCATGTGAAATGACTATCCGTTGGAGTGTCATTCAGACGATGTAATATGTACGAGTAGCAACCGCGGCGGTAGCGTATTAACAAGGCAGGTAATTTAACAAGCCTTTGAACGGCTTCAGAGCCTCGGAGAGAAGGAAATGGATAAATTGGTAACGTGACTGCCATTCGGTAATTAAGTGTTGGGAAATATTAATTTATCGTATGCTTTGCTACTGGCCTGTTATTTTACTTACCAAATGCCGTACTTACTGCCGCACTCAGAGATGTCAATTAAATTTAATGCTTGTTTAGTGACGTGTCTTATTCTATTGATATAGCAAATGCGGCAGTTAGCGACATTTTACTCGTTCCTTTTTTAAATCTATGTATGCATAATCGTCACTAAGGAACGACTTAACCGTCATTTACTGACTATGTGCCATCGTTAGTTACTAACTTCGGACTCAGCAGTTCAAATCAAGCTTCTTTTTTTTTTTTTTAGTATTAAAAAACCATTTCCACCGAAGATGCGCAAGGAGGTATAGACACTTTAACCGCCTGTATCTCACCTACATTTACCTTTCAAGTTCGTTATATGTGCTTTCATTTAAGATATTTTTCCGACATTTTATACTTATAGTTATGTATACAATGTTTTATTAAGAGTTATCCAATCATAACACACTAAATGCCATAATGAAAAACAATAATGATTTACTTGTATACAAATTGTATTTTTTTAACTTAGACATAATAATATTTTTGTGATATTAGGTAATTTAAAAAGGCCAAATGACGAATAGTTTCATTGAACATATAAATATACGATAGATGCATAAAGTTAATACATGACATTTCAAACTTTCAGTCAAAGACCAAGAAATGCGATGTTACAATCTTAGCCTGGGTACATGGCTCACGATTTACTTTGAAGAACTGTTATAAAACAGTATTTTGTACACAGAAACTGTCTAAAACTAAGTTAGTTTGAAGCGGTAAAGTTCCTCGCCCCGGCTCATACTTAGCCGCGGAAGCGAAGAGCAACATATTGGCCGCCGCTGATCCAAAACTTCACTACACAGTTGCAGTACATTTCTAGTTTAGTTTATTAGGTTGTCCGCAGTACACTAACGTTTTCTTTTACCCGACAGCCTAAAGCCAAAATAAAGGTAACAGTCTTTACGTTTACATAATATATGTACCTATGTATGTGATCGAAACCAGGGAAGTGATTCTCTCAACAACGACGGTCGGACGGACGAACGAGTGAATGTCCAAGCGGCGAGTTTAAGTATATCAGTGCGAACAAATCATATTTAAGCGCGTGCATTTTCGATTTAGCAGCATAGTTTCTGCCGATGGATCAAACGTATAAGGCCTTAATTGAAAATGCACGCGCTAAAATGTGTTTTGTTCGCTCCGACGGGACTACTTAAACTCGCCGGTGCGATTTCGCTCGTCCGTCCGACCGTCCGTTGTTTTTGAGAGAATAACACCCCTGCACTCTAATTACTTGACCGATCTCAATAAAATGTGTTATAATGGGGTCTTTATTGGAAGTCCTAATCGTCATTTTTCCTAATGCATCGTTTTTAAGCGTTGTTATAATACAACCCTAACCCAACATAATCGCAGGTATTTTTAGTAAACTTAAAAGTTGTCTGACACAGCTGAAAACCAGTTTATGGCCAACAATAAATCGGGCAAACGATACGTTAGGACAAACATTATTAGGGATTCTGAGGGACACTTGTTTCAATGATTCGTTGAGATCCTGCAGGAAACGTCGTAGGCTTATTAATATAGGAATTATAAATGTACAACAAGATTTTTTTTATTGTAAGAGGGCAAAAGCCTAATTGTAAGAAGGCAATTGGCAATTTTAATTGTAGGAAGTTGATCTATGGCCCAAAGACTTGCATTCTCAAGGTTACCATCTTTAACTGCAATTTTAAGAGTTGCAATCCATTAACACAAAATGTTAGTAAATTCACTGGTCGTGTTATTCCAACACAACAATGCGAACACGTGGTGGAAGGTTAAAATGTAAGATTGTGACAACGATTCGGAGGACCCTGCACAAGGTGTTACCACCATTTAAGATCCATAGGTAAAGGTATCGGAACGAGAGTTGAGGTGAATGATTACCTACCCTAATCACAGCAATATTTGACGACGCGCTGGCCTAGTTGGTAGTGACCCTGCCTACGAAGCTAGCGGTCCTGGGTTCAAATCCCGGTAAGGGGAGATATTAGTGTGATGAGCGCGAATGTTTGTTCCTGAGTCATGGATGTTTTCTATATATTTAAGTATTATATTTCTCTATGTAAGTATTTATAACGTTGTCTAGTACCCATAATACAAGCCTTGAGCTTAGTTTGGGACTAGGTCAATTGGTGTGACATTGTCCCCTGATATTTATTTATTTTATTTATTTATTTATTTAATTAAAAGGGAATATGCATGGATTTTTTAAACCATCCATTACTTTTTGACACGTACAGTCAACGTCATAAATAAGTGATGATTTCTGTACCTTGTCGCTTTTAATCGTTTGACAATTTCGTATGGCATTTCAAACACGACGTAACAGTGACAAGGTTCATAAATGATAACTTATTTATGCCGGTGACTGTACATACCTAAGTACGAGAGTAACGGATGGTTTATCCACATTTTGTCACGCAATAAACGCAAGTATTAGTACTAGGCCCGCAGACGACTTAAGTAGGTACCTACCTACCCTTTAAAAAAAAACGGCCTCGCGTCTGATATCCATGTACTGCCTTCTAAAATTGTCGGAAAAAAAATACGCCGTTTTAACAATTGCACACGTGGAATCGGATTAGACTTACGTAATCCTTATTTTTAACATCGGAAGTGCCCGTAAAGTTTCCGTTTACGAGGAAATGTCGATTTTATAGAGCATTTCCTAATACGAGGTGTTTTCGGAGAGGGCGGTAATCCAATATTTTATTTATATGTGCTCGACTGGCTGCGCAGGTTTGGACAAAAGTTTTCGGGCTGTGGTACACACCATCTTGAAATATATAAGGCATTAAAGGAAGAAAAAAATGGTGCTAGTGGTCTGCGCATACAATGGCTTTATAATTTATCAGTATAACAAGTATTACTTTAAGTAATTATAATGATCAGTGGGGTTATTATGACCTATCTGTGCCATTCATTTTAAGCTGAAAGAAAAGGACAGAGTTATCTAACTGCTATAGCTCCGTCCTTTACACTCAACGTAAAATGAACTGCATAGCTATGTCATAATAAAATAATACATAATACATAATAATTAATTATAAATGTCAAGGAACTGCTTAGCAATACGGCATAATTGAGTAAAGCGATCAGCAAACAGGTCGGCGTCCTCGTACTGAGTGAGCATTAGGTATAACAAAGATATTGCGCGCGCGGTGGGAGCGTGTCGAGCGTGGCACGTACGAGCGGACACGCGCTGTAGCAGGCCCGGCCGGCGGCGCGGCGCCATCGCCCCCCCATCCAAATCCTGGGGGACTCTCATCGGAACCACCAACCTAATCCGCTCCAGCACAACGGAGCTGTCCACCCTGTGATGGATAACAGACAGAAAGTGGACTAACAACAACAGCTTCCTCCTCATCCGAAGTGTGTCTAGCCCAACCATCCCAGAGACAAACAATGAAGGGTACAGGTATGGATAATACCCGTAGGCTTGGCAGTACAACCAGCGGGCGAATTTACGCTGTACTCTTTCCACCATCAGAGAGTATTTATCCTCGTAGGGATCCCAAATAACAGCCCCATACTCCAACCTACTACGGACATAGGCATTGTACAAAACCACAGCGACTCCGACACGAAACTGCTTCGACGCCCTCATAACGAAACCTAGAGTCCTGCTAACCCGTTTGCAAATATTAGATACGTGTTTATGGAAATCTAGTTTAGTATCTAAAACTAAACCTAGGTCACAGATTTCGTCGACTCTTTCTAAGCAAGCGGCCCCCAGGCCGTAATCGGTTAAAAGTGGCGAGCGCTTACGCGAAAAGGTTATGACCTTGCATTTCGCTGCATTAAAAGGCAGACGGTTTGCAACACTCCACTCAGCCGCCGCATTGATGTCATCCTGCAACGCAGCGCTGTCAGCCACACTACCGACGCCGAGCAACAACTTTAGATCGTCCGCAAAAAGCAGACACTCAGCCGAACGAATTTTATCAGGCAAATCGTTTATCATTAAAAGAAACAATGTGGGCCCCAGAGTACTACCCTGACTCACCCCAGACAGGGTGCAGTAATCGTTTGACTCGAAGCCGCCTACCCTGACGTACTGCTGTCGTCCACACAAGTAACTGGCAAAGAAACTCAATAGCTTTGGCGTGAAGCCCAGTAATGCAAGCTTTCCCAACAAGATGTCGTTGTCGACCAGGTCGAATGCCTTCCTAAAGTCGAAGTATGCAGCGTCGACCTGGCGTCCAGCGTCCATCTCTTTGCAGACGTAGTCAGCGAGGGCTACTAGATTTGTGGTGGTTGATCGGGCCTTACGAAAACCGTGCTGACTGGGGTGCAAACGATCTGATACCTGTTGACTTATGAGACGGTTAAGAGTCATCTCAAACACTTTACCAAACACAGATAGAACTGCTATAGGCCTAAATGAAGTGACGTCCATATCAGATCCTCCCTTGGGAACTGGCGTTACTCTAGATTTTTTCCAACTACTAGGATAGATGGATTGTTTGAGCGAGAGGTTAAAAACGTACAACAAAGGGGTCACCAAGGCAGAAGCACAATCTTTGACCAAAAAAACCGGGACACCATCAGGCCCTCCCGAAGACCGCGGTTTGAGTTTTTGAATTGCCGCTCTGAAGTCAACCTCAGTAATGGAGGGGATCGAGACCGACCGAGAGTCTCCCGAGGAGTGGGCTACTCGTTCCGCAACTTCAGCGTCCAAGCACGGCTCGTCCTGTTGGAACACTGAGCTGAAGTATTTAGCGAAGGCGTCCGCCGCGTCTTGCCCGCCCACACTATGGCCCTCAAAAGTAAAAGATTTATCTCGGTGCTGTCTTTCACTTTTTTTATCTTTAACATATTCCCAAAATTTTACCGGGCAACTAGTAATGTTATTTTGGACAATCTGTATGTACAGGTTATAAGCTTTACTAATAAGGTTTTTTACATGTGTTCTGTAATATTTAAACATGTATTTATTGTAATCCTTTCCTTCTAGTCTAAACTTTTTCAAATGAAAATATTTTAATTTGATATTACGAATTATTTCTGTTGTGTACCATTTTGGATAAACGTATTTGGAATCGACTCTACACCGGTTCCTTAAGGGGACGAATCGACTAATACAGGAGTAAAGTTTCTCATAAAGGATCTCAGTAGCACTGTCAACTTCAGTGGCAACCAGGAGATCGGCCCAATCAATGGCAGCCATAGCCGGATAGAGCGCCACATAGTCAGCCTTACGCCAGTCCCAGTCTGGACAGCACGCATCGCGCGGGCGCGGAGCCTCAGGCGGCGGAGGCGGCGGGCCGCACGGCCACGACGCCGATACCACAAGAGGCGGGTGGTACGCATCCATTGGCACTAGTAGCTCATCACTACTAACTACGGTTAGCCTGTTACCATCCAGATCACTCAGCACGAGGTCTAGAATACCCCCATGTCTATTTTTGATATTATTATATTGATTTAACTTACAAAAATTACAAAAAAAATCAAAATTGGCTTTTACAATGGAATTACATGAGTTAAGATTGAAATCGCCGAGAAGTAAAAAAATCAGGTCAGGATATTTACATACAGCATACTCAATACAAGACAACACACTCATATACTGCTCCTCATTACAGCATGGAGCTAGATACACAACACAACATAGAAATTTCAAATTCTTATAAGTAATTATAGCAAATAACACTTCCTTATCCGGCGTTAGGCCGTCAATGTCATGAAGAACACGTATGGAGTAGCATTCGCGTGCGGCCAGCAGCACCCCGCCCCAGCCGGCATCCCCCGCGCGGTCCCGGCGCGCCACAGTCCACCCACTAGGGAAGAGCTCGCCATCGCACACGGAGCTTGTCAAAAAAGTTTCAGTTAGTGCAATAAAATCAAAATTGCATTGGGTTACATTTCTGTGAAACATATCAGTCTTAGACCGCAATCCACGAACATTTTGGTAGTAGAATTGTGAAGTTTTAAATCGGGGAAGAGCCGTCGCCGCGCCTCTCCCCGTGGCTTCCACGAAAGTTCTGCCGCCAGGGTTTTATACAGATGTCTTCAGCCCAGTTTTTGGGAGACAGTACTAGCTCACTGTACTTACTCGGCACTCCAAGCTTAAACGACGAATAGTTCCCACGGGATTTGAGTACTTCAACCGTGCATACGTCAGAACTGCAGATTGAAGCAAGATGAGAACGCACTTGTTCTGCTGTAGTCCCCTCCTGCACGTAGTAGAGATGCAGCTGACGCATGCGCTCTGCAGCGCTCAGTGAAGTAGTGCCCGGCGCAGCTGTACCACGGCGCACGCCACCGTTGTCACCTCTGTGTGCTGTACGCCCACGGCCATGGCCTTGCCCGGAGATACCGCTGCCGGAGTCGCTGCCGCGGCCGCTGTTCCTAGCCGCTGGCCCGTTACCACGACCCTCGCAGCTGGGGGTCCCGTTGGTCAATTCTTCGGATTTCCGCGATTTCTTGTACTGCACCTTGCGCCAATCCGCGTCGCCATCGCCGCGAGCACTATCTAAGGAGTCAGTTCCAAATTCTAGCGTGGACTGTTCCGGAGAGACAAAGGAATCCTTATTAGCTGCAGTTTGTGTGCTCGTGGCTGCGATTGCCGGTACAATGCTATGTACTATTGTGGGCTCAACAATTGTGGAAGTTAGCGGGGTCGGTGTCAAAACTGCTCGCTTCAACTGTGATTTCTTAAAAGTGACTAACCGATTCTCGCACGTAGACACAGTGTGGGATAGAGTTCCAATTTGAGCCTGGAATCCCTCGCTCGCTGTTTTAAGCGCACCGATCTCCTTCACGCTCTCTTCAGCCAGGCTCAAACGGGCTTCATGGGTGAACATCGTAGAGCATATTTGGTCTATCCTGCTTTCACAGCGAGTAACCGCTTCGGTAACTGTTAGGAACCCAGCCTTCATGGTTTCCCTTAGCAATTTTATTTCTTCAGTCAGGTTAATTAAGGCCGACTCATCGCCTATCGGTGTAGGACTTAACTCCGGGCTAGTGACTCGTGGCTTTCTAATGGTCACGTTTTGCGAAAAGCGAACTGGGGTGGATGAGTTATCCCCGCCCTTTTTCTGGGCGCAGCAACATTCGGGACACTGCCAAGTTGTAATAGCTTCCATGCCTATATTTCCTAAATTAACACATGGCAAATGATAGAGTTTCTTGCACTCACTGCTGCTGCAGCAGATGTAATTCTTGTCTGAAATGTCTGATATGTGGCCTCCGCATCCCGCACAACAGCAGGCGGGGCAATGCCAACCTTTTGCAGCTTCAGCACACACTTTTTTTAATTTCACACAGGTCAGGTGATATAGTTTTTTGCACTGATTTTTGCGGCAGCATATGAGATCTTTGTCTACAATGTTTTTTCCACAACACGCACATGACGAAATTTTTTTGGGAGACATGGTTTTCTACTTTGTTACGTCAACGTTGCACTGGCAGCACTTGTATGAGATGCGTTAATAGCTCCTGTGTTTAAATGTCCGCTTCGCTCATGTGTCAGCGGCCACGCGCGGCGGCGAGCGACGAACGGTACATGTGGATGACTCACCGCGCGCCGGCAGGTTAGCGTTGCAAACAAAATAGTCGTTACTTTATATTATTTAAAATTGTTTTTATTATATCTTCCAAACCATGGCATATTTTTAAAAACTGTTTTTTTCACTGCACTCCTCAGTTCACTGGCTACACACCAATATAACTCAATTTTGTAGTTATTCGATTTTTTACACGATTTCGATTTATTAGTGATAGAGACGGCGAAAACAGGTCTACCTTGCGCTAGCGGTTAACGGGTGCCTTATATTATATTATTATTATTATTATTATATTATATTATATTATATTTAATAACTTATCGTGTAAGTGCTTTGGTGTGATTTAATGCTGTAAACTTACATTGTAATTAAATGAATAAATAAATAAATAAATAAATAAATAAATAAATAACCCCCTAGTACGGTGTCCTGCCTTTTGGCCTAAAATCCTTTGGCTAAATATATCGTTTCCCAAGCGTTTCATTTGCCAACCCGCTTTTTTTTGGAACTGTAAATATTTCAAAATTTATTTTAGTACCATCGTGTTAGGTTAGGTTAGGTAAGTTTGCCAAATAAAAAGAAACGATACGTTTTCACAAACATATTTTTGCTAAAAGGTAGAGAACCATTACCCACCATCATCTTTCAGAGGCATTATCAGGGCAGGGTACTATGGTCGCCTATATCGCGGTGGGTAAAGCTTCCGTCACTATCGCACTTACACGATGGTCAAAAAGTGATAGATGTTTTACCACATCGATAAACACAACTAAATAAAAATAAAACATGTAATAATCAGACAAGACAACATAATGTATGAAGATAATGCAAATTACAATAGAACTATGCATAGGTACCTGTTATCGTGTTTTTAGGGTTCCGCACCAAAAGGGTGCCAATCCTATTACTAAGCCTCCGCTATCCATCCGACTGTTTGTCAGCGGGCTGTATCTCATGAAGTCATGAACCGTAATACCTCTGGGTAGGTAGATGGTTAAATTTTTCACGAATGTAGGTATATTTATATTGCCGCTATAACAACTATAGATATATTAGAATAACATAACAAAAAACACTTAAAAAAAACAATGACTACTAATAGATCTTCGCGGTGTCAGCTAGCCGGCGCGGCGGCCACGAAATCGCCGAAATGTGACAGCTCTCGGCCAAAATCCCTCCGTTAAAAAGGTCAACACATCTTTGGTCGGTACCCCCATAGAATAATGGTAGGTACGGAATCCTTCGTGTGCGAGTCCACCCCGCACTTGCCCGGTCTTTTTAAATCAATGCGAGATTGCCTATTTCCAAGTTATTCTGAAAAGTATCGCTTACAAACCCGTGTGACCGGGGGTTGCGTACAGAAACCAATTGGTTCTGATGTAAAATGCAACACCAATACATAGAATTTGCTCAAAACTCCGTGCATCCGTATGAAGTGGCCATTGGCGAAATAGCCTCCCGGCCGAACTGCTATTTACGTACTGGCTATGACGTTCACTTTATGTGGAATCAGGGTTCGCAGTTTTAATAATAAAAATTCCAGAGAAATGAAAATTGAACTTTATCAATACAATACGTACATACCTGGGATAACTCGGGGCAAGTTTTAGGAATTTGATATCGATAAAAAAGGTTTCGATATAATTAAATTAATACATGTGCAGATTGAACATTCTCGATTACTAGAGGTTCGATGTCATATCTGGTATCGAGCCTCTTAAGATTTAAGGAACCTGCAGTCTCCTCAATTGATTCTAGATGACAGAATTGCAATAATAAAAAGAGTTCAAGGTGATTTATCGAAATGTTGTGTGAATAAAAATGGGAATCGTATTCACAAAAAGTTAAGGATGGTTCTAGAAAAAGAATAGGTACTGGGGGCCTAATATGGCTGCGTTTAATATTTTAATATTAGTGACAAAATGTGGATAAAATCACTTCTTGACATGTATATATAGGTACGAGAGTGACGGATGCTTTTTCCACATTTTGTCACGTGATAAACGCAGCCATACTAGGCTCCCTGGTTATGTCATCATGAAAAAAGTAAAGTCTTATAAAGGGTGAGGAAATTAAAAAAACCAACATGAATGAGAAAGTGGCTCTGTGGACGCTGAGAGAACGTTTAGCAGTTTAAAGTCGATAATTTCATCTAGACGGCAATCATTAATACCGACAAATATGGAAAAAATATTGATTGTATATTTTGAGAACTATTTTAAAATAAACATTAAAAATGAAGAGAAAATAAGTAATATTTGTTTGTGTCTTATAACATTTAGATGTTGACAATAACATCGATATATTTTTAGGTCGATTAAATATTTTACTACATCACTTACGTATAGATGTTAGAGTTATCCCAGGTATGATAATATACCTAAGGGGACAATCTGACACAAATTGAAATGGGCCCAAATGTCATTGAAATAAGTTCCAAGAGTGTTTTTTTTAATGACAACGACGGACAAACAGGCAGATGGCGCATCATGGGATATGGTCACCGTTGTCTATGGACATTTGCAACGCCGGAGGCGTTATCAATATGCGATACCGGTCTCGAAGATAAGATACATTTCTTTGTAATGTACTATCAGCCCAATGGAACCCTGACCCACCATAGAACGGTGTCACAGTCACATTATAAAACAATTTGTTTGACACTTCTTATGACTTGAATCATAACGTCTCTGTGACACAGTTCTATGGTGGGTCAAGGTTCCAATGGTCTGATAGTACTGTAAAATTGACTAATAGACTAGTTCTGACACACTCCTGAATACTGTCTAACAGCAATTACAATTTATACTACACACTTAATTAAATAGTCGAAAACTTAAACCTAAATACATAAATTAATACCTGCTACTGATAATTCGTCCAAATTTATATTATGTTTGGTAGGTACGTAATAAACTTGTTTTTTTGGCTGAATGAGTCAGTCTTCAAACGGTGTGCGACAGTACGACACGATGTTACAGTTAAAACAATTTTATATGTGAATTCGTTTTGTACGGTAAGTAAAACTATTTTGAATAAGAGGCAATGGTACTTTGCCGTGCATATTAATTAATAAGATGTAATAAAACGTATCTAGAGGCTTGGAAAATAATAATAATGATAACGTTAGTGATTTTTGAAAACTGACAATATTTGACATAAGTGGCCAACGCGAGATAATAGTTAGTACCGTAAAACTACACAACTATGGTCCTAGCCTACAACAATAGTCCAATTTTACTTTTCATATTATTCTAAAAATATGATAGATTTAGCTATAGCTAGAGTTTAGAGCAGTCAATTTTAGGCTAAACAGTACATATACCCAGCTATAATAGCCGTAAGGTATCTTTAGATTAATGTAATGAGGAAAAATCTGCCGTGATATATCTATAATGCCGTTATCTAACAAATTCTTGTTTTAAAAATCGCAAACACAGATTGATAGAGATTTTTTTCTCATTAATATAGCATTATAAGTAAAAAAAAAAAGATGTCAGATAACGGCATTATAGATATATCACGGCAGAATTGGATTATTGTTACAGGCTAGGACCATAGTTGTGTAGTTTTACGGTTAGCGATATGGAAATCCAAGAAAACGATTTATGATTATAGATCTTTAAAACATGGACGCAGTAGCAGCCGTGGCGAGAATCAAGCGGGTCCAGGGAGCCTTCCAGACATTGGTCATCCTACAGCTCACTACTATTCTCTGGCCACCTTCTATAGACGTGACGGGTTAGTAGGTACTCAGTCTTATCATACTCATCATTATTATACCAGCTAAAACACTTACTGCTGGACCTTGCCAAGGATTCTCAAGGCGGTCGGTTTTGTGCTATTATAGGTTCCCTGCGATCCACATTGTGGGGGACATTTGGCAACCTGTTAACTTCGCTTCCCAGTTCACGGTCGACCTAGAACCTTATCTTTCCTAACATTTACCTATTATGTATTCTAATACTTAGTGATGTACTATCAGCCCAAGGGAACCCTGATCCACCATAGAACTGTGTCACAGTGACTTTATGATTCAAGTCGTAAGAAGTGCCGAACAAATTGTTTTATGATGTACCTGTTACACTTTTTATGGTGGGTTAGGGTTCCATCGGGCTGATTCAAGGTATGTAAAGTACTTCATCCTTTGAGCGATTGTGAAATAATTAAAAATATGGTGAAATACCCAACGCATAGTTATGGTAAAAAAAGGTTTGTCACTTTTCGACTCTATTTAAACCCATTTAAGGTCCAAATGTGACGAACCTTTTCTTAGCGTGCCTATACATAGGTATGCAAAATATACCTACACACACAAAGACGTATGCAACCATTATGATATTTTATTTTGCTGCTAATTTATTTTAGGCTACCTGCATGTAGGCATACCTCATGTTTAAATTACTTTTAAAACTTTCAATAACTTAAGTTGATAGCATTGAAGAATTTGCCTAAACTTAATTTCATTACTGTAAAATGTGTCGTTGTTAGTTTGGTTTTGTAGGAGTCCTCATAATTAATTATTATTGATTGTATGTTTACACAAGTGTTACTTTGTAGGTAATGTGACATCGTGTTATAATACTTAGTTTTATTACTGTACTAGCTATTATCCACGACTATGTATGCTTCGGTCGCTATTCCCTCGAAAAACAAAGAACCCTATACCCGTCTCTGGTCTATAAAGTGAACTAGGCTATTGATGAAACTACGGCGCCTGCCTGGCCAATGCTAATTACTTTGGTTGAAATGGCAGGCGGTCACTCGCCAGCTCAATGGAATGGGCCTCCCCAAATAGCAGCATATACATAGCAGCAGGGAGGCAACAGTTCAACATTTGCACAGTTTAGACCGCTCCCTAACTATTCAGAGCAGAACAGCCATTTATGTAGGTACATGATCATGCATATTTTATCAATTTTTATAACATCAAATAATCTTACTATGGTATTTACAGATGGTGCTCGTTACGATTTTATAATAGTGGGTGCTGGGTCCGCCGGCTGCGTTATCGCCAACCGGCTGACAGAGGAGCACCGCTTCAACGTCCTTCTGATCGAAGCCGGTGGGGACCCACCCTTCGAGACCATGGTAACTACACCACTTTGAACAAAGATCATCTATCACCAAGTTGATTCAACGGGACATTACATGGACTTGCCATTAATCTTCAGTTACAACCTGAACTGACAGTTGGCGAGCCGTCAGCTGCGTAGTTCACTAGTTGTTCTGCAGTGTCAAGGACAAAACGACGCAGGATTTTTACTTAGCGATGTATTACGAGTACTTATTTTGTGTGTTCAAAAAATTTGTGTTAGAAGCACTGAGTTATATAGCTAGTAACATTCGGAACGTTTAATAAACCAATTAAACCATTTTCAGCTTCCAGGACTGCTAGCATACATACCAGAAACAGCTCAAGACTGGAACTACACTGCGGGATACGACGAAAACCGAAAGGTATATCAAAATAACCTGCTCCTTCCAATGACGCAGGGTAAAATGCTGGGAGGAGGAAGCAGTGCTAACTACATGTTCTACGTGAGGGGAAACCCTCACGATTATCAAACCTGGGCCGAGATTGCGGGCGATCAGACCTGGAACTACTCTAATGTATTGCCTTATTTCAAGAAGAGCGAACACATGGAGGATCCTGCAATCCTTAATTCGCAGTACAAACAATTCCATGGCACGGACGGCCCCTTACATGTGACTAGGGAACCCCATAAGGAAGTCCACGTTTATGAAGAGATGTTTAGTGAACTCGGTCATGACATACTCCTTGACGTCAACGGTGATCGCACGTTAGGGTACAGCCAACCCTCGTATACCATAAGCAAAGGAATCCGTCAAAGCACAGCGTTCAGTTTCCTCAGACCAGCTGGATATCGACATAATTTACACGTTCTAAAACATGCTCTTGCTACAAAAATCCTGTTTGATAGCTTCAATAACGCAATTGGAGTACAAGTATTGACAAAAGATCGGAAAACAAAAACAATAATGGCGGACAAAGAGGTGATAGTGTCAGCGGGTGGGTTAAATTCGGCTAAACTGCTTATGCTTTCTGGTATTGGACCCAAGGCCCATTTGAAATCATTGGGGATACCTGTGCTATCTGATCTACCAGTAGGTCAAAACCTGCAGGATCACTCAGGAGTTCTATTGGCGTACCAGCTTAAGAAAGCTAACAATCCTGAGCAGCCGGCAAACCATGCTCAATTTCCTTTTGCTCCCTTAGCAGGGTACGTCGCATTGAACAAGTCTCAGCAGTACCCAGATTACCAAGCCATCACTTTCGCCGTTCCAAATGATTCCCCAGGACCGTTGCAGATGTGTTCTTTCAACTTTGTCCTCGATTACAACTCATGCGAAGCTCTGTATGAAGCTGGTAAAGGGAGAGAAATTTTACTTGTTGTTTTGAATCTAATGCACCCTAAATCTCGTGGTATCGTCAAACTGCAGAGCACTAATCCTGAGGATCATCCTCTGGTCTTTTTGAACGCTTACTCTGATGAAAGTGACCTGAATACAACGGTGAGGTCTTTGGAAGACTTTGATAATTTGCGGAATTCGTCTTACTTCAAGAGTGTTGAAGGTGCATTCGTTGATTTTCGGTTGCCAAAGTGTGGTGGTATGGTAGTAGGGAGTAGGGAGTATTGGCGTTGTTACGTGTTGAGTGCAAGGACCACAATGTATCACTATTGCGGCACATGTGCGCTGGGAAG
The DNA here is from genome assembly GCA_963966035.1 of Acleris laterana. NCBI lineage: Eukaryota > Metazoa > Arthropoda > Insecta > Lepidoptera > Tortricidae > Acleris > Acleris laterana. The sequence continues at coordinate 13,965,655 of OZ014445.1, read as the reverse complement.
CGTTCTCGACGCGCATTTGCGCGTGCGCGGCGTCCAACGGCTGCGCGTGGCGGACAGCAGCGCAATACCTCACATCACCAGCGGAAATATTAATGCACCGGTCATCATGCTCGCAGAAAAAGCAGCCGATATGATTAAGAAAGATCATGGGTGTAATACTTATTAGAAATCGTCGTTAGCAAGCATCCAAAATTCCCTCACGCTACTGTCGTCATGGTGGTGGTCGCCACGCTTCAGGCTAGAAGGTCTAGCCAGCTAGCCAAATAGTATTGTGCGGTAGGCAACAGTAAAATTCAGTCAGAATGTATATAATCGACAAATGTCAACCCACGACAGCCTACGTCATTTCTAACCATGTTTTTGATCCAGTCCTTAACGTTCTTAGAATGCTCATTGTCTAGCTCCATAACTAACTAGCATGAATATCAACGGTGTGTTTATCAAAAAAATGTGTCCGTGGTTTTTGAAAGAATAACACCCCAGAGCTTGTTTGGCTTGGAATTATAAGCTCGGAGCTTGCACCCGTGTGTTGTTCTCCACGCCACATTGGTCTTTGTTTCTATACTTCTAGCAATGACTCGTTTCGTAACAGTTCCAGATATCATGAGTGAGTACTCCAGGCCTGGGTACTGTAGGTCTGCTCCTGCTCTAGCCAGTTCTGTGTTAAAATTTCATTGCATTCGACACACAGGATCATGTAAAATGTAAGACGCTTAAAAATTTATAAAAGCGTGTCGGTTCTAAATTGCTTTCGCAATTAAAAGTTTGCATTTAACTTCTTAAGTTAGTTCCTTTGTTAGTACCTAAGTTCGTTTAGTTCAATATTAACATGTAAACTTTGAACCAGTTTCCGCTAGTAGATAGAATAGGTAGGCAGTAGTTTGGTAGCACGTGAGAACGCGAAAACCATTTCACATTATGATGTAGGTAAGAAAGTACAGCTATTTAGAGGCATAAAGCTGAGAGGAGACCATTTTGGCCGTACTTAATTTACAAAATGTTTTTAGGCTAAGAAACTTTTGTGCATGTAAACTATTTTTTTATGTGCCAAATAAATTATTGATCATTTCATTTCATTTAATCATATTCGACTATCTATCAAACCAAAATCACAGCTGTGTTTTTTTTTTAAATACCAGGGTACTATAATCTAGTCCCACACAAAGCTCTAAGCTTGTTCTATGGGTGCTAGAAAACGATATAAATATTTATTTAGACAAATATATATGTACTTAAATACATAGAAAACCTCCATGGCTCATCACATTAATATCTGCCCTTACCGGGATTTGAACCCAGGCCCGCTAGCTTCTTAGGCAGGGCCACTAAGTAGGCCAACTCATTTTTTTTTCAAAATACCACTAAGTAATTGCGATGTTAAATTACCTGAGGATATGTCTAAAATGAAAAAAAAATAACATTGTAGAAAGTCGCTGAATATACTCAACGGGATCACCTCATCGAAAGGAGTCTTAAATATAGGTTTAAGACTGCACCGAGCAAACGTCGACCGTCCAGTGGCGCCCTCATTACTATTATTGTGTTTTCTAATTAACTAAAGAATTTCCTTGGAATCAGACGATGCATTTTTGTAGCACAAGTAAAAACACAATTTATGGAATACGTAACAAACTTTAATAACAATTATCCTTTGAGTAGTCAGCTTAACGGGAAATGGTTGCCACTTTTTTCCGTTAAGTTGATAACTCGAAGGTGAATTGTTATTAAACTATGTGATAAACCCTATAAGTTGTGTTTTCATTTGTAGTACAAAAACGTACCAACCAATTTCAAGAAACGACTTTAGTTTATTAGAAAACACAATAATAGTAATGAGGGTGCCACTGTACATCCGGCGTACGCTCGGCGCAGTCTTAAGTAAATCTACGCCGAGCGTCCAGTGGCGCCCTCCTTACTATAATTTTGTTTTCTATAAACTAACGTATTGTCTGGAAATCAAAGGATGGTTTATATTGTACAAATGTATAGTTTATGAGAAAAAAACATTATACAAATGAGGAGTTCACGCTAGGTGTAGGCTTAATTAATCCACTGAGTTAAACCTTGTATACGTATATCGAGATGAAAATACACAAATTATCGAAATACGTCGAATAAATAAGCGTATAAAATATAATCGTGTCAAGGCCTCTGGCTGCTTTCATCTACATGTATGTCAACGATATATCATCCAATTACACGATACATATCATAATGTTATGGTTAAATAACTTATTTTAACACTGGAAATTCAAAAGCAAAGAGAAACAAAAAGTGTCTATGTCTGCTACATACAGTAATTAATGCCAGATACATGTCATGTTCTCTAACATATATTGTAGGGTACTTATTGCGACCTGCATATAGTAATCTGCAATACGATAACATTGTACTAAAAATGATGTGTTCTCTCACTGTTAATAATAATGAGTGATACCCTACAAGCAATGTCCGAGATAGATGATATTGAGATAGCTCGAACTATTATATGTGACGATGCTAAAGAGCTGATGGAACAGCTACACATAAATAAAAACGATCTTACTATAATTTCTCAAAATATAAGAAGTATTTATTGTAATTTTGACGATTTTACCCTGTCTTTATCAAATTTCTCCTTTAAACCTGACCTAATCATTCTTACAGAATGTAGACTAAATTCTAATAAACCTCTACCTCAACTAGTTGACTACGATTCATATTTCACAACAAGTCAGTTGAACCAAAATGATGGAGTGGTTGTTTACGTCAAAAATACGCTGAAACACAAAGTAAAAGAAATAAATTTAAAGCAGGCATCTTGTCTTCAATTAGAAATTCTTAACAACACAATATTAGGTATCTATAGATCCCCGTCGATGACCAATGCTGATAGCTTTATAGATTCTCTAAGAACTCATTTGGAAACTCTTGATTCGGGTAATAGTTTAATAATCGCGGGAGATATTAACATCAATATAAAATCTAAACCGTTAGAACCATTACATGAATATAAAAATAGAACCAATTATTTGAATATGCTATCAGAATTTGGGCTTCTAGCTGGACACACTAAACCCACCAGAGAAAAAAACTGTCTGGATCATTTTATCCTAAGGTTAAACAAATCCAAATATGCCCCCACTATTGCTATTCTAAAGACGACTATAACCGACCACTTTACTACGGTTCTCTCAGTATCCAAACTAAAAACAACTAAAGCAATGTCTATTATCTCTAAGACCAAAAAAACAATAAACTATGATAATGCTTTAAAATATCTTCAAGAAAAAAACTTACCTGCGTTGATGTTTTGCAATGACCCTGAAGCTTTAACTGACCGTTTGATAGAATTGTTAATGGAATCCCTAAAAGTTAACACTAAGGTCTCTGTGATACCAAGTGCGAAGCGTATCATCAAACCATGGGTATCTCCTGGGATGTTACGCTGCATACGAAATCGTAACAAACTACAAAAAGACTTGCGTAAAAACCCCGACGATGCAATCCTAAAAATAACGTATATTCGTTACAGAAATTATTGCAATAATCTAATAAAGAAACTTAAAAGAAAATATGAAAAAGAACTCTTAGCTGACTCTATTAAAAATAATAAATTACTGTGGAGAAATATAAAAACCCTAACTTTTACAAACAAATCAAACAAACTTAACACAGAATTATTGAACACCAAAGCCACTTGCACGGCATCAGCTAATTTTATTAATCAGTATTTTGCTAACATCGGAAAAGAGCTCGCTGAACAAATTACCCCCACCTCCCAACACGACCTGCATCAATTTTTAAGTAGTCTCCCCTCACAGCCTGGATCTTTTGTATTATCACCTGTTGGCGAAGAAGAAGTAAATAACATACTACTAAATCTTAAATCTAGTAGTGCTCCTGGCTGGGATAGTATTCCAACTAGCTTTTTAAAATATATAATGAAAGATATTGTCCCTATCATAACACATCTCGCAAATCTATGCTTTAACCAAGGAATTTTTCCAAGCCTATTAAAGCAATCACTAATTACCCCAGTGTACAAGAGTGGGGAGAGAGGCGATGTCAGTAACTATAGGCCAATCTCAGTTCTACCTGGCATATCAAAAATTTTGGAAAAACTATTCAACAGTAGACTACTAAGCTACTTAAATAAATTCAAACTCTTATCTAGTTCACAATTTGGATTTAGACACGGAATTTCTACGGAAGATGCGATTTCAGCCTTTACCTCACTTGTCGTAGAAAATCTTGACAATAATAACAAGTGCGCAGCTGTCTTTCTAGATATAAAAAAAGCCTTTGACACCGTCTCTCTTCCTATCCTTGTACAAAAACTGGAGAAAAATGGGGTCAGGGGAACACCACTTTCTCTGTTTGAGAGTTACCTCTCTGGCAGGAAACAAAGAGTCAAACTTTCCAGTCATACCAGCATAAGCAAAGAAGTTTTATACGGCGTTCCCCAAGGGAGTGTCTTAGGACCGACCCTATTCTTAGTTTACATCAACGACCTCTGTGACTTGACCATCCCAAATGCAAAACTCTTCTCCTATGCTGATGATACCGCCGTGGTCTTTACTGGCAAGTCATGGGATGAAGTCAAATCTAGTGCAGTACAAGGATTGGCTCAAGTATCCTCATGGTTAAAAATGAACTTACTGACATTAAATACCAGCAAGACAAATTATATATGTTTCAGTATTAATAAATGTACACAACCTAGATACGATTTAAATCTCCAAATACATTCCTGTCAAACGTTCAATACTTTAAACTGTAATTGTAACTGCCCTAGCATAGAAAAAGCTATTCATACAAGATATCTTGGCGTTCTGGTAGATCAACATCTCAATTGGTATCCTCACCTTGACCAAGTTATGAACAGAGTTAGAAAGCTACTTTGGCTTTTCAAAACGCTAAGACACATTGTGCCAGGAAAAGTCTCTACTAAAAATTCCAACAGCCGAAACATTTTAAACGAAATATACATAGCTCTGGCACAATCTGTCATGGTATATTGCATATCTATCTGGGGGGGTGCAGCTAAAAGCCGTATAATAGACCTTGAACGAGCTCAGCGTGCTTTGGTCAAGGTTATGTATTTTAAAATAAAAAGGTTTCCAACTGATCAATTGTATCAAGTCAGTGACTTGCTGTCTATCAGAAAATTGTATGTCCTGCATAGCACTTTAAGAAAACACAAATACTTACCATATAATCCTAGCTATAAAACGAAGAGACTAATAGGAAATATAGCTAAGTCACCAATAACTAGAACCTTATTTGCAAGTTCTCAGTGTAACATAAAATCCTCACTCTTATATAATAAAATAAATAAACTACTTGATATTCACTCAAAACCCTACCATGAATGTAAAAATATATTGATAAAATGGCTTAAATCTAAATCTTATGATGAAATTGAGACTTTTATACGATAACAATTTCCAGACCCCCCCCCCCCCCCCACACACACACACACACACACACACACACACATAAACTGCCTTAATTAACTGTTTTAGTTTTTAGTTTTAATCTATAATCTGGATGTACGTACCTATAATTTATTTATTTACCTAGTAACTGAACAAATAGTATGTAGGTACATAATGTCTTAATTACTTAAATACTTGTTTTAATTTTATCTATATGTAAATCTAGGAAATAAACAAACTGTACTTAGTTAGCTTAATTAGTGTAATTACTTTTTACCTCATGTTGTCGGAGGAAGAGCGGCGTCTCCCAACACAGGCAACATTTTGCCTAAAGGGTGACTCCATCCCTTGTATCATTTACCTCATGTATTTTATGAATAAAGAATTTTGTATTTTGTATTTTTGTATTTTGTATTTTGTAAATAAGCATTCATTCCTATACCTAAATAAGTTTGGGCTTGCTTGTTAAAATACAACGATGATCCAAGAAAAACAACCACAATCCAACGCAATTTTTTTTTTATTAACACGTAGTTGACTAGACTTATTATGGTCCGACTTATCTATCCCATAATAAATCAATTACTATCGGAATTGCCGTATATAATTTAGTTATGATGGTATTAAATTGTTCAAATATAAATTACGGTAAAGAAAATCCCATACTGTCACAAAATTCGTGTATTTTGAATTGTCAAACTAGTTTGTCTAATTTAAAATTGTATTACAGAATAACGACAAACCCCTTATTAATATTTAGCCTTCGAGATTATTACGTTCTTGACAAATTATATGATTACCACATTAGTTAATCTTGGTGTAGTACTTAAATAGTCCAGGAGCTAGAAGCAAACATCCGCTTTTAATCGAATGGCAAACGGCTTTCGGCGACTTGAGCACATTTGTACAAATTGATTGCGGCAATCGAAACTACAAAATAGGGTTCCTGTTGATTTTTTTCTGTAAGTAAATGGCCCTGTGTGGTAGCTTGAAATTATTTTAATCATATACAAGTATGTATACATAGTCAGTAAAAACCATAACCATTTTGATGTTTTAACACCGCGTAAAAATTAACGTACATGCGTCTCAGAGTAACGTACTTTTTGCTCAGCGTAAACTGAACTGCATAGCTATCTCATAATAACCCCCCAGATAGGTAACTTCATACACAACTGCACTGAGAGATTGCCTTCATGTAATGAATTACTATGGAATAACCTTTACATACGTAACTGGCACGTGTAAGCAATTTCTTGCAATTGACATCGTTCGTTTGAAAGGGGGATTAAATGAAATAAATATGAATTGCCAATTAAACCGAACATAGCAACGTCTCGTTTGTATTAATTCACCGCGTTTCAGGTGGAGGTGCTTTTATCACGAGCATTGCTTTGCCTTTGAATGATCGAAAACGAGCAATCGTTGACAAGTGACAACTATTCGTTAAAGATACGAGTACAAATATACTTTTGCGATAAATGCATACGCATGGCTACACCTTTTTCAAGGGATCTACGGTGGAATTGAATGAAAAACCAGTCTAATATAAAATAACATAATATATAATACTAACCGTAATGTTTTAGATGTTTGTTTATATACAGAGGGAAATCGCCGGAACCACAGCATCTATTTGAAAGGTACGTATTCCTGAATAAATGTAACGCATATTATGTATGTTATTCAACTCAGACGGGCCTCTAAATACCTACGTAAAGAAAATCATTTAAATAAAACTCAAGTGTCGAAGTAGCGAAAAAAGTTTAAAATTGATACAAAGGTTTTCCATTTCACCAACACAAATTTCATAGAACGTATCAATTCGCCGAACTTTCGTTTCATAGAAAGATATTTTCTGATGAACCCATGTTGATTTTAAGTTATCTTGTTTGTGATGGTTACAAGTCTAACCTAAACCTAACCTTACCTATGTGAATCATATTTAAGATATCCTGAAATTGACACGGATTCAGTACACAAAGGCTTTCTATGAAATGAAAATTCTGCGAAGTGCTAAGTTCTGTGAAATCAGTGTCGGTGAAACAAGAGGAGTTACGCACACAAGCAATATCTTGTGATGTTGTGATTATCTCGAAGCTCGGCTCGTCTATACATATAATCTGTATACACAGTGATTGTCAGCGACGGGAAACCTTTTGCCCCTTGCTCTTTGCCCTTTGGCTTCCACGATACAAGGTTGTACTTATTGTGGTTAGTATGTAATTCCTTCGATTCCTTTTTCAACATTAAAAAATACAGAATTGCCACCAAAAAGTTAAAAATGAACTCCTTATCAAATGGTAATAAGTCATAGTCAAACTGAAATCGGCTTTTGGTTAAACATATCGTGGGACTTCAGTTGACTGACCTAGGTATTATCATTTCATTTCATCAAAAGTTAATGTTTTACTTTGTTGGTCGAATTGTAATTTATCTAATGTAAACTGCTCATCAGGTTTTACAAATTAATGCTTTTCTGGATGCATGGCGGGTAATTATTGAGGAGTTCTCGTGATTCTTCACCATCAGATTCACTTCACCGTAAGAATTGTGACGCATCAATTGCTTAGCGATCATAGGAAAGTAATCGTATTGCAACACGTGAAATACCTAGTATTGAGTAGTTCCGATGGCCATCCGTGGTCTTCATCATTCGTTTCACTTCAGCAAATGGTAACTTCCGAAAGCAAATACACGAGCTATTAGTGTAGTACGTACTCCTAAAATATTTGAAGAGCTTCGTCGATATCTCTAGAATCCCATCATCAGTCCTGAGTCCTGATTTGACAATGGGATCAATTGGATAAGTTTGTAGCCTTTGAAACAAAAAAAAGTAATTCAAAATCGGTCCAGACGTTTCTGAGTAATCGGGAAACATATATTAGTGTGTAATATTTGAACGTTCCTCGATGTCTCCAGTATCAGACCATCATCAGTCCTGACTTGACAGTGGGATCAACCTCCACACAACAAAAGTGATTCCAAGGTTCAGCTGTAATCGAGTAATCGGAGAACCTCCTATTTTTTTTGAACTCGGTTCAAAATAACAAACACCGTCTTATACCTATATGCAAGCCGTTCACAATCATTGAAGTACAAATAAAATCAAAGCATATTTGTGTACTTGTTTGTATAACCATTTAATGCTAGTATTCGTTGATTTATTATGTTTACTTGAACTGTACAATTCAACTAATAAGTAAATAAAATAAATTCGTTCTATGATTTTGAAACAGCTTCGTAAGAGTTAATATTTATACAGGACCGTTGTTTGTTGTTTACTAACTAACCTTTCCATGACTTTTATGAAAATGTTTCAATAAACATTTCTGTTTGATGAGTTTTTGCGTTTTTTTAGACGTTATGAAAATAAATGATAATCTAGCGTAGTAAAAAGTATTTGTAGTGCAAAACACATGTTTCGAGCCATTTTGTACGAATGGGTAAATAAATAAGCCAACCAACGTTTTATTTTCGTAGCGGATCGTGTAAATAGGCATCTTAAATTGTTTTGATAATGTTCTTGTTTTGTTTTGATTATTATATGATATTACTAGCTGCATATAAAACTGGTTGGATGTATAGATGTCCATCTTTTAATCACAAGTCAACAGCTGAATACATTGGATGAAATTCGGCCCACACAATGTCGCCATCTGTAAGTAATGTAAATTTCCTAGCAACTACTTACGCTAATTGATTTTCCTGTAATATGGTACTTTCTCTTGAATTCTATTTTTTTAATCAAAGACTTTCACCTGTTAAGGTGTATTTCGCCAATGTCGAGTTATTTATAGACACTCCCATGGACTTATTCGAGAAATAAGTCCAAGGATATCACACGCGAAGACAATTGTTCGGTAAAAGAGTATTGTCTCTAATGGACTAAACAGAAGCACATGGGGTTAGCTCCATGCGCTTCTGTCAAGTCCACATGAACGATTAATATTTTTGTAAACTCTCTTACAATCTATAATCTTACAAACTGTCAAGTGACTGAATGGTACCATAAAGTCAAAATGGGCTACAACAAAGTGAAATAGACAGCCTGTACGTATGATCTCAACTTTTTATTCTACCCACATTTGTAACTGTGCACTTAAACTAAATTGTCAATTACATAAAACGTAACGCGAATGTTCGTAGTTTATACCGCCTGTATAAAGTTCGGCCGCTCCATACATTGTTGGCAAAGGTCACAACTTGTTTAATTAAGTGCTTAAGCACTGTAATCTTGTTATAGCACGTACTTATGTTTATCATAAGGGACAAAAGAAAGACCAACAGAAAACAGTAATACGCGTGTTTTATTATAAAACTGGCCTCGATAGTGAATGAAGTACAGGCCGATGACAAAAATTAAAAAGGGTTTTTTTGTAATTAAAAAGTTACGTACCCAGTTCATGAATATAACATTGGCAATACAGCGTGATATTTTACTTTCTTGTTTCACGTCAGGCCCAGGTGCTGGACTATCGTGCTCAGTCGAACACAAGTAAATGTGTTACATTTCGCATAATATTCCATTCAAATGAATAAGGCTATTGACCCACTTTTGTTGCATTTTAATTCGTTGACCAAATAAAAACCGGCAACCGAAATTGACGTAGGTACAGCTTTGGCCGCACTGCTACGTCGATAAAATTTGCGACCACATTAAGAATACATGCATTAAATTAAGGTGGACAACTGAGTGTGTAAAAGGGTAATTGCACAAAAGATCCTAAGGAGTGTATCCGAAAGGGGTATTCATCTCTCTTCCTCTGGTCGTTTCTTCATGACTGAAGATCATGATTACTAGATGTTCTAAGTTTTGGAAATGCCTGCTTCCATTGGCTTCGGTTAGTGGCCATCCTCACCACATCACAAAGCTTACCGCTCTTGTCTTTTAATCGGTCAGTCCATTTCGTTGTTGATCTGCCACGTGATCTTTTTTACATGTATAAATAAATACAACCCATCAAAAAAAAACGCACATGGCACAACGATTTAAAAAATATTCTTCAATTAAAAATATCCGGTTATCTCTTTTAACTACTTCCTTACTCATAAAGAGGCTATATTTTCATGGCGCCACATCTAAAATAAAATTGCATCCACTTTTTGTTGAACCGCGGTAAAACCCGAAAAGAGGTTAATGTTTTTATCCTTTATACTTCAGAGCAATTACAGGCTAGGGGCGAGGGCATTTATTCGAAAAGTTTTTGTGAGCTTTTGACAGCCTTTATCGGTTTATGAAGTTAATCAAAACTTATTCGGAAATTGGAAAATTGGACAAAGTTTAATTCTTGCCCTGTTATGATTAAAATAAGACAAATATTTACGGAAAACGTAGTGGATAATGAAACGTCGGTGTTGGAGAATAGCCAATTATACATTATTGTATTGTCTATGTTATTGTACTCGTAAGTATCTTTGTCTTTATTGTTATAATTTTTTTGTCAAGTTAAGTAGTTTAGTGTAGCGGTGTTTATGTTATTATTTGATTTTGTATTAGGTCAACCATATATTTTTCTTTTCTAATAATGAACACACAACTTGCTTGGTTTTTACCTGTGGTCTGCCACGTAGAACTACATACCTATTAATAAAGAGATTACATACGTACATACATACATCTATTAAGGTAACGCGCTAGGACCTATTCAATGTATGTATAACATAGAACAAGACATATATTTGCGTCTGGGAGTAATCTGGAAGGTCTGTTCTCTGATAATGACGGTCCTTTGTTTCCACACGGCCGTTATTCCTCGACAAGTCTAACACTAAAGGACCAAAATGATCTGGGGGGTTATTATGACATAACTATGCAGTTCATTTTACGTTGAGCGTAAAGGACGGAGCTATAGCAGTTACATAACTCTGTCCTTTTCTCTCAGCGTAAAATGAATTGCACAGATACATCATAATAACCCCACTGGCCCTAAAAATGAATAGCTTGCCTTATGAAATTTCGGATGGCCATAGCCGTTTACTTAACCCAGATTATCTAATAGTCGAAGGTGATTAGAAATCCCAAGTTTTAGGTGAATTGGGCTCTCGCGAATATTATTTTAACTTGGTATCATATTAACACACTCAGTGTCAGGGTTTTCTATTTTCATAATTAAAATGCATATTCATATTTGTTAATAATATAAATTACAAGTCAAATCGAAGTATGTACAACAAACACTATAATAACTAGTGCAGTGACGTAATTTTGTCGTATTCCATTGTAATAGTACATTGTGTATTAAGGGTGGTAAAGAAAGAATTACAAACGAGAGTCTGTTAGAAGCCCGAAGCCGAAGGCTGAGGGCTTTAATGACTCGAGCTTTGTATTTCCTTTACCACCCGTGTAACATACAATGTTTTTCATCACAATTGCGAGGAAATGAAATAAAATCAGACAAAAGATCATATTTATAACTTATTAGCGGCAGACTACGTCATTGTCTGTGACTTACCACAGATAATGTCAAACGTGTTCGAAGTCCGATTCTAGTGACATATGAGATCAATAGTTTATTATGCGAGATTGTTAGGAAATAGTATTCAACTGACATTTCATCTCGAATGAAACTTCATATCGAATGGCACAAGAATTGGGGTCCTGACGTATTGTGATAGTTCGAGTCCACAAATAATATTTTAAAAAAAAGCTATTACGCACTTAAGTAACGTAATGGTAAAAAAAAGGCCCGCGGGTATTATTTTGGATTTACGGTCGATTTTTCTAGCATGTTAGGACACTATTTACGAGCAAGTGTGATGAAAAATAAATATCATAATGTAGTAATAAAATTAATAAATTATTCATTAAAACTAAATTAAAGATACAGTTATTTACGGCCATAGAAAGAAGGACTGCTTGACTAGCCTTTTTTTAAATTTTAATTTCAGTGTCGATGCACTCTGTAAAGCCGCAACATCTTTGGGGAGATGATTAGGCACTTTATCGAGGGATAAATGCCGGCGAGGATGCCATTTATCGACTATTTTCTCGGTCAAGAAACAAACAAAAGATAAAAATCACTTAAATTAACAGATGATCGCTGGTTCAAACTGCCGGCGAGAACTATCTCCACTTGTATGTCGAAACAAAAGATATAGATCCCGTGTCGATAAAAGAAACACATGTATTAATAGTTGATCGCTGGTTCTACTCGCTTCCCGCTCATCGTCGGCGGTGGGACATGTGCCTTAACACATAGATGTAGGAAAACATATAAGTAGATCCTGTGTAGCCAAATGTCAACCGTACCACCGTTTTCTTCCGTGAATAATACAACTTGTAGCCAATTTTATTGATAAACCGTACATCACTGACTGCAAACTTACGCACACTAATGCAGAGTCACACAAAGACATACTAAAAAAGTGGTATACTTTTGAACTTCAATCGAAAGCGGTCATATACAGACGACTCTTTTTAACGAAGGGCATTTGTAACAGGTGCGAAGAGTACTATAATTCTATTAGCCGTTTTTATACTCCCTCTATGCTTATCATGACGTGTGTGAGCTTGTCTGACTTGGCTAGCCGGTGGGGCACGATGGGCAGCTTGCCCCCGGCGCGGGTGCTGCGCGCCGCGCGTGCGATGCTTGCGTCTAGTTGTTGTTTGTTCACTGCCACTTGGAGTATTAGATGATTGAATAAATTGAGCTAGTCCCAAACTAAACTCTAGGCTTGAACTATGGGTTACAGACAACGATCAACATACTTACATAGAGGCTCAAAACAAATACTCGTGCTCATCACACGGATATTTGTTCGAACTGGGAATCGAAGCCGAAACCGCTTACTCCGTAGGCAGGGTCAGCCCCATCTAGGCTAACGCGTCGTCAAATGATTCGATTTTCGTTAAAAAGACGAATATGAGTAATTAATTCATAATTTGTTTGTGTAACACCTACTCATGATAGATAGATAGATAGATAGATAAAACGTTTATTTGCGTACTACACAACACACATAAAATTGACACTAATATTACACACAAATTGCCAAAAGAATGTGTGCGCTGCAGCAGGGTAAAAGGGTAATGGCTCAGCGTCAGCGTATAACTTTGCTCATCATGAGCAAAACACTGGTATTCTGCCACAATCCCGATGAACAACAGAGCAACAACAAGCAATACATTATAACAACAATGAAGCAAAACATTATGACACAAAAATAACAAGAACAAGAAGATAGTTAATTATGTTCATACATGAATGTAGAAATAAACCCGTTTCCACCCCAGCTAACTATATGTATATACCTGCCCCGTCCTCACCCTGGTTAATACTTAAGCTGGATACATTTAGTACATTTGATTAAATCGACGTAGTCCGATCGTAGTCAAACAAATATTCAATTAATGGAATAACGCCAAATATTTTGGGACGATAACGAAATTACAGAATAAAGCGCGCTTGCTTTTGAATCTAGAATTGTAAGCAATTAATTTATCCGTCGCGCGAGAGCGATTTACTTACTAGTTTTAAGTCTCGTATTATAACATTTCTCAGAATTTCTTGAATAATATATAAAGATTGGGCGCTTCTTATGTTTGTACGCGTAATGTTTCGTCTTCATTTCAGTTGGAACTTGATGATCGAAAAGGCCTTTACCTAAAATGCATTTTAAATTTTCCTTTCCTACATCACGTTCCATTTACACGCCACACTTTTATTATACTATTTCGTTTTTGTTTCTAGCTTTTACTTACTAAAACTCAATAACGTAATTATTTTTTTTAACTTTCCAATGTTACTTCACTGGATGTTATCATGTAAAACACATTTTACCTTTGTTTTTTATGTATTAAAGGTAACCGATTTATTTTTTCAATATTTTTACTGTTTTGTTGGAGAAATAAGTAAGTAACTATACCAAATAACAGCTTTGTATTTAATACTAAGACTCGCTGAGTTTAACCGCAGATAGACGGATAGATGGACAGATGGACATGGCGAAATTATAAGGGTTCCGTGTTGACTACGGAACTCTAAAAAACCCTTAAGTCGGTAACCGAAAACTGGCTGCAATACGGCTAGGTATACCGAATAATGTTAAAGCGCCGTAATAAGTTATAAGTAGTGGGTTAATTCATAGAAGAGCACAAAGTATACAGCGAATTCATTTTGCGGTTTATAGGGATAAGTTTCACAAAGTACGTTACAAAATATCCCAGGAGATTCGCATTTTTAACATAAATATCTTTAAAGAAAAAGGACATTTTAATCCTGAATATTATTGGTGTAATATTCCCAGTAATCAGAGAGGTAATCCTTACTAGCTAGATATTCTTGGAGCCGCCGAAAACCTAAATTACTTAGGCGAGGGTTGTTACGTAAGGGATATACACTTAAATGCTATTAGGTGATTTAGTTTAGTTGGGTAATGAACTTGTTAACCATTTATTACAGTGAATATTACACATTAAATTATAAAGTGTATCTTTTTATTTAGACGCTCTTTTGTTATTTATAAGTAAAATGTAAACCAGAGTAATTTTACTGACACTTTTTCATTTCCCATTTTGTTTGTATGTTGGTTTGTTTGTGTAGGTCAAATCTCGCAAGTTAATGATGATGAAGTTCTTATAAACAAAATGGGATGAAGTTTGGACCACACGTACCAAATCTGGATCTGATGATAGAGTCAAAAGATCTTGTGACGGGCATCTCAGCCGAGATGAGTTTATTAATACGGATCTTAAGACAGTTTTTTTGGGCAGATAAATGCACGGCTCACGTACGGAGTAAAATGATCAGGTTTCTCATAGATTCACTACTTACACCTAAGAACGTCGCAAATCCTTCTTTAGCAGGGGCTATTGCTTAACGCATTCGCAATCGCAATTGATTTCATTTTGGAAATCGAAGGCTTGTCTGCATACAAAATGAAAACAATTGTTCCGCTTTGAAGCCAATTGACATTGCGAGTGCGTTAGGCAATAGCGACGCTCTGGCAAAGTTGCTGTCAAGTTGATCGTGCAAATAACGAGTAAGTGCAAGCAGCTCTTGTTTTTCTTTTGCTTTCTGTAATGAGGTGAGTTTTATAGTAAACCGAATAACCTGACCTTCTATTACTTTAACTAAAGCATTAACAGGATTTATTGATAATCAAGTCATTATTGCCCATGTACGGTCACGAGCGTTAATTTGGGACCCATTTCAAGAAAAATATGCTTGAAGTCGTCAATGTCATTAGAGATGGCAAGTCATCTGTAACTTTTAGGAAACAACCTTATTGTTGTAGAATGTCAGATTGACTTTGGACCTGAGGTGGGTACCAAATTAAATCTCGTGACTGTACCTAGTAAATACAAAAAATGGTGAAACCAGCCTATATTTTGCACTCTAACCTTATTTAAAACTGTTTTTTTTATTACTTAAATTTATTGACATTATCAGCAAAATCGGAATACATAACTAATTTACCCAAACTTGGCGAACGTTCATTCGCGCGTAAATGAAATAGTTACAGCAAGAAAATGTTTTCCCATCTCACTCACGCGTGAATGAACATCAATCAACTCAGGTAAATCTGAGGCCGTGTGCTGTCAAAATCTAGCTTGTTTTAGACAGTAACAGACTTATAGTTCTATAGCTTTGTCCCTTTCAGTAAATGGAATACGGCCTCATCTGATGATTAGAAAAGTGTGAAATATATTTTGTACCTGTGTTCGTCAATAATACTTGCCCTCTATTCTACAAAGACAAAAAATATTGCTTTTGATCGTATTGTTAAGGTGTTGATAGCTTTTTACGTAACAATAATGGCAGCCGAGTTTAAAACGATACTATAACACGTCGAAAGCAATATTGCTTAACGTCTTAGAGTAGAGGCCCAGTAAAAGTAAGTAAAAAAGTCAATTCTAACCTATCATTTCAGTACAAATTGTAACCTCAAACCCAAGAATAGTTTATATTTTTTCTCAAATATGCTTGGAAAGGATTGTCTTATGAAAAACGAAGACGGAAAGAGCCTCATTTTCTTCCACGGACAGAAATAAATGTATGAAAACCTATTCCTGTCCGCTGCTATATTGTATTGAAATTTAAAGGATCATTGTGGGTGGCTGCAGTGTTGGGCGGCGGCTGGCAGTGGCGGTTCATTGTGTGTGAAACTGTCTTAATACTTGTGGTTGTTGTGGTGTCCAAAAAAAGATTCCTTCGAATTTGTTGAATGCTTTTTACAAATACATACTTATAATTATGCATTGTGTAAGAAAAGTATTATAATTATATGCTTAGGAGGAAACGGGGATTGCCTGACTCGAATCTTAGCAGGCATCGACACGGCTCGGCCCGCCAACCACCTCGTCAGGCAATTCCCTACTTTCCGAGCTTAATGTGCTACTGCAATGACAAGTGTCAGGATTGACTTCTTGCCGGCTTATACGGTAGTCAATGGGTAAACATATTGTAAATTCAATGTGTTTACGTTTTTATTGACTTAATAACCACCTCAGGTTGGGGTCCTTTCAAAGGCTTCTCATGAAACATTGAACAAAGTGGTTGTTTATATCGGTAATTTTAACTCAATGGCGCTCGGTTCGAACTTTGCTATCGATTTTTAACAGTTTGACCCAGTTGAATGAGTTAAAATATGGCTAAATGACATTCGCTGTGTCAGCTAGGGAGTAATAAATGATGTCAATGCATCGTAGACTTTTTTCATTAAAGCTTTTCAGAACGAACTTTTTTTTTGTGTAAGTTATGTTCATAAGTAGTTACTCTAAAACTGTGTATAAAAATAGTATAGTTTGTTTTATTTATTTCAAGTTACAATATAACTTATAATATGCCATGAAAAACTGCAGGTTTTTAAATAAGTAGCAAAGCATAAAAAAATGGTTGTACGTTATTTTACAGACTGAAGTTGTTTAGAATTTCATTTCATAGAATTTTTTTCTCGTATTATCATTTCATAGAATAATCAATATGTAGAATAATTACTTTGAAGACTTTTAAATCATCGTTTTTTATTTTAAATAAAATTCAATGTTTCTTTTTTCATATCATAGAATAGCAAATTAAATATTCTTTGTTCTCATATTATTTATTTAAAATATAACTTAATAACAATAAAATCAACTTATAGAGTAGGGTGCAGTTTGTGAAGGTGTGTGAAATGAAACGTTTGAAAAAAAGCATACGATTTTAATTTGCAGTCAAATGGTATCGCATAGCTTATTCAAGAGATATAAAAAAAATAACCTCGAAGGCTAAGGCGGGAGCTTGCTTCGCTTCGCTCCCGCCATAGCCTTCTAACCTAACCTATTCAAGTCGGTTCTGCCCAGAGAGGTCTTGCTCGCTCGCTTCGCTCGCTCGCTCACTCATATTTATATCATAATATAGTATTTATCTTATAACCCAACCTTCTAAAAAATGCACTGACCAAACAATATTCGTTGAAAAATAATTATATTGTTTGATAAGTATGTGTAATGAAAAAATAAAATTACAAAATTCATTGAATTGATTTTCTGTCGAATTTGTTTCTTTCAAGTAAATAGTTAAAAAAAAAATAATATACGAAGCAAAAATACAAGGACCAAATAGTATATGAAACATTTTCTGTGAAACAAAATTCTGTAATTTTTCAGTCTGTAAAACAAGGGGACACCTAAAAAAATACTATCGCAAAATATTGTTTGGCTACATTTACTAGTCAAATCACAAAACACGAATCTAAATCAAAGATTATATTTGATTGACATCTTCTTCCTCTCCAATTTTACTTTATACTTAATTAACGGTATATGTCGCATGAGATCGAAGGTTTTTTAGGACATTTACCAGATAATTAACGCTAGATTTGATAGACGTAAGACAACATTGCCGTATGAAAATGGATTTATTTTTACTTTTAGCTTTGTCATGAGATTCCGGTAGACCGGCTATTCCTACTCGCAGTAGATACCGACAAACAACAAAAAAATCCTATATGATTAAAATGTATACGAACACAGAAATAGAATGTGATAAAAGTAGTGTCCGACCGAAATTTCGGTTTCGGTTTCGGTTTCGGCCAGTTTCGGCTAAAAAATCAAGTTTCGGCCCGAGTTTCGGTTTCGGCCAAAAACGGCCGAACCCTTCGGCCGCGCCGAAACTTACAACATCGTACCTTCGGGTCGCGCTCGGCTAACGTCGGGCGCGCTCGGCACGGCTGGCAATATGGCGTCGCTCGCCTGACTCCGCCGGCAACTACCTAAATCAGTGCACTTTGCTCGTGTAGACGTGTCAATACGTGTTGTGTTTGTTCCGCGAATATGGTAATGTAATTATAGGTCGGCGAGATATTAATTAAAAAAAAAACGGGCTTACTAACATTTTTTCGACTTTTTAAGGACTTTTTTTTTTATATAAAAGGTTCGGTTTCGGTTTCGGTTTCGGCCGAAACTACAATGAAACCGAACCTTCGGTTTCGGTTTCGGTTTCGGCAAAATGACATGTTTCGGTCGGTCACTAGATAAAAGTGATCAGAGAATTAGATCAGTTAATTTAATCTTCTGTAATGATATAACGTTGGCGCCAAACATTATGGTCTCTCTCTATGAATGAATACCTACGAGTTTTGATCTTCTTGTCGAGTAAGAGAAAGGCTCCCGACTGAAATATTTCAAGTAAGTATCTTAATACTCTTGAGTATTTCTTCAGCGAAACTAAGTAGGTTCAATTTAAATCGAAATTATGAACTACCTACCATAAGTACATATGTTCATGTATATTTATATTGTGTACCATCAATAAATTTAATCATTTACAGTCCCCGTCACGATAGCAAACATTGGAGGCGTCATTGGGGGTAAGGTATGAGGCGAGGGACGAGCAACATTGTATAGAGGCGGCGGCGCGGCGCGTGATCCCCACATTGCTTGTCCAAAAGTGTATTTAAATAAAGTTAAACGGAATTAAACAACAGAGTAACAACATTGTGAAAACCAAGAGAGTGCGGTAAATGTTAAAGTATGGATGTTTGTATGTTCAGGAAGTTTTGCACACAGATAATCATTAGGTATCTTGGATTTGCACGTAGAATCATTTTTATCTCGTCAAATTTGAAAAAGGGAAAAGCGATAAACGGCTTCTAAGTGAAACCACTTCTTCTACGTGTGAATTTAATAATATAGTAGGTATAACAGTATTAATACCATAGATTTACCTGTCAAATATACATAGGCATAAAAATAATTAATTAGAGTGAACTTGAGACTACTTAATTTATTTTACGTTACATTTTTCAATGGAACTCTAAAAGTCTGACATCAAAATCATTACGAGTCTAAAAGCGTATCAAATGGAAAAAAACCTAATAAAACATCAGAATGCCAACATTACAAAAACCAAAGTACGGTATTCTGCTAAATTGCCTCGGCTTATTACGTGTGTACCATAGAGTTTCGTTTATCAGTGCGCCACAGAAAACGAATTTACCGCCGTCTTTATGACAGGATTACAGCGTAATTACGCGCCAACCCTAGATACAATGGGGCATTGACTGGGATGCCAGATTAAAAAATGTCCAACTACATAACATTGACAAACTTCTTTTATTTAAAAATTGTTATCACATTTATTTAAAAATATTTTAAAGTTTTTTGATCCATTAGTATGCATGATGCGAATATTTGAATTGATTTTCGATGTGTTGTGTGTAGGAGTGATGTAAGTAATTAGGCAGTTAAAAAACTAAAGATTTGAAAACACAAACTGCTGTAATAGTTAGGGTAACTATAGATACTGAATAAAACTGTATATGTGTCAAATCGAATAATCTAATTTTTCAATCATTCATTTCATTACGTTTCAAACCCTAAGTAAGAGTAGAATAGTGTAGGTAACCTGTACGGTACGCAACGGTTTTTGAAAAGATTACTTGGAAATCCCAGCGGCAATACGTTAGAAATCTAGTTGAAAATCCAGCTTTAATCCATTTATGTTTTAGACAGCTAGAACCAACCCAGTATTAAAAAATAACGTAACCGCAAATAGGACCTTAAAAAATCCAGATATTTTCTTAAATCCTCGGGTTTTTCCTAGCTGGTAACCCCGGCCACTGCCCGGACTTTCTTTTATATTCCCGGAATCGGCAGCAGGAAATAAGTTCCCGCCTCATAACGTGCCTTTAATCAAAGGGTCGGGGGCTAACAAGGCGTTATGTGCATCGTTTAGATTCAAGTGCCACTAATTTGTCACTCCCGAGCGCTTTGAGAATCGCACCCCGTTAGAACTTGTTTGTAGAGAATCGGGTACTCGTATTAAACTGATTGGTGTTTTTGCGAGCTTAGCTGTTGTTGTGAAACGATGTAGTTGTTAGTTTCTCGACTTTCTCGTCGGGCAAATTGGCATGAAATGGCTTAGAATGAGAATAAAATAGAACTGATGTGAAATGCTATTTAAGGCAGGTATTATACAACCCGGACATCTTCAAAGAGATGATTCTTTTATCTGAATTTAGAAAGTTTAGAATTGCATTATGCATTTTTTAATACCGCTAACACGTTTACATTTTTTTAGAATACGTTATGATATGGATCATTTCAAATTGATCTGTCAGAACTCAGAATGATACTGGCTCAGTCAGAGTTTTAATTGTTTGAATTCCGAACTTGAGTAAGAGAGAATGGTTTAACCAGATTCTGAATTCCGTTTATGAATTTTGTGGGTTAGTTTTGGCTGCATAAGGCTGACAAAGTCCAAATGAACCCATCTTCCAAAAACAAACAACGAAATTCAAATGAGCCGTGGGCGGTGGGCTGTGTCGTTGTTGCTCGTTAAGAAATACCATAACCAAAAAAAAAAGATGATAATATCATCTTTATTATATTCATGAAATATTCAACAGCTGGTAATTGTTAAATACGTTAACTACTCGTATTGTTATTTCTTTCCTTTTGTCTTTACATTTCACTGAGGCGACAAATAGTAAAGTAAAAATTACAATGTATTTGCACATAAATGCAACTTAGACCTCATTAAAACTTCCTCAAACACTGTCAATGTGTGTCAACCTTTGTAATCAAATACGTTGAGGCAGCAATGAATAGGTATCAAGTTCTATAGAAAACGGAATTCACTATTCATCCCGAGTCTTAATCCGTTCATCTAATCAGCTGCGGCATACGATGCTTCTGCCGAGATCTCATTGCTTAAAAAATCGGCCGTTCCTTTTTATCCGACTGCAGAGAAGCCCAAAAGGAGAGTTATCTGTTTGACCTGTATGAACCTATGTATGCATATATGACCGTTCCTATATCTCGTTACTACTCAACGAGTAGGTATATGTACATTTTCCTTTCCAAGAAAAGTCTTAAAAATACAAAAACGTACAAACCTAACTTTAATAATAACTACAGCCCAACCAGCTCCAACAATCGTGGAAATCGGATTAATTTTAACGAGTGACAAACGTTTGCAAAATTTGTATGGAAATTTTGACAGCTACGCGAGTTAAGCGTCCCTTCACTATCATCTTAATAGAAAATTAAAGCTTCTCGCTTTAACGAAATAAATTGCTTTTGCATACCTTGCGGCCAACTCGTCTTTCCTTTTTGATCCCTCACGAGACGGGGTGCCCTTAATTGAGTTTGAATAAATAAACTGCGCCTAAGAAATAGATTATAGCTACATCCATCTATCCATCTAATTAGATACAACCTGTATCTATAGTTACAGGATTGTATCCATCTAATTGGATACACCCTGTATCTATAGTTACAGGATTTTTGCTTCTTACTTACCCCGCAATTATTTCAAGTTCTAGGTGTCTTATTCCACTTTGTCTCTGCACGTATTGTTAGTGTATTGTTTTCAACTTGGGACCCCATTGCCTGCCAACTTCATAAGAGCCTATCATAACTTTACTTTGATAATAAGAACATGTCGAAAGCCATTAGGGTTGTCCCAAGTAAAATACAGCTCTAGGTCCTGCGCTTAGCCCTTGGACAGTAATTGGCTGTTATGAAGTAAATCCTGACAATTGTCATCCAACGGAAAAATTATAACCCCCAACTCAAGAAGGCTGTAAGGATTTAATTTGTAAAGATCTGTTACTGTAGGTATCCCAGGCATCTCCACCGTTTTACGTAATCACTCATTGAATAGTGACGCAATTGCAAATCCGATTTTAAGATTTTAATGTATTCTTCCGTGGGAGAAAGAGACGGAACTGTAATCCTAACGATTACTGCTAGACGAAGTCGATTGTTAGAATTTATTTCCTCTGATGTTAGAGCAAGCTTGCTGTGACTACGGCGTACTATGTCAGTAGTAAATTTAAAGTTATGATAAATACTGTATATATTATTGGCGAAATAATAACTTATTTGTAAAATTGCAAGGGACACACTGACGTAAATGTAAGTTATTTCACTCTATAATATCATAATTGTGTATTTTAAAACACTATCTCCTGTAAAAAAGACGTAAGTGTAAGTCATGTTTTTTGTTGTTAACGTTATAATTTTCACTTTATAAAACTAAAGGTAGAAATATATGAATCAAAATTACGTAAAAAACAATTTTCATACGGTTTACAGGAAAATGTCCAGCTTGATTTGGAATCATTAAGTTGTTTCGTTGAAAAATCGTAAAAAAGCAATTGTGTAATTTTTCTGTTGGATAAACCATGTAGGTATGTTATCCCCAGGATAATAATGAAGTTTAGTAACCGACTTTGTCCATTTCCACTCACGGCTTGTTATTCGTTTTCGGACGTTCAGCGTCAAAGCTCGGTATTTAGGACACGATGTTACACGGGCAATACCTAGGACAGCCTCGCCTGGCTCTTAATGCCAATTGAACTTTGTGTAAAATAAAGCGTGTATTATTAGAATTAAACTGCAATGTTTTTTATTTAAAGCTAGTAGTATTTAAAGTGAAATCCAACCGTTATGGATTAATTTTTAATTTATTATAAAGGAATAAGTACCCAGGTTTAAAGATTTTTATGAATGTTATTTCGTTTTCTCTTTTAAACATGATTTATTTAGGCTAGGCTAGATGTAATGTAATGTGTAATGTAGCTTTGTAGCTACAAATTGTTCAAATTTATTTCATACTTTGAAAAATAAATGAATAATAGCAGAATACATTAAACAAAAAAAAGCTTATTTGTTTATTTATAGACATACACAATGCTTTGAAATAAAACGGTTGGTCGATGACTTATACAGTGTGTTTTTTCCCATCAAACACCAATGTCGCCTACGTCCGTCATGTTTACGAAAATGTAATTCCAGAGACGAAACACAACCAGCTTTTATTTCGTATATTTTCCATTAGCCCGACGACCGATGACGCAAACTGTCCTTCTTATTAAAACGTGACGGTTTAAATTCAAACCTTAAAAGTTTATTGTAAATAGCTTTGAGGCTTTTTGGCAGCATATGTCGAGAATTGCACTACTTTGGCTTTATGACAAAGCGTGATGTGAGTAATAAAAATTTGGCACATATCTAGTTATTCCGGTAAACAATGGCGCAAGAATTCTCGGGCAGAATGTAGTTTAATAATGAAAGCCATTAAGAATTAGTATGTTTTAAAATGCTATGTATTCTCAGGTACATTAAACCTTTAAATATTACACATGCAAAGTGCAACTATTTACTCCGTCGTGCTTTGTTTCCACTAACAAGATCCGGGCGAAATGCAGTCGTTCCTGAGAACACCCTCTAAGCCACGGCCAGTATTCCATAAAAGACAAAAATCTCACAAAAGAGGAAGCTGGAAGAAATTATATTTTCCCCGGGAAACTGTTTTGGTCGAAAATAGTAAAAATCTAGGCGAGAGTTTGCAAGCTAAATGATTGTTAAAAGTTTGCGCTTGGAATATTCACTTTGTTTTATAGTTTTTGTTGCTACATTTTTTTAACGTTCAATTTCTTCCGGACAATATTTGCGTGCCTTTATTTTATAAGTCTTACTTGATTATGAGTACATAAAGAATAGTTGTTATTGCAAATTTTTATTCATACCTAACCTACATGATATAATAATTCTAGTTCTTGAAACTGAACTCAATTTAATTTTGGTTTAACACTGATATAATCAGTCTGTAAGTTTATAGTTGAGTTTAGCTTTGAGAAGTATGGTTGGGTTGAATGTGCGTGAAAGGAACAGTGTAATAAGAGAACGTTGTGGTTAAAAAGAAGATGTAATGACAAGGATTAACAAAGGAATGCTGAAGTGGTTTCGTCTTGTGGAGAGAGTGAATGACGTGACAACAAAACTGATATATGAGGGAAGAATAAATATGAATGTTGCAAAGGAAAGGCCAGGGTGAACGTATCACGAACAGATCGGGGAAGTATGAATACAGGCCAGAGGGGCTATTGCCTAACGCACTCGCAACCGCAATCGTTATCATTTTGAAAATTGAAGGCTCGTCTGCATAAAAGATAAAAACAATTGCTCAGCTTTGAAAATTTTTTGAAACGAAAAAAAATTGTGATTGCGAGTACGTGAGTCAATAGCCCCTCTGGTCAGGAGTACCCTAAACCGACGCACGTGTGAGACTTATGAGTATGGAGGAAGTGACGGAAGTTTGACTGGATCGTAGCAAGTAGAAGAAAGTGGTCTCTGTCTAAACCTACGGGAAAGAGGCGTGGTTATATGTATGTATGTATAAGTTTATAGGTATTGACATTTATAGTTAATAAGGCTTTGGCCACGACTCTGTCATCGTATAAGTCGCTTATCACTATTTTCTCGGGAACAGTTTAATTTTCCGCGATGAAAAGTACGCTATGCTGTCCTGCTAAGACAAATTGCAGTATCTCAGACAAAACTCCTGTAGCAAATGCAACCTTATTCTTAACGCGGGAGGATAGAATCTGCTTTGGCTATTGAATGTGAGATACTGCCTATTGGCTTATGAGGGCTGTATGTCCGTCTCCGGGCTATGAACAATCTATAATGGTTGAGATTTTGTGTAGAACAATCAAGACGGTACAAAGAAACAAACGCACTTTCATATTTATTAAACTTATTAAGTAAGTATGCAATCTTGTGAAAGACTTAAATAACCTTTTTTTTTTTTCTTTCCTTAAATGTTAGCTGGAAGAAATCCCTTAAAGGGATAAGTTCCTATTTGTTCATTCTTTTTTATTGTTTTTCTTTTATAATCTTGCACACTAACGTGTATACATACATAAATACCCAATAACCAAAGAGGTGACTATTCCTTGACACTGAAAGGTATGTGTATGTATGTATGTATGTATGTAAACACTTTATTGTACAAAAGAAAAACCATAACAATACAATTGATATAAAAAAAAAATGTACAAAGGCGAACTTATCCCTTTAAGGGATCTCTTCCAGCTAACCCTTGAGAGATTGAGAAGAGTGAAAGGATGTGTAGGTAGGACGGAGGTGAGCAAATACTGATTGCGTCTTACTTAAATTCCTCTATTCGTTGTTTTCAAGCAATCGTATAAAAAACAGGTGGTACTTATCGGCAGTAAGTATTAGACAAATAACTAATAACGGGACAAAACAGCAATATAGACAGATACAAAATCCCAGTCGAATACAGCTCGACTAAAATCGCACGGCAGTAACACGTGTATCTATTTCTGACAGTATCGAATCCATTGAACGGTTGGCATTTCTGAAGGCTCCAAGGAGATACCGTTCTCTATTCACAAGGGTCTATCACGTATCTGTGGAAAACCGTTGACTGAATGCGACCAGCGATCTGCCAACCAGTTTCGATTTTTAAATGTTTTGGTTCGATATTTAAATGTTAGTGTGTTATGTCAGTATTTTTTCATTAAAAACAATACAATAGATATGCCCATTTTCCGAAACAGAGTAGGACATGGAAGGTTACGTGCGAATTTTCTATCGTCCATATTTTCTGCGATGGTTTTTGTGGTCAATGTACAATGTACATTATTTATGTATGTATTTGTTGTTGTTGTTTGTCACGAACAAATGTTTTCTTTCTATATTTTTATTTCAAACTCAAAATGCACACAGTACTTACCTATGAGTTGTGGTGTTCGTATAGATATTTAAAAATATCCATACGAAATATACGAAATAAATTAACATGTTTGTTACTGTAATTTACTAAAATATTTAATATGTATAATCTGACGTTTTTAATAGTCATAGACAAAGGACCCACTGAACAATATAATAATAATAATAATAATAATCGTTTAATTCAGAATTAGATTCCATAAATAGGTTAATTACAAAAGTTCATTATTCTGTTAGTAGGCAATTACATTAAAATTAAATACAATAAATCAAAAATACATTACATTCAATAAAATTACAGTCATGTCATGATAAAATTAAATAACAACAGTAGCAGTAAATAAATTATTAAAATTACAACAAAACATAATCAAAATTAGAATTAAAAACATTATCAATATTGGAATGAAAATTAAAAAATTTAAATTACTACCACTACTGTATCATTTCATTTTATTTTATTTAATAACACCAGTTCCCGTTCTGACCAGGTGCCATAATAAGGGACTGTCCAAGCGGTTTGCAAGCACTTTCAGGATGGTATTCCGGCTGCCGCGAACACGATGGAGAAGGGAGACGCACTTCTTACGCATTACAGCGTAGAAGTCGTCCATGCGCGCCGCCGCAAACATGCCAGACGCGCTGCAGTGGCGCGGTAGCCCCAATAACATCCTGAAATACTCCACCTGTTATCCTGTTATACTGTTATGTTAGTGTTTCAGAGCATGTTAGTGGTTGTTATATGCTTGATACTATTACATATACTACTATAAACATATAATTACATATCGCACCTTCGGTAAAACAAGGGCACAATGTACTATATGATTATAGGGGCAGTTGTGCCCTTGTCCTACCGACCTAACCTAACCTAACCACACCTTCTATAATAGAGCTCTTATAAACCCATAGATATCGTAAGGGTAACAAAAATAGTCATAATAATTGTATAAGTTATAAGAATATAAATCGCGATTAAAATTGCGTTTCCAAACACGACCAATTCATGAGAATAAATAACAAAAAGGCAGCAAAACGAATAAAACCTAGTTGCTAGCCGTGGGTTCGGTCTCGTGTATTGATCTGAGATTTATTGTCAACCAATTGAATAGAGTAGCTACATTGAGAGGTAATTTGGGCCGATTCCTCCGTTCCCTGAATAAAACTCCTGTAATATGTTAACAGGGGGATGGCTCTGAATTGTATTTCAGTGAAATAATGTATGACTGGGCGTTTATAGCGGTGTTTTGTTGTGGTATGTTTTCCTTATTTATAAATGGAATGAACTAAATTCCGACATCTTTTTTGAGAAAATACCATCTGTCTCATATGAGAGACACTTAGTTATGTGATTTATTTTTTCATTCTATTTTATTTCCTGTAATGTGTGTGTATGGAAATGACACGACATTTTTTTATTGTCACAGCAATATATACTTTATTGTAATTTAAAATTGTTGTTTTTACTTGGTACATTTCACAAATTTGGTACGATAGAAATACAGGGTGAAATAAACCCACGGTTCAGTAAAAAAAAACATTTTTAATGGAAAAAAGCATTATTTTAAACCTTACGCACTAACCAATCATTTTATTTTTCTTATTACCAAGTTTTCCTTAGCATAAATTACTCAATACTCAATTACTTATTGCATTCCATAAAGTATACATTAGGTGGTACTTAAATTAACTTAAAAGGTTATGAGAACATTATGGACCCTGTAGGGCACAGCAACTTATAAACTAGCTAGTTACAAACTGCTAGGTTATAAACTGCTAGGTTAATTAACATCAACTAACCTAGCAGGTTCAGTGACTACATTATCATCATTCATAATATTCTCAACGGACTGTTTGTTACCTGGTTTAAATAAATAAATACAAATGTCAGCATATTGGGGTTTGGGTTGTCTGGAAGGGATCGCTTATCAGCGATAAGACCACCTGTTGTTTACCTGTGCTATTTTCAATTGTACTGTTTCTCTGTAATGTTTTTGTTTGGTGTGCAATAAAGTGTTTTGTATTGTATTGTATTGACCTAGTCCCAAACCAGAGGGGCAGGGGGTTATTGCTTAATGCACATTGTGAAAATAGAAGGCTTGTCTGCATACAAAATGAAAACAATTGTTCCGCTTTGAAGCCAGAGATTGCGAGTGCGTTAGGCAATAGCGACGCAGGTTCCATAGGCTTGGTGTTGTGAGTAGGTACTAGGCTAAAATATAAATAAATGAATTATATATTTACTAAGGTACGTAGAATTCAAGCAGGACCCAGGTGTAACTGTAGCACATGTATAATAAATGTTAAATGATAGTGTGTCTACTATGTGGTTGACTTGAATTAAAATTGGAATATATGATAATTCCGCCTATGTAGGATGTTGCGGAGTAAATGACTTTTGAGTCAGGATTTTCTCAGTCTCAGTTGATTGATTGACGATGTTAACTTTTAATCTTCCTAGTGGCCGAACCCTTTATTCAAACCGCGAAAATCAAAAGATGAAGATAGGCTTAATTCGGATTCGAAGGGGTTTGGGTAAAAGTTGGGGTTTGTAAAAGTCATACATTTTCAAGGTGAGCCGCCATTCGTAAAAGTGGTAAATTATGATAGAATTATTCACAATAAACATATTTTGTTATGTAAAGTAATACTCTTAAGTGCATCGGAGCCGAGATATTTAAATATTCATACCTGGGCGTACTTTTAGTAACAAAACTGAATATTTAAATCTTTAATATCTCCGCTCCGATATTATTTAACGCCATAAATCCTCTAAATAACTATGTAAAAATCATCCGTGGCAATTTTCTTCATACAAACTTACCCAATGCCTTTGACACATTCATTTCGTATGGGCAGATGTTAAATTTTAACCTAACCGCGATTTGAAAATAAGGTTCGGCCGTAAGCTAATACTAAAGGCGTGTTTGTTATTGATTGCCGAATGACAATCGGATTAGTAGTTTGATTCTCGTTTTGTATAACTAGGAATTGCGGTGGGTGGGTGCGATTCTTACAGTGTACGTTTATGTGCGTTATTTGTGGCGACAAAGTCATCATTGCAATCTTAACATTCAGTCACTCAACTGTGACGCATGTTATTTGGGTTAATGCTATTACAAGAAACGTAAGAATAGCTAGATCCAGTAATATTACTGTCTAAGTATCTTTACTGACGGCGTTCAATATATAAAATTGATGGCTAGTAACTAAAGGAGCATTTCATAAGTGCAAACTTCTTTTTCTTCTGCACCATTTCATTTGAACGTTCACTGTTGGCTATATGCCTATCTAAGCCTCTTCGAATTTGCCCTTTTATGTGTCAAAAACATCAGCCGTCTTCGGCAGTCGGGCCACTCTCACAGGTTTAATATAATATTTCAACGACCTTTATATAACCCAGTTTCGAAGCTACAATAATAATCGATGTTAATTTAAATACTCAACACGACGAGTTAAATTGGCGACGATCGCAGTAAAGGATGGGGATTGGATCATTAATTTGAGTTGCTATGGCTTATCGGCGAGCCGGGAGGTCTGAATGACGTCATTAACTGGTTAAATGTGAATAAAAAGCTTGGCGTATTTCTGTGGATTGATTTCAACATATTTATGTGGTACAGTAAACCACTTTAAGGGCTCATACAAACTAAAAGTTAGCTGCATTCCCAAGATTGTCACGTCGGCTGATAGTCCGAAATATATCAAACCCACACGTTACGTGAAAATGGTTCATGCCTGAGTGTTTTCAAACAACCGCTTGCCGGCCACCCCCTCAAGCACATTTGGCCGTGAGGCGTCGGGCTTTCTGGCCGAGATCGCCGTTAATCCAAGAGAACCGTTCTGTTATCCTTGATTGCA
This sequence comes from Acleris laterana, assembly GCA_963966035.1. NCBI lineage: Eukaryota > Metazoa > Arthropoda > Insecta > Lepidoptera > Tortricidae > Acleris > Acleris laterana. The sequence continues at coordinate 13,935,397 of OZ014445.1, read as the reverse complement.
AAGCGAATATATAATTCTGTCACAATGATAGCGTCAAGTCACGAAAAATAAATTTCATCAAAATTCATCATTGGATTTCTACGAAAGAGTTTTCTATCCACATAATGCCCAACGTCCTGAATTTGGGACATTTGTCAAAGTGACTTGATTTCAGTTGACCAACACAAGATTATTTTTCGAACTAACGATATTTGACGCGGGCCTTACGAGTACGCACTCGTAAGGCCCGCGTCAAATATCGTTAGTTCGAAAAATAATCTTGTGTTGGTCAATGTAATGTCTAACAACGTTTTTTTGTGTGTTTAAGTATGTAGCACCTACAGTTTATTCAGAACATTAGCAATATTTTATTTGTAAAGTTTTAGGTATAAATAAAATAAATAGTCTTTTTTAACTTACACGAAAAAAAAAACCTTATTTCATCATCAACATCAGAGAAATAGAAGGTTAAAACATTATTAAGAAAAAACAATGACCCTTAAATTGGCAAAAATAAAAAAAGTCGTGAATTCAAACCCTATTTGATTTGAAATCAGCATAAAAAAAATAGTGACCAAAAAATAAAAAAAGTGAACATTATAGTATGTGCATTATTAGATACACTGCCAATTTAAGGGTTAAGACTGCACCGAGCGTACGCCGGATGTACAGTGGCGCCCTCATTACTTTTATTGTGTTTTCTAATAACCTAAAGTATTTTCTTGAAATTGTACGATCTTTTTTTGTACTACAAATGAAAACACAACTTATGGGGTATATCACATAGTTTAATAACAATTCACCTTTGAGTTATCAACTTAACGGAAAAAAGTGGCCACCTTTTTTTGTTAAGCTGACTACGCAAAGGGTAATTGTTATTAAAGTTTGTTACGTATCCCATTAATTGTATTCTTACTTACGCTACAAAAACGTATCGTCTGATTGCAAGGAAATTCTTTAGTTAGTTAGAAAACAGAATAATAGTAATGAGGGCACCACTGGACGCTAGACGATTGCTCGCTGCAGTCTTAAATAATGACCGACTTGCATTATGCACAACGAAGCATAAAAATGTTCGAAAATGCAAGCAATCTCATGGAGATTGCAATCGAACTAATGCGTCTAACTTATACCGGACGGGAACTTCAAGTAAAACCAGCGCACTGCTTTTTACCTACCTATTCCTTTCCTCCATATTAAACAGGAAGCATCCCTCTCATTTCATTACGCCTAGTACAAAAAGGATAGCTGATATTATCTGACGAGAATAGAAACTCTTGCAAGGCTTGCTCTCGTTCTGAGGATTTAACTTTCCTCAAGAGACAGCGTAAAAAGTTGAAAATAAAGTCGTATTTAAATAAATGCTAACGGATACAAAGTTGGTGCATTCGTTTTAAGTACTGACGTAAGAAGAAGTCTAAGATTAAGTTATTTATCAATCGCACTGAACTCACATCTCTAGCGAATAGAGGAAGACTTTACCTTTCAACTTTGCGATAAGGGAGTTAATGCGATCTTAAGTAGAGTTTTATTCATCGTTACTATTGATTATTCGATGAGACCGATCAAAGGCAGGACTGGGTAGGCAGCTAGCGGTAAACCAACACCAGACCAAACCGAACAGCCGGAGCAAAAATAACGGGTCAGAGTGCGTTATCCATACAAACGAGGCTATTTTGAAGCCTAGGTTCCTTGCCAGGGGTTGTTTTGAGTGAGGTTTAATGGTGGATACTCCGAGGTTCAATAGAAGAGGTCAAAAGTTTCTAAGATACCTAACTGATCGTACAATCAGGAAACACCACAGTTACAGTTCGGGTCAGCATTTGGATTTACATACATTTTATTGCTATTTTAGATGTTTTTCTGAATATGCACAATTCTGGCGTTAGCCGCAGATTCAATCAGTTGGGTGCCCTAGGCACTCCGGAAGTCCTGTATCGACGCTCGGGTTATCCATCATCAGATTTCACTAAAAGCATCCCCTGGCGAGGAACCAAGGCTTCGACATAGCCTCTTTAGTATGAAAAACGCACTCCGACCCGTTTTTTTGCTCCTGAGTGTAGATCTAACGAATTCAACAAATAACAACTTAATACCTTTTTATTTAATTCTTTTTTATGAGAGGCCATGACTGACACTGCCAATGCCTTTCCCTGCTAATAAAAGTAACATCTATTTAGCTGTGATCAGCTGCTATATGTTTAATACATACTTTATCATGCATGGCTCCTCCATATTGGGGCTAAAATTATGCGGACGCTGCGTAAATTGAGTTACGTCAAAACTGCCGACCATCCGGCCGTGTCCTTTACGCTGACCTTTACGATCACGTTTATAATACTGTAAATGTCTGCGTTTTGGCAATTTTTTTACAGACATTTTACAGCAATTAAAATACTTAACTTCCTATTTTACTGCTAAAAAGATAATATAAAGAAGGCAAAATTATTTTAAACACTAGGCAAAATTGCGTACACAATGATCGTATACTGCCTTACTAAGATAAATGACGGTATCTCAGACAAAACTCCTGTAGCAAGTGCGACCTTATTACTAAAAGAAGAGGATTGACTCTGCTTTGCTATTGAATTTGAGGTACCACCTATTGGCTTATGAGGCCAGTATATGTATTAAATAATAAATTATTAGTCTTTGTTCTTAAATAATTTGGCATATTTCCTTTTTACATAATTCTTAATTTCGTATCTAAATATCATTAATTATTTTTTTAAGGATTCTTGTTTGGGAACCCCCTTTAGATGTTTCTTTTTTGGTTTCAATCATTACTTATCTGAATATTAATTAAATTTCAACCAGCTACCTCTTACGGTTGAAAAGGCAGTCGTTAAAGGGTAGGACAGACGGACCCGGAGGTATCGTACTCTTCGGGTACGAAACCCTTTTTAGTAACAGGATCCCGTTGACACCCATTGGGTATACGTAACTCTTCAAATGAATACCATGCTAGTCAACATATTTAAAATATTTATATAACAAGATATGAAAATCTAAATTTTGCGCAAAACACTTCATACAGTTCGAGGGAGAAGTAAAATTAACAGAATGTAAAATTTGATTACCGAAGAACGCTTTATTCTGCTGATACAATGTATCACCTTATTTATAAACGCGCAATAGCTAAAGTGTACTTAAAATATGATTTGTCCTTATCTGTCATTGTGACATTTCCATTTGACTGAAACGGAAAACGTATGATTTAAGTAAAATAGGTTTATAGTGCGTTTGTGAGTAAGGGGTTACCTAATTCTTTAGTTAAACAGTCTACTACCATTAAAAAACATTTTTTCATTTTAATAACATTATGTAACAAACATAAGGTGGATGGAAATGGTAATTACCGGAAAATATGTTTAATATCAACGCGTTTAAACACAGTTACCATGTTTGTCAATACACAGATGTAATAATTACGTATGTGCGGCACATATTTCATCTGTGAATTCACAAACACATACCTAATATGCCATGGTAAGTTTACTAATTACTGAAAATCTTGTTCAAACATGTCGGTAAAGCTTTAGCCCGACATTAAGCCGGAGGCGTGGCTTAAAAGAAAGCGCATTCAGCAGACAGTCACAAAACTGCGGCTCGACTATTTGTTCTACATATACGACTACTGTCAAAATAAAATACACTTTATTTTGTCTCGTGTTAAAATTTATGTGCGCCCTTTTCGGTCCCGCGGTGAAGTCGTCAACGTAAAATGCGACAGTACATCAACTTGACACCAAGTAAATGGGCTCAAACCTCGCCGACACTCCTGAATCGCTTCTTTTATCCTGTAATGTCGTGTAACGACAATGGCTAAACACTCTATTGTCCAACTTGTTACATCTTCCGCATAATTATGTACGTTTTTAGGGTTTCGCAACAAATAATGTAAAATGGAATTATTATAAGATGACTTGGTTGTCCATCTATCAAAATATTGCATAATACAACGTAACGTTTGGACGTAAGTATAATGATTTTTAGCAAAAATTACAAATTTATAGGCTAAGGTTGGTGAAGTTACGGCACTTTACGGAGATTGGTATATGTCCTGTAAGAACGGGCTTGTATGAAGACAGCAAGAAGCAACAGGACTTTATTATACATACATACATACATAAACTCACGCCTTTCTTCCCAGAGTGGGGTAGGCAGAGCTACAGAATTACTAACAACTCCAAAAACTTGTTAATAACTCTGTAACCACATTTTGCACAATTAGGCTAAGATGTTTACCAGTGTATTAGGACTTTATTGGGTTTCTAATATGTCATACAATTACGATGTAGGTGCGGAACCTATGTTGCTTGACTCAGGCTTGCACTTGACCTGTTTTTTATCTGAAAAATCCACATTTTAATCATATTATTTGTTTTTACAGAATACCTAGCGGTAAGGTTAGAGGGCGGTTCGTTTGGGCCTGGCACGTTAATCGTGGCGGGTGCAGTAGTAAAGCTACATTCACATTTGTACACTGATGAATACGCATTGTTTGTTTCGGATGTGTCGGAACACACGAAACAAACTGGTGGAGAACACTGACAAAAGGCTCATTTGCGATCGCGCGGTAAGCGGCGACATGTTTACCAATATGTTTAACATGGCGTGTAATTAAAGCTTGAAACGCAAATTAATTTTTATTGGTTAAGTGCCTCAGTGGTTTGTTGTTACATCATTTTTGATGTTTAATACCTTTATTTCACTAAAATGCCGCTGATCAACATAACTTATCAATTAAACTTACCTATATATTAATCGTATAGATTGTAGCGCAGTCGCGTTTACCGACGCCGCATTATGAACTGTCAAAACTTGAGAAGTTCCAAGCAGTGAAAAAGACAATGATTAACGATTTCTGTATCTCTATCCCTGTTACTGACTGGAACCTGGCAGGTTTTAACGGCTAATCCAGCTTTAGGATATAAACACATATCATAAATCATATTATTATAAATTATTGTAAAATATACACATAAAATCTGTTTCCGTCCCAATACGTCTTCTCCACAAAAACACTGTTCGTAGCAGATTTTCGACAAATAGCGGAAAAATGCGGGTACGGGCTACAGCATAGCACTTGTAGCAGTGGCTGGTAAATGTGTTAATAACATTTAGTGCACGAAAGAAACCGGTACCTAAAGATGGAGACAGAGTGCAGGTGCTCCCGCTTAGCGGCAATCCAATTTCGCTCAAACTCCTCCGCGGATAAAACTCAAGGATTTCCTTACTATATTAAATTGTAAATATTCTTAACAACTGAACAGTGCTCGGTTTGAAATTGAAACGAATCTAGTTTTCAATTTTAAACGACTCTGCGGATACCGCGCTCGGAGTTTAACGGGGCTTGGCTAACGCTTCGCTGGTCGGGAATTATGGTTATTATAACCAGTCATTTTAGATATTTTGACGATTCTAGCAACGTAGCAATAGTTTTGGCTTGTGGAAAAGTTGGGACAGTTCAGCGATAGTTCCAATCAACTCCGAAAGAAGTTGATTGCATATGAACTAAATGTCAACGACTGGGTACTATGTGGGTACTTTGCGGGTGGTAGGACCTTGTGCAGGGTCCGTCCGGATCGCTACCACCGTCTTATCCATTAACCTACCGCCAAACAGCAGTGTTCGCATTGTTGTGTTCCGGTTTGGGGATAAGACAGCCGGTGAAATGACTAGCATAGAGGCATTCCATCTTAGTCCTCAGGGCTGGCAACGCATTTGCAGTCTTAGGATTGCATTGCAGTCTTGTGAATGCGAATGTCTATGGGTCACAGTTTCCACTTACCATCGGGCGGCCTGTGTGCTCGTTGGTCTTCTCCATGCCATAACAAAAAAATGCGAGACAATACGATTTTTAAAAGCTTCGTTTATGTGAAATAGAAGCGTAGAATTAGTTTACCGCTACTCCCGCTATTTTAACCCCTTAGGGGACCAATTTCCTTAGGATATCCAAGGAATATTCACTCCAAATTTAAAGTACCTAGGTCCAGCGGCTTCGGCTACTACTACTATATTTTTAGCTTTTACATGAATCGTATTGTATACAATTTCGTAATCGCTCAATACATACATAACCTCACGCCTTTATTCCCAGAGTGGGGTAGGCAGAGCTACAGAATTACCAACAACTCAAACTTGTTGATAACTCTGTAACCACATTTTGCACACTTAGGCTAAGATGTTTACCAGTGTATTAGTGACAGGTTGCAAGCCCATCGCCTAACAGTACTATACGCCTTTATTCCCTTAGCCGTCTCTTACGACATCCACGGGAAGATATGGAGTGGCACTATTCTAACCCGGCAACCACACGGGACAAATCGTAATCGCTCAATACGCTCCTAAATCTTGTACATGAGTTAATCTGTGGTAGACGTTGATCACACGTTTACTAATCTACTATTATTAAACACTTGAGTATTCTTTTTTCAGCAAGAAGCGATGTCTTTGGGATAACATCCGCCAAAGAAAGGTTGCATATCTTGGCCACGTACTACGGCATGACAGATATAACCTCTTACAACTGATACTGATGGGAAAGGTCGCTGGCAAAAGACATGTAGGCCGCCGGAAGAAATCATGGCTGAGGAATCTCCGGGAGTGGACTGGTGTCACGAGTGCTGTCCATCTGTTTCGCCTCGCGAGAGACAGAGAAAAGTTTTCGGAGCTGACTGCCAACCTTCGCTAGTCGGAGAGGTACATGAAGAAGAAGATTCTTTTTTTATGTGATTGTTTGTTTTCCACAATAAATGAAAAAAAAATGTGTGTTATAATGACCTGCGTACGAAGCTAGCGGTCCCGGGTTCGATTCCCGGTATGGGTAAGTATTGGTGAGATGCGCGTGAGTATTTTTTCCAGAATCTTAGATGTTTTATTTATATTTATGTCGTATTTATGTGTTTCGTTCTCTAATATTACAAGCCTAGAGCTTAGTTTTGGGGCTAGGTCAATTTATGTACCCTGGTTCCCCGTTTTTTTTATACCTTTTAAAATATTCGTGGTAATAAATCGCTCAAATATTTGCCACCTATCTGTGCTGTCAAGTAAATATGTAAGCGTTATAGTTAAATAATATTTACTTAATAAACGAAATAAAATCTAATAAATTTATTAAATGAATCATATTGATATCCTTCCGTCTTGCAGATTTTGCGCTTCGTCGAACGCAATTTTATCTGAACCCGTTTTGATATCAGGATATTTCAAACTACTTCGGTTACGTTAGGATTTAGGAAAAAGTAAACTACTGCAGCGGGATACTCCTTCTAACTTTAACATCTGCAAGACGGTAATATTTTTATGCAACTAGCATAAAATAAAAGCTCTGGAGACACGAGTGGCAAAAGTAGGTTGCTAAGTAGATATACGTAATGATGGCAATAAGAATGGTATTATGGTTCCCATACATATATCTAATTAAGTGTTATATTGAAATCATTACAGAACTGTTATCACCGTGACAACGTTTGGTTTAATCTATCGGTGGCATTCCGATTCTGTTAACGATATAAAAAAATAGTTTTTTGGTGCGGGAAGAAAAACATAAGAATAGTTAGTTGGCTTATAACAAACAGTTGCTGTATCTATAGGTACTATCTTAAAGAATTACTTTACAGGCTGATAATCACGGAATACCCTATTTTGCCACCCAATAGTATCTATAGTACTAGCCTAGAACTTACTTATTGGCTTTGGTCAATTTGTGCGAGATTGTCACTCGATATTTATTTTATTTATTTATTGCCATTGATATCGTAATATGTACATATGTTTGTAAGTATGCTGTATTATAGTTTAACAGGGGAAATTGACTAACTATCTATCTGAAAGGTTAGAAGATCTAAGGTCAAGTCCCTTTTGAATCTATATAGTCAAAACCTACCTAATTAAAGGTTCTCTAAGCATGCCTACACTTTGAAGTGGTCACAGCATTCACATTAAGATTTTCCGACCTAATCGCCTAATGAGACCAATACAACAAGCCTGCGTCGGGATCAAAAGCCGAATATGCAAATGCGGTCCTTGGATTCGTTTGTCGTTTGATTATAGATGGAAGAGAAATACTTCTTTTGTTTTCGGCACAACAAAGGAAATGATAAATCCGATCGATATTACACCGACCTTAATTAAAATATTGAAAGTGGCTTTGATATTCGATAAGGCTCGGAATAACGCGTAATCCGGCTTCTTGGAAGGTGCCGTAATTTACGAGTTGTTTTAAAAGCGATAGTAGATTTAAAATCTTTTGGTCAGTCGCGGCGAAATTTCGGTATATCTTGTACAGTGTTGTTTTAAAATCAGACAAAATGGTGTTTTTCGTGACACATGACTTATTTGGTAGGTACTAAAGACGCGTTAGAAACGAAGCTAATCGAATACAGACCCTATCCAAGATGCAAACGCTACTAACGTTTTTCTTTTCTGTCGCTCAAAATGTGGATGACGTTCTCGTGCGTAGCCATAAACCAGATGGGCAACTATCATTCTATACATTTTAAGTGATAGAAAAGAAAACGTCAGTTAGTAGTAAGTACCTAAGGGCTGAGATTCTAGGTAGTAAAAACCATATCGTCTTTGACCCGTTATCGTATTATCAACGTTTTGATAGCTCTTATTTACTTGACAGTAATGGTAGCCTGGTCAAAAACCATATCAACAGTGGCCTCACCATCAGTTACAATTAACGTACTCGCTAGCGAGTCGAAGCTCTGTGCCTCGTAGTATTCTTAAGGAGTGCGAGGGACAGAGCATTTGATTCGCTAGCGAGTACGGTAATTGTAATTCATGGTAAGGGTACAGGTCAAAGACTTCTACCTACGTTGGTCAGTCTGGTGACTCTGGCCGCTTGGTTTAAATAGGTACCTACAGTAAAACTAGAGGTTAAATAAAAAAAAGTTTATTTCAAACTTCTTAAGATCCATAGATGTTAGCTACACAATTCCTAATACTATGCTAAATATCCTACAACTATGTAAGTGTCTACGTAAATAGACCCTACTCGGCGGTCTATCGCTGGCACACTCTTTCTGGCAAACAAATATACTGGCAGATACCAGAGAAAGTGTGATAGCGATATACAACGGAGTACTAAGTATTAATGTGCTGATTTTACTGTAAGTATCATTATGTCCAACTACTGTAGGAAGGCACGCAGTACCGGCGTACTATTATTTTTATTCCTGATAGAAAAAATCGTTTTGAATTTTTTTATCTTTCAAGTACAATTGGTCTTTGTTCATTAAGAGAATAAGAGAAGTATCGTTTAACTTGTGCCTCAATTAAAAGAGAAAAAAGGACAGTACATTCGTTTTCAGAATCATCGCAAGTTTTTGTTGAGTGTTTTTATAGTTTTAGAAGGGTTTTTTTAAGATTTAAAGGTAAGGTTATCTTAGCAAATGGACTTTAGAAGCTGGCAACACGACATAATAACTAAAGTATTATACTTAAAGTAACTTAATTTACCACATATATCACTTGGCAAAAGGTAGAAGGAATCTAAAACCATCACGTATTACAAATAAACCCGTCTAGATCAAATCTAGTAAATGGCAGACCGATTATCTGGAAGCGGTTGGCATGATCTGCCCAATCCTGCGCATGGCTCCCCGAGCGCCCATCTTCCACCTGCGGCCCGCTTTCATTTATTTTATACCTTACCTTAATAAAATACACGCAAAGATCAACTGAGAACGTTCCCGCAATCCCTGAGGAACAAAGACCTTGAAAAATGCTACGCAATTTTGATCCGGAATTAGTTTTTGCAATCGCCGGGATGAAAAGATTCCTTTTCTTTGGCTGACGTATTTGGAAATGATTGCATTGTGAGAAGGGGATTCGTTGGAGTTTTAGCATGGTGGGAATATTGATTTGAAGAGTGTTTGCTTGCGGCGAACAAACGATGATTATTCGATTTTTGAATTTTTATTTTTTCTCCGCGTGGTTGCCGGGAAAGAATATTATAGTGCCACTCCATGACCTGCCGTGGATATCGTAAGAGACGACTAAAGGAATAAAGGCTGTGTAGTACTGTTAGGTGATGGGCTTGCAACCTGTCACTAATACACTGGTAAACATCTTAGCCTTGTTGTGCAAAATGTGGTTACAAAATTATCAACAAGTTTTTAGAGTTGTTAGTAATTCTGTAGCTCTGCCTACTCCGCTCTGGGAATAAAGGCGTGAGCTTATGTATGTATGTATGTATTTTTACATGCCCTGGTCGCAGAAAAGCTTTGATTTTTTGTGCATCAATGTGTCTCATCAGAGGTAAAATATTTATTTATTTTAAATGAGCAATAATCTGTGCTATTAATATAGTAGAAAAAAAGATAAATTACTTTTACATTTGTCAGTCAACATTTTTATGTTTTTTTACAGCAACCAGAGGGGCAATTGCCTAATGCACTCGCAATTGCAATAGTTTTTATTTTGAAAATCGAATGCTTGTCTGCATACAAAATAAAAACAATTGTTCCAGTTTGAAGCCGACTGTGATTGCGAGTGCGTTAGGCAATAAACGTGCAGGTATCTTCTTTATATATGTAGTATATACCCGCTAACTCCTCCTAAACCACGCAATAGATTTTGATGCAGTTTCCGCCATTAGTTAGATATTTTTTCACAGAACGTTTTTATGTTGGTATGTACAATCTGGTTAATGGGTGCTACAGTAAACTCATACAAACCGAAGCGAAGCGAGGGCGGGTCGCTAGTTTCGATATAGATTACAAAAATCGATTATTTCAAAACGTACATATATTACTTTACCTGTTTAAAGGCATCTTTAAGACTCTAATTTATAGCTACTTCGTGCTTAACCGTAGTGGATCGAAAACAATGAAAGCAACAGGTCGTCCAACAACACTAATAATCAAGTGTGCAGCCGAGTCCCAGTATTTTACGCTAGTGCACGAGTAGAGCGACGAAGGAAATTGTGTCGCTTTATAGGTTGGAACGACGTAAGCTTCGGATCAGAGGGCCGTAAAATATCGTTTTACTGTTTTATAGAAACGCAGCCACATAAATAATAACGACATACTAAAACGTTTACTGCGGAATGGTGAGATTTACATTACATGATCGGAGACGGAAAGAATTTTAATGTGTAACTGCAAATCGCCTCCTTATCACCTGTGACTAAATATTTCGTTCAGTAGTAACGACGTGTTTATAAGAATAAAAAATACTTAAACTGCTAGTACCATTTAATTGTAAAATTGTTATTTATGGTTTCTAATAACAAATATTCATATCTCTTCCAAACTTCTTCTAGCGCGGGTCTTGTACATATTTATGTAAGCGCCCGTTTGTAATACAACTTGTTTTCAAAACAAAAGGGAATTACTTTCAAGGGCGGGAAACTGTAGGAATGCAGTCAATGGCACAAACTACAACAAAGAATGTTTTATTCTCGTCTCTTTTGAGTTTTGACCTAATTGTAAAACCTTTACATTGAATTGGTCGGGTTTCTGTTTGGTCACCAAAACTTTTGTTTTACTTTTGAAATGAGTGTTAAATTAATTTTGGTAATTTGAAACCGAGTATCTTAGAATATTCTACCTAATATTTAATTTTTATAGGAGATTTCTTTACTAAAATCATTATTTTCATTAGGGATGTAGTATGTACCTTGTCAGTCTGTCGTGTAGGTCAACCATATTAGGACTCAATAGTTGCGTCTTGATAAGTAGATAAAGAGTAGATTTGTGCGAAAATATGTACAGCCGGCAACAAAAGCTTGTCCCAAAACTAAAATGTTCGTCAAAAACTTATTTAAATCATCTTTCAAGCTAGTGTAGCGTTTATAACCCCGTAATGCCCAGAAAGAATAACTTTAGATTCTTGATTTATAAACCAAACACTATTAAAAAATAACTATATACACCCCTTCAAAAAACCTTACCCACTTGGGTAAGTAAAGTTTATTTTTCTAAATAAATAAACTACGTTGAACTGTTTTAGTAAATATTCTAAAACAAAAGAAAAACACTATAAATGCGACAGTTCCAAATTGACCTAAATAGAAATTACAAAACTGAAATTCCGTCGACCAAAATCATTTAAACTACACAAATTCACTAAATAAAATAAATTTGGGAAAGTTATTTGAAATAAATTGTGCCCGGCCACGAAATATTATAAACCTTTCAAACTTCTCCGTACATTATTAAACACGTCTCACACAAGTCTATGAATATAAATGAGATTTAAAAAGTTTTCGTATTATGTCAATCCTTACTGAAACATATGTTGACTAAAGTACCTAACTCATAATGATTATGCCGTACAAGTTTATATAATATTGAGGTGAGGCGGAACTCAACAATAAGTAACCTAGTTTCCTAAAATTGTTTCAGGTAGAATCTATATTATATTTTTTCACCTCAGCTCGTCAAAAAGGCAGGTTTTCGTGTTTAAAGACTGGGAAAAACTCGATTTTGCTGCAAGCGAAAGACAGAAAAAAACAATTCCGCTGCCAGCATGAGACAATGAAACTTTTAATAAATAAAAAAAATGCCGAGATCAGGGAATATAAATGGGCGGTGGTCGGGGTGGGTAAAATACAGTCATGTGGTATTTTTTTTACCATGTTGAATTATTTTACCTTGAGGTATTATGTTCTCGCGGCCGGCTGTGGTGAAAAGTTGTATGTGCAACATGGGACCAAAGTTATTTGCATCTCGTGTCTTTGAATCCCTCGCTACGCTCGTGATTAAATTATAGAATCATTCGCTTTCTCGGTATTCAAAATTAACACTCGCAGCAAAAACCAACCTTGCTCTCGTTACACAAATAACTATCTTCAAAGTAAGGTTACCTTTAATGATGTAGGCCCTAAATTTTAAGAAAATGCTCTGTAGTATAAAAATAACCCTCAACCACTCACCAACCAAACTGGTTTTTATTTACTGAAGTTACGTTTGCACTGCACTAAGTGTGTGTTTCTAAACACTGTAGGTCTCTATGTAAGAAGATCATGGGCTCTAGTCTACAAGATTAAGCCATATTGCTTTTGATATATTAGGTCCTTACCAATGAAATTTGCGTTTTATATGGAGAATTTCATGAAAACGGTGGTTTTGATACATTTAATTTTGCGGATTATTTAGTAACGTCAAACGTAAACGAAAAAAAACTGTCAGGAATATTGGACACTTCTAAGCTATATAATACATATCTTAATTACTTAAAAATAGTTAGCTTCATAAAACTCAGCGTAATTGAAACACTTGAACTCGCAGCACACGAAAAGATGTGAGTTCATACTTGAATTTTAAACATTAAATAAGAAATTGAACCATATGATTTGTATGTAACACCTGTGTTAGATAGTGTATTAATGAAATTTAAAAAGAATTTGGAAGTTAAAATTGAAATGAATAAATTCCGTACGAAATAAAACACGTAAAAAAAACGTCAATTTCATAGGTAAGGACCCAATATTATGGTATTATCAACCTTACGATAACTCTTATTTATTTAACAGTAATGGCTGCCGAGCTGAAAACAATAACGTAACATATCAAAATCAATATGGTTTTACCATTCTACATGGCTTACGTTTGACTCCATTGTAAATTTATATCACTAGTTATCAGTTAGGTTAGCAAGACCTAAGCAAGGACCTCGAATACTACAAACATATCTACCTTGCATCATTGGCATGCTAACTTAACTAGTTACTTAAAGCTGGAAATTTTAAATTAACTGTAGCCTACATTGTACCGTTTATTTTTTAAACCGCGTTATTTATTATAAGAAGAAACTCATTGCAACGAAGGCGAAGTATGTTTGCTTATGAAAAATTTCATCACATATTCGCAAAGTCAGCCACGTACCTAGTACAAAATGTTTCGCTACTATGATCTTGCTTGTCTTAAGAATTCTAGGGAGACTCAGCAAGACCGTACTTACTTGTGCAATGTGCATGTGCAGGGGATAAAAAGATAAAATCTAGTTAAAGTCTCGACCACGGTGCACGCTGAAATAGGGAAAATGCATTCATGTTGAATAACGTGTGTTGATTCGGTTTTAAAATACAAAGAAAATTCGCAGAAGGTAAAATACGGAATTCATTTGAATCACCGACACTCATTTGATCGAATGTATCATTTTTGACACATTATTTTTAGGTTATCTTAAACATGGGTTACGTAGGTTAGGTTAGGTTAGACTTGTATTCACCGAAAAGTAGTGACCGACCGAAACATGTTATTTTGCCGAAACCGAAACCGAAACCGAAGGTTCGGTTTCATTGTAGTTTCGGCCGAAACCGAAACCGAAACCGAACCTTTTATATAAAAAAAAAAGTCCTTAAAAAGTCGAAAAAATTTTAGTAAGCCCGTTTTTTTCTAAAATTAATATCTCGCCGACCTATAATTACAGGTTTCTACTTTCAAAGATTTATCACAATGAAATTTCATCACAGTTACAGAGGTTCTGTTTGAAAATTTAACTACCCTATAAAGTCCAGCCGTGCCGAGCGCGCCCGACGTTAGCCGAGCGCAACCCGAAGGTACGATGTTGTAAGTTACGGCACGGCCGAAGGGTTCGGCCGTTTATGGCCGAAACCGAAACTCGGGCCGAAACTTGATTTTTTGGCCGAAACTGCCGAAACCGAAACCGAAACCGAAATTTCGGTCGGACACTACCGAAAAGTCATAACTCCGGCTCGAGTCAAAGCCTGTCGATGAAATCAAAATTGAGCAAAGTGAAACATTGTATGAAATGAGTGTTAGTGATTCAAGGATCATAAACAAATTATAGAATTTTATGAAAACTCGAGAACTTTTAAAACGCACCGGAATATAAGGGCAGGTGTGTAGATTTCTCGGTGGTTTGTAAGTACCATCAGCTGGTTTGGGTCTTAGTTTCCTTTCTCTATGGGTTCTCTGTCGTTTGCCCGAAAGTCATTTGCCATAATTCTATCACTTGCCATAATATTCATTCGCCATAAAGGCATTTTTTCTGAAATCGTGAACTATTCAGAATTGTTATAAAACAAACCTAACCTAACCTATTGGGCTCTATACGATGGCATGTAAAAATTACCTGAAAGGTTTACAGTTTCAGAAAAAAATGCCTTTATGGCAAATTAACATTATGGCAAGTGACACAATTATGGCAAATGAAATTCGGGTAAACGAAGTGATCCGTTCTCTATGTCATAAAAATAGTCAATGAGTTGTTATGGACTCATAAAAACTTCTTGACTTGTACCGCAAATTAATCGATACTTACTTCAGTAAATATTTGTTCAGCTCCGCTGGAGCACAAAGTTTCATCCATACTGCAATCTAATAAAGATAACAAAACAAAACGTGTATGAAGCCAGCTTAACCTGGTAACAGTTGCTGCGCTCATTCCGCGCCATCTCGCGACGTCCCGAAACAATTCTAATCCCCGCCGTTAACGCGGCCACCTTGCACTCGCTCTAGATGCTCTTTTGTTTGTACTAACACAAACACCGTTCTGAATTTAAATTGGACTTTTTAGGAATCCGCTGGCTTGGTGGAAGGTGGTAAAGAATTTTGTGGCGGTGTTTATCGTGTCCGAGTAGCTGTTTGTCCTTCGAGGTAAACTGTAGGTGAGCATTTCTAAAAAGTTTGTACATTTCATTTACGGCTCCGATTTGCGAAAAAAATTGCAGGTAGGTAGGGTAAATGATACTGAGCCTAAATAACATAGTCTCCCAAAATGTCTCAATTAATTTGTATGGAAACTTCCTTTTTTGTTACCAAAATTCTTCCGTTCGTGGTAACAAAAAAGGAAGTTTCCATAAAAATTAATTGGGACATTTTGGGAGACTATGTTATTTAGGCTCAGTATCATTTACCTTACCTAACTGCAAATTTTTTCGCAAATCGGAGTCATAAATTAAATGTAGGTACAAACTTTTTTAGAAATGCTCAGGTACGAGTATGGTAAATAGGACGGTATATAACTAGAAGGGTGCGGTTCTTAGGAGTAGTCTTGTCAATACATCAATGAATTCAAACCTAATTTACGCACATACATTAAAGTGCTTATACAAGATTGAATGCCAGTTGTTTATGGTTGTTGTGTAAATAGTCTATTCGATCATGCTAGCACACGTATGCAACAAAGTGATTTAGATAATAATTATGTTAATTTTAGCGACAAGAGAAGCAACTTCCTGTAAAATAGATAATATATTTTCTAGCTAGGCAATTTAGCTTGGTATGTTTAAATGAATAATTAGTGAGAAGTTACAAAACAGTAAAAAATATACGAAAACAAAAGGAAAAGTAAGCACAAAACGAAATTATTACAAAATATGTAAAATGCGTGGTTGTGTTTATATTGTTAAAAACGGAATCTCTCATTTGCGTGGCCCGAAATATATTTTGCTGCTTATTTTACCTACTTAATTTACTGGACGGGTACACAGTAATATTTTACGAAGACAATCAGGTTTTATTTATAATTCAAATATGAAAAAGTAAAAGTAAAACTGTAAACTACAAAATGTATTATATTGACTGCATAATATTGTTAAATAGACTTTGGTTATATGTTTTTGTAGTTTAGTCATAAGGCAGGCATTATATTCTACTGGGTAAAACTATATTGGTTTTGACGTGTTATCGTGTTGTTTTTAACTCCGCTTCCTTTACTGTTGACATTATGTATTTTTATTTTTATTTTATTTATATAAGCTTTATTAGTTACTTAATGTGTTATATTCTTCTTCTTGCACACTTGCTTACTCGGCCTTTCACTCTTCTCAATCTCTCAAGGGTTAGCTGGAATAGATCCCTTAAAGGGATAAATTTGCCTTTGTGCATATTTTTATATTAATTGTACTGTTCTGTTTTTTTCTTTTGTACAATAAAGTGTTTACATACATACATAATATATATTACGACCACATGTCTAAGGCAATATGGTTTCACCCAGTAAAATAGAGGCTCTGTTCACAGAATGGCCACCGTTTAATAGACTTCTCCCTCTTACTGGATGTCCAAATGTCTTCTTCCTTTACATCCTCTCTCCTTTTCTTTCTTATTGCCTGACACGTCAAGTATCTCATAAGCTTGACTTGTGTTGCGGTATTATGCGACCTACTTGCTCGCTATCCTAGTTAAATAAAAAAATACTCACAAAATAATACAGTATATTAATGTCTTAAGTGAAGTTTTGCGTAGCACGACTTGAAGATTCTGTAACTGTATTATTTGGCAGTATTCGGTGACCATAAACAAAACAATTTTATTTTTACATCTTTTTAATTTAGCACTGGCAGTTACAGACAACGTTAAAATGGCCGCCACTGAGTCTCAGAAAAAGAAAATTTAAAAGAGATTTTGTATTACGAATTCATACTGGCTGGCGCTGATACTTTATTTCAATGAGATTTCTTTATGGCGTGCATTCATCTGATACTAAATATATTTCACCTTATTGAATGAGGTTGTAATAAAATATAATTTAATGTATAAGGTTAATAGATAAACTAATAGACAAATGTAAACGAAGTTGCGAATAGAAGCCTTAAACCTCCTGAAGCCCATCATACATCGAAATTTGTCAGTGGAATATTAATCTATATCCTGTCCCTTATAGAATCGTAAACTATGCATTTGATCATGTGATGATCTTCAGAAAAGTGTTGTGCATGAGTCTACGAAGGTTTCTGAGTTGGTACGATGTAGCAACTTGGACAGGGTACAGCTAGTTATAAATGAAATAAAGTAATTTTCTACTTTGATCATAAGTCATAAAATCAAAAGAAATTGCACTTTACTTCCTTGGCACTAGATCTTTATTTTAAATGGCCGCATTATGTACTACTATTAGTACTAGGAACCGCAGGAGGATAAGCTAATAAATTAGTTTTATTAAGCTTCGAACAGCTTGAAGCAAGTATTATCTATGCCAGCGCGAAATAAAAAAGGTTATGCAAATCGCGTCGAAGATTTATTCCAGTAAACGTCTATTAATCCGTAATCCTATTCAAGTTAGTTCTTGGAAACCTTTTTGCACATAATAAAATGGCAAGAGCGTGGAGTAAACGGCTCGTTTCCTCTAACATACATCCTCGAATGTATCACGTAGGCATTATTATTCAGTTCCCCGCCTAAGAAG
This sequence comes from Acleris laterana, assembly GCA_963966035.1. Classification (NCBI taxonomy): domain Eukaryota; kingdom Metazoa; phylum Arthropoda; class Insecta; order Lepidoptera; family Tortricidae; genus Acleris; species Acleris laterana. The sequence goes on along the minus strand of OZ014445.1, from coordinate 13,917,304 downwards.
TTATTTCCATTCAACGAATTCGCTTTACCAAATTACGAAGACGAGCACGCCCGTTCGCGATTCCCTGTTTTTTCTGCGTATCCAAAAAGTTTTCAGTCATTAGCCTGAATAGATGTGGTTTAGGGAGTTGCTGGAACGGGGGCGTGGGAAGAGCACTGTCATCGTTACGGACGTTGGTCGGGTCGTGTGTCAATATACTCGTATGTATGTATGTACGTGAGTAACCAAGAGAGTAAGGGCAAATAAAAACAATTACAAGTAAGTACATATATAAACTTAAGATACAGTGTACAATGGCGAACTTATCCTTTATGTTCCTTTTGGTTTATGTTTGTACCGTTTGTTATTTGCCATGCATTCTGGGGAAAGGAAGTGTGTATGATATTCGACAGCCTGATCCTGACCAGCTGTTTTACCGCTGCACTCGGCGGATGGGTGATGATCGACTTTCCCAAAAATCGACGACGGTGGGTTCGAAGCGTCGCTGTTGTTCTGGGACGTTGAATTATGAATACAGTTGACTTATTGACTTATTTATTCCAAAATTAGCTAGTTAAGCACGAAATACAGCAGGGTGAAGACCAAAAAGTTGGACCACAGCTAAGCGCATGTTTTTGTTTTGTGGCACTTTAGTATTTAAGCAGCGATATATTTGGAGTTATTGTTGGTTTGACGCTCTTGCCCCGTAGACGCTTTGCCCCGCTTTACCTTATATCAGTTGTATAGCTCTGTCCTTATCTCTTAGCGAAAACAGAACTGCATAGCTTTATCATAATAACCCCCCAGAAAGCATAATATGTATTCGTCGGTCTGCTCTTTGCCATAAGAATATATGTATATAGATATATACTTACATCAAAGGTATGTTTAAGATAAATAAAAGTTAAAGATACATTCCTACCTTTGTTAAAAGGAATTAAACTGTAGCTGAAAGATCTTAAGCCCCCAATAAAGGAGCTAATGTGATTTGAATTTGTAATCAAAACAAGAATGGCCGAGGTTTTTCGTCTGCCGAACCTTCGCGAAGTTAGTTTACATTGAATTTAGTTTAATAGAGTTTCGTAAGTTAATCCAACTTACAAAGGCCTAGCTGGGGAAGTTTGGCGTGTTACTCGTAATTAGCTATAACTAAGTTCTAGACGACGAACGTCTTTTACGTAAAAAGCATATCATTTATATAAATCATCAATAAAATACGATTACTTCCTTTTTTGTCGTATTCCTAATTCTTCGTATTCTTAGGTTCATAAGAAGTCAATCCTGTACCTACACATTTTCAATGTGCATGCAGCACCCAAATTATTTTATATAAAGAACCAATATTATATCTACCTATAATTATTATAAGTTTACCGTAAAACTACACAACTATGGTCCTAGCCTGTAACAATAGTCCAATTTTCCTCATTACATTAATCTAAAGTATGATACCTTACGGCTATTATTGCTGGGTATATGTACTGTTTAGCCTAACATCGATTGCTACACTATATTTTTAAAATAAAGTGGTTAGTAAAATTGGACTATTATTGTAGACCAGAACCATAGTTGTATAGTTTTACGGTACTTCAAATTCACTACATTTCTTCATCATTTTTGACGACGCGCTCTGGCTTAGTTGGTAGTGACCCTGTTTACGAAGCTAGCGGCCCTGGGTTCTACTTCCGGTAAGGGTAGATATTTGTGTGATGAGCGCGAATATTTGTTCCCGAGTCATGTAATTGTCTATGTACCTAGTTAAGTATATACGTACCCATAGTACAAGCCTAAAGCTTAGTTTTGGGGTTAGTTGAATTCAAATTCAAATTCAAAATTCAAAATCATTTATTGCGTGTCACATTTCGTTTACATTAAATGGAACTACAGACAGGTATGCATGTGACGCCCTGCAAGGGCACAGCAACACGAATTGGCGTGGCATTGTCCCCTGATATTAATATTTATTTTAAATCTAGTTTTTACATTCTTTGGGTATATTATCTGAATATTGACATTTTCATTTTTTTGCATGTTTATGAACAGCATTGTTTTATTGCTGTCAACATTATCAATTCATGGTTGTGCAATGTTGGATTGACTTCTTATCTGTCTAGTACTATAGCATAGAGGTATGCTTAAATCTTTGAAACTACGCATCGGATTTTGATGTGTTTTTTTTAATAGATACAATGATTCAAGAGGAAGGAGGTTTATGCATAATAAATGTATATATCTGTTTTATGTACGGGTGTTATAGAAAAGTCACATAAACCGAAGCGAAGCGAGGGCGGGTCGCAAGTCATTAAAATAACGTTTTTTTTAAACGATAATGGACGACGACGGATTTATTGGAAATGGTTATTTACTTATACAACGATCAATTATTCATAAGTGGATTTTTGCTCGTAATTTCGCCCGTTAAATATTTTTTAATTTTCAGGATATTTTCCGGGCTGTAAAGTAGCGTATCATATTATGCGATGCTTGGCGGTACAGCTTAATTTGTTCAGAAAACGTGTTCATGAATTCAGATTTAATTTAAGATATATTTATAGGTAACGTTTTTAGTGCATCGCACCAATATTATAAGAAACCACCCCTTATGGTGTCTGTCTGTCTGTATATCGCAGCAGTTTTTATCTGAAACTATAGAAGCTATATACTTGAAATTTGTCATAATTGTATGACTTGCTTGAATCTTGAATGGGGGGTTGAAAAATGAAGGTCATTTGATTATAGAAACGGAGTTTCATACAAATAGGCTCAATAAGCACATTTCAAAACTATTTTTGTATAATTTTCCGCGATGTTTTTTTGATTTCGATTTATAAATAACCAAAAAAAAACAAAAAAACGAAAAAGGCTTTCTTAAGGTCAGCTCTCAGTATGATTGTCGTAGAGCCTCTACGGCGTAGTACCTGGGTTATGCTACGAGTGTCGTAGCATTAGGTCGGCTACCTTACTACAAATCAAGGAAAGTTTTTTTAGAGTACTAATCTAGTAAATACTATGCAGGTATGTAATCTAGTAAATACTATGTATGTGTAGAGCAATGATTTACAAATTACGATTTTAACCTAAAAGTTTCGATAAAACCTCTTGATGAGGATTTTCTCGAGAAATAGATCCTAGCTTTGAATCCTGCTTCAGACAAATTCAATTTATGAAAATAAACTGCCTCCTATTTTCATAAATTGAATTTGTCTATCTGTCTATCTATTTGTTATAACGGAAACAGCTAAACCGTTTTATCATTTTCGACGAAATTTATTATGAATTCTGTTTGACCTCTTTTTTGTGTTATGAAGAAGGCAAACGAGTACACAAGCCACCTCATGGTAAGGAGATCTGTGACCCATACACATTTTTCAATCTTAAGACTGCAATCTTAAAACCCCGAATACGTTGCCGACCCTGAGGACCAAGACGGAATGCTTCTATGTTAGTAAGTAAATTAGGGAAAAACTTGGAACACTTTTTACCGCAGCAAATTCAATAGTTTCGTGAAGAGATGTTAGTATTTCATAACGTGAAAATATGATTCTCAAGTTTCCATAGTAACGGAGCATTATTAAAACTTTAGGAAGCAGTTTTCTTGGTTCCACACAATTCTGAGATAACAGCTCGAGGTTGTAACGAGTCGTTATCAAACTCCAGCGAGCACTAAACGTCACCGGTGTGAAGTTAGCGGCCCAAAAGTTGGCGGCCGATTGGCTCCAATATTTGGCCGCCAACTTTTGGCCGCTAACTTCACACCGAAATAACCCTCCCAAATAAAGAAGTTCTATAAAAAACTGATTTAACATAACAACAAATAGTTGATTTCGCGACTGCACTCCAAAATCGAGATGTATATAAAGGGCTTTCTTACTTGGGTTTCGCTTGTTTAAGTTTAAAAGATGTGTGTGTTTGTTTAACAGCGGCGCAATTACTTTAGAAGAAAACCGAAATTAATAAAAATCTGGAATACTTGACACTTTGGAATCGCATTCAGTCGATGCAATAGCACAAGAGCTTTCTGTAGAGGCATTCGGAATTCACTTACCTAAACTACTTTTGACACTGTGCGAGATTGAAAGTTAGTGGCCCATTGAATGAAATTAATAAAACCGTCAAAAATTTCAAAAAACCGCAAGAAAGTTTTATTGAGTGATACTTATTAAGATCAGTGATAAATAAGCTTTTATAAAAAGCTTTATCATCGACATATTCGTAATTAGTTCAGCAGATGTGTGTGTTTGTTTGACAGCGGCGTAAATATTTTAGAAGAAAACCGAAATTAATAAAAATCTGGAATACTTGAAACTCTGGAATCGCATTCAGAGGATGCAATAGCACAAGAGCTTTCTGTAGAGGCATTCAGAACTCACTTACCTAAACTACTTTTGACACTGTGCGAGTTTGTAAGTTAGCGGCCCATACAGTGAAATAACAAAACCCTCAAAATTAAAAAAAACAAAAGATAGTTTTATTGAGTGATACTAATTAAGAACAGTGATAAATGAGCTTTAATAAAAGCTTTCACATCAACATTTTCGTAATTAGTTCAGCAGATGTGTGTGTTTGTTTGTCAGTGGCGTAATTATTTTAGAAGAAAACCGAAATTAATAAAAATCTGGAATACTTGACACTCTGAAATTGCATTCAGTCGATGCAATAGCACAAGAGCTTTCTGGAGAGGCATTCAGAGCTAACTTACCTAAACTACTCTTGACACTGTGCGAGTTTGAAAGTTAGCGGCCCATTGAATGAAATTAATAAAACCCTCAAAAATTTTAAAAAACCGCAACATAGTTTTATTGAGTGATACTAATTAAGATCAAAGATAAATGAGCTTTTATAAAAAGCTTTAACATCAACAAATTCGTAATTAGTTCAGGAGATGTGTGTGTTTGTTTGACAGCGGCGTAATTATTTTAGAAGAAAACCGAAATAATTAAAAATCTGGAATACTTGACACTCTGGAATTGCATTCAGTCGATGCAATAGTACAAGAGCTTTCTGCAAAGACATTCAGAACTCACTTACCTAAACTACTTTTGACACTGTGCGAGTTTGAAAGTTAGCGGCCCATTGAATGAAATTAATAAAACCCTCAAAAATTAAAAAAAACCGCAAGATAGTTTTATTGAGTGATACTAATAAAGATCAATGATAAATGAGCTTTTATAAAAAGCTTTATCATCGACATATTCGTAATAAGTTCAGGAGATGTGTGTGTTTGTTTGACAGCGGCGTAATTATTTTAGAAGAAAACCGAAATTAATAAAAATCTGGAACACTTGACACTCTGGAATCGCATTCAGAGGATGCAATAGCACAAGAGCTTTCTGTAGAGGCATTCAGAACTCACTTACCTAAACTACTTTTGACACTGTGCGAGTTTGTAAGTTAGCGGCCCATACAGTGAAACAACAAAACCCTCAAAATTAAAAAAACAAAAGATAGTTTTATTGAGTGATACTAATTAAGAACAGTGATAAATGAATTTTAATAAAAGCTTTCACATCAACATTTTCGTAATTAGTTCAGCAGATGTGTGTGTTTGTTTGACAGTGGCGTAGTTATTTTAGATGAAAACCGAAATTAATAAAAATCTGGAATACTTGACACTCTGGAATTGCATTCAGAAGATGCAATAGCACAAGAGCTTTCTGTAGAGGCATTCAGAACTCACTTACCTTAACTACTCTTGACACTGTGCGAGTTTGTAAGTTAGCGGCCCATACAGTGAAATAACAAAACCCTCAAAATTAAAAAAAAAACAAAAGATAGTTTTATTGAGTGATACTAATTAAGATCAAAGATAAATGAGCTTTTATAAAAAGCTTTAACATCAACATACTCGTAATTAGTTCAGGAGATGTGTGTGTTTGTTTGTCAGCGGCGTAATTATTTTAGAAGAAAACCGAAATTTATAAAAATCTGGAATACTTGACACTCTGGAATCGCATTCAGAGGATGCAATAGCACAAGAGCTTTCTGTAGAGGCATTCAGAACTCACTTACCTAAACTACTTTTGACACTGTGCGAGTTTGTAAGTTAGCGGCCCATACAGTGAAATAACAAAACCCTCAAAATTAAAAAAAAAACAAAAGATAGTTTTATTGAGTGATACTAATTAAGATCAAAGATAAATGAGCTTTTATAAAAAGCTTTAACATCAACATACTCGTAATTAGTTCAGGAGATGTGTGTGTTTGTTTGTCAGCGGCGTAATTATTTTAGAGAAAAACCAAAATTAATAAAAATCTGGAATACTTGACACTCTGGAATTGCATTCAGAAGATGCAATAGCACAAGAGCTTTCTGCAAAGACATTCAGAACTCACTTACCTAAACTACTTTTGACACTGTGCGAGTTTGAAAGTTAGCGGCCCATTGAATGAAATTAATAAAACCCTCAAAAATTTCAAAAAACCTCAAGATAGTTTTATTGAGTGATACTAATTAAGATCAAAAATAAATGAGCTTTTATAAAAAGCTTTAACATCAACATACTCTTAATTAGTTCAGGAGATGTGTGTGTTTGTTTGTCAGCGGCGTTATTATTTTAGAAGAAAACCGAAATAATAAAAATTTTGGAATACTTGACACTCTGGAATCGCATTCAGAGGATGCAATAGCACAAGAGCTTTCTGTAGAGGCATTCAGAACTCACTTACCTAAACTACTTTTGACACTGTGCGAGTTTGTAAGTTAGCGGCCCATACAGCGATATAAAACAAAACCCTCAAAATTAAAAAAATCAAAAGATAGTTTTATTGAGTGATACTAATTAAGATCAGTGATAAATGAGCTTTTATAAAAAGCTTTATCATCGACATATTCGGAATAAGTTCAGGAGATGTGTGTGTTTGTTTGACAGCGGCGTAATTATTTTAGAAGAAAACCGAAATTAATAAAAATCTGGAACACTTGACACTCTGGAATCGCATTCAGAGGATGCAATAGCACAAGAGCTTTCTGTAGAGGCATTCAGAACTCACTTACCTAAACTACTTTTGACACTGTGCGAGTTTGTAAGTTAGCGGCCCATACAGTGAAATAACAAAACCCTCAAAATTAAAAATATCAAAAGATAGTTTTATTGAGTGATACTAATAAAGATCAGTGATAAATGAGCTTTTATAAAAAGCTTTATCATCGACATATTCGTAATAAGTTCAGGAGATGTGTGTGTTTGTTTGACAGCGGCGTAATTATTTTAGAAGAAAACTGAAATTAATAAAAATCTGGAAAACTTGATACTCTGGAATTGCATTCAGAGGATGCAATAGCACAAGAGCTTTCTGTAGAGGCATTCAGAACTCACTTACCTAAACTACTTTTGACACTGTGCGAGTTTGTAAGTTAGCAACCCATACAGTGAAATAACAAAACCCTCAAAATTAAAAAAAAAACAAAAGATAGTTTTATTGAGTGATACTAATTAAGATCGAAGATAAATGAGCTTTTATAAAAAGCTTTAACATCAACATACTCTTAATTAGTTCAGGAGATGTGTGTGTTTGTTTGTCAGCGGCGTTATTATTTTAGAAGAAAACCGAAATAATAAAAATTTTGGAATACTTGACACTCTGGAATCGCATTCAGAGGATGCAATAGCACAAGAGCTTTCTGTAGAGGCATTCAGAACTCACTTACCTAAACTACTTTTGACACTGTGCGAGTTTGTAAGTTAGCGGCCCATACAGCGATATAACAAAACCCTCAAAATTAAAAAAATCAAAAGATAGTTTTATTGAGTGATACTAATTAAGATCAGTGATAAATGAGCTTTTATAAAAAGCTTTATCATCGACATATTCGTAATAAGTTCAGGAGATGTGTGTGTTTGTTTGACAGCGGCGTAATTATTTTAGAAGAAAACCGAAATTAATAAAAATCTGGAACACTTGACACTCTGGAATCGCATTCAGAGGATGCAATAGCACAAGAGCTTTCTGTAGAGGCATTCAGAACTAACTTACCTAAACTACTTTTGACACTGTGCGAGTTTGTAAGTTAGCGGCCCATACAGTGAAACAACAAAACCCTCAAAATTAAAAAAACAAAAGATAGTTTTATTGAGTGATACTAATTAAGAACAGTGATAAATGAATTTTAATAAAAGCTTTCACATCAACATTTTCGTAATTAGTTCAGCATATGTGTGTGTTTGTTTGACAGTGGCGTAGTTATTTTAGATGAAAACCGAAATTAATAAAAATCTGGAATACTTGACACTCTGGAATTGCATTCAGAAGATGCAATAGCACAAGAGCTTTCTGTAGAGGCATTCAGAACTAACTTACCTAAACTACTTTTGACACTGTGCGAGTTTGTAAGTTAGCGGCCCATACAGTGAAACAACAAAACCCTCAAAATTAAAAAAACAAAAGATAGTTTTATTGAGTGATACTAATTAAGAACAGTGATAAATGAATTTGAATAAAAGCTTTAACATTAACATTTTCGTAATTAGTTCAGCAGATGTGTGTGTTTGTTTGTCAGTGGCGTAATTATTTTAGAAGAAAACCGAAATTAATAAAAATCTGGAATACTTGACACTCTAAAATTGCATTTAATCGATGCAATAGCACAAGAGCTTTCTGTAGAGGCATTCAGAGCTAACTTACCTAAACTACTCTTGACACTGTGCGAGTTTGAAAGTTAGCGGCCCATTGAATGAAATGAATAAAACCCTTAAAAATTTCAAAAAACCTCAAGATAGTTTTATTGAGTGATACTAATTAAGATCAAAAATAAATGAGCTTTTATAAAAAGCTTTAACATCAACATATTCGTAATTAGTTCAGGAGATGTGTGTGTTTGTTTGACAGCGGCGTAATTATTTTAGAAGAAAACCGAAATAATTAAATATCTGGAATACTTGACACTCTGGAATCGCATTCAGTCGATGCAATAGCACAAGAGCTTTCTATAGAGGCATTCAGAACTCACTTACCTAAACTACTTTTGACACTGTGCGAGTTTGAAAGTTAGCGGCCCATTGAAGGAAATTAATAAAACCCTCAAAAATTTCAAAAAACCGCAAGATAGTTTTATTGAGTGATACTAATTAAGATCAAAGATAAATGAGCTTTTATAAAAAGCTTTAACATCAACATACTCGTAATTAGTTCAGAAGATGTGTGTGTTTGTTTGTCAGCGGCGTAATTATTTTAGAAGAAAACCGAAATTAATAAAAATCTGAAATACTTGACACTCTGGAATTGCATTCAGAAGATGCAATAGCACAAGAGCTTTCTGTAGAGGCAATCAGAACTCACTTACCTAAATTAATTTTGACACTGTGCGAGTTTGTAAGTTAGCGGCCCATACAGTGAAATAACAAAATCCTCAAAATTAAAAAAAAAACTAAAGATAGTTTTATTGAGTGATACTAATTAAGATCAAAGATAAATGAGCTTTTATAAAAAGCTTTAATATCAACATACTCGTAATTAGTTCAGGAGATTTGTGTGTTTGTTTGTCAGCGGCGTAATTATTTTAGAAGAAAACCGAAATAATAAAAAATTGGGAATACTTGACACTCTGGAATTGCATTCAGAAGATGCAATAGCACAAGAGCTTTCTGTAGAGGCATTCAGAACTCACTTACCTAAACTACTTTTGACACTGTGCGAGTTTGTAAGTTAGCGGCCCATACAGTGAAATAACAAAATCCTCAAAATAAAAAAAAAAACAAAAGATAGTTTTAATATCAACATACTCGTAATTAGTTCAGGAGATGTGTGTGTTTGTTTGTCAGCGGCGTAATTATTTTAGAAGAAAACCGAAATAATAAAAATTGGGAATACTTGATACTCTGGAATTGCATTCAGAGGATGCAATAGCACAAGAGCTTTCTGTAGAGGCATTCAGAACTCACTTACCTAAACTACTTTTGACACTGTGCGAGTTTGTAAGTTAGCGGCCCATACAGTGAAATAACAAAACCCTCAAAATTAAAAAAATCAAAAGATAGTTTTATTCAGTGATACTAATTAAGATCAGTGATAAATGAGCTTTTATAAAAAGCTTTATCATCGACATATTCGTAATAAGTTCAGGAGATGTGTGTGTTTGTTTGACAGCGGCGTAATTATTTTAGAAGAAAACCGAAATTAATAAAAATCTGGAACACTTGACACTCTGGAATCGCATTCAGAGGATGCAATAGCACAAGAGCTTTCTGTAGAGGCATTCAGAACTCACTTACCTAAACTACTTTTGACACTGTGCGAGTTTGTAAGTTAGCGGCCTATTGAAGGAAATAACAAAACCCTCAAAAGTAAAAAAAATACGAAAGATAGTTTTTTTGAGTTATACTAATTAAGAATAGTGATAAATGAGCTTTTTTGAAAAGCTTTCACATCAAAATTTTCGTAATTAGTTCAGGAGATGTGTGTGTTTGTTTGACAACGGCGTAATTATTTCAGAAAAAAACCGAAATAATTAAAAATCTGGAATACTTGACAATCTGGAATCGCATTTAGAGGATGCAATAGTACAAGAGCTTTCTGTAGAGGCATTCAGAACTCACTTACCTAAACTACTTTTGACACTGTGCGAGTTTGTAAGTTAGCGGCCCATACAGTGAAATAACAAAACCCTCAAAATTAAAAAAAAAACAAAAGATAGTTTTATTGAGTGATACTAATTAAGATCAAAGATAAATGAGCTTTTATAAAAAGCTTTAACTTTAACATACTCGTAATTAGTTCAGAAGATGTGTGTGTTTGTTTGTCAGCGGCGTAATTATTTTAGAAGAAAACCGAAATTAATAAAAATCTGGAATACTTGACACTCTGGAATTGCATTCAGAAGATGCAATAGCACAAGAGCTTTCTGTAGAGGCATTCAGAACTCACTTACCTAAACTACTTTTGACACTGTGCGAGTTTGTAAGTTAGCGGCCCATACAGTGAAATAACAAAATCCTCAAAATTAAAAAAAAAACAAAAGATAGTTTTATTGAGTGATACTAATTAAGATCAGTGATAAATGAGCTTTTATAAAAAGCTTTATCATCGACATATTCGTAATAAGTTCAGGAGATGTGTGTGTTTGTTTGACAGCGGCGTAATTATTTTAGAAAAAAACCGAAATTAATAAAAATTTGGAATACTTGACACTCTGAAATTGCATTCAGAGGATGCAATAGCACAAGAGCTTTCTGTAGAGGCATTCAGAACTCACTTACCTAAACTACTTTTGACACTGTGCGAGTTTGTAAGTTAGCGGCCCATACAGTGAAATAACAAAACCCTCAAAATTAAAAAAATCAAAAGATAGTTTTATTGAGTGATACTAATTAAGATCAAAGATAAATGAGCTTTTATAAAAAGCTTTAACTTTAACATACTCGTAATTAGTTCAGAAGATGTGTGTGTTTGTTTGTCAGCGGCGTAATTATTTTAGAAGAAAACCGAAATTAATAAAAATCTGGAATACTTGACACTCTGGAATTGCATTCAGAAGATGCAATAGCACAAGAGCTTTCTGTAGAGGCATTCAGAACTCACTTACCTAAACTACTTTTGACACTGTGCGAGTTTGTAAGTTAGCGGCCCATACAGTGAAATAACAAAATCTTCAAAATTAAAAAAAAAAACAAAAGATAGTTTTATTGAGTGATACTAATTAAGATCAAAGATAAATGAGCTTTTATAAAAAGCTTTAATATCAACATACTCGTAATTAGTTCAGGAGATGTGTGTGTTTGTTTGTCGGCGGCGTAATTATTTTAGAAGAAAACCGAAATAATAAAAAATTGGGAATACTTGACACTCTGGAATTGCATTCAGAGGATGCAATAGCACAAGAGCTTTCTGTAGAGGCATTCAGAATTCACTTACCTAAACTACTTTTGACACTGTGCGAGTTTGTAAGTTAGCGGCCCATACAGTGAAATAACAAAACCCTCAAAATTAAAAAAATCAAAAGATAGTTTTATTGAGTGATACTAATTAAGATCAGTGATAAATGAGCTTTTATAAAAAGCTTTATCATCGACATATTCGTAATAAGTTCAGGAGATGTGTGTGTTTGTTTGACAGCGGCGTAATTATTTTAGAAGAAAACCGAAATTAATAAAAATCTGGAACACTTGACACTCTGGAATCGCATTCAGAGGATGCAATAGCACAAGAGCTTTCTGTAGAGGCATTCAGAACTCACTTACCTAAACTACTTTTGACACTGTGCGAGTTTGTAAGTTAGCGGCCTATTGAAGGAAATAACAAAACCCTCAAAAATAAAAAAAATCGAATGATAGTTTTTTTGAGTTATACTTATTAAGAACAGTGATAAATGAGCTTTTTTGAAAAGCTTTCACATCAACATTTTCGTAATTAGTTCAGCAAATGTGTGTGTTTGTTTGACAGTGGCGTAATTATTTTGGAAGAATACCGAAATAATTAAAAATTTGGAATACTTGACACTCTGGAATCACATTCAGAGGATGCAATAGCACAAGAGCTTTCTATAGAGGCATTCAGAACTAACTTACCTAAACTACTTTTGACACTGTGCGAGTTTGTAAGTTAGCGGCCCATACAGTGAAACAACAAAACCCTCAAAATTAAAAAAACAAAAGATAGTTTTATTGAGTGATACTAATTAAGAACAGTGATATATTAATTTTAATAAAAGCTTTCACATCAACATTTTCGTAATTAGTTCAGCAGATGTGTGTGTTTGTTTGTCAGCGGCGTAATTATTTTAGAAGAAAACCGAAATTAATAAAAATCTGGAATACTTGACACTCTGAAATTGCATTTAGTCGATGCAATAGCACAAAAGCTTTCTGTAGAGGCATTCAGAGCTAACTTACCTAAACTACTCTTGACACTGTGCGAGTTTGAAAGTTAGCGGCCCATTGAATGAAATGAATAAAACCCTCAAAAATTTCAAAAAACCTCAAGATAGTTTTATTGAGTGATACTAATTAAGATCAAAAATAAATGAGCTTTTATAAAAAGCTTTAACATCAACATATTCGTAATTAGTTCAGGAGATGTGTGTGTTTGTTTGACAGTGGCGTAATTATTTTAGAAGAAAACCGAAATTAATAAAAATCTGGAATACTTGACACTCTGAAATTGCATTTAGTCGATGCAATAGCACAAAAGCTTTCTGTAGAGGCATTCAGAGCTAACTTACCTAAACTACTCTTGACACTGTGCGAGTTTGAAAGTTAGCGGCCCATTGAATGAAATGAATAAAACCCTCAAAAATTTCAAAAAACCTCAAGATAGTTTTATTGAGTGATACTAATTAAGATCAAAAATAAATGAGCTTTTATAAAAAGCTTTAACATCAACATATTCGTAATTAGTTCAGGAGATGTCTGTGTTTGTTTGACAGTGGCGTAATTATTTTAGAAGAAAACCGAAATTAATAAAAATCTGGAATACTTGACACTCCGGAATTGCATTCAGTCGATGTAATAGCACAAGAGCTTTCTGTAGAGGCATTCGGAATTCACTTACCTAAACTACTTTTGACACTGTGCGAGTTTGAAAGTTAGCGGCCCATTGAAGGAAATTAATAAAACCCTCAAAAATTTCAAAAAACCGCAAGATAGTTTTATTGAGTGATACTAATTAAGATCAAAGATAAATGAGCTTTTATAAAAAGCTTTAACATCAACATATTCGTAATTAGTACAGGAGATGTGTGTGTTTGTTTGTCAGCGGCGTAATTATTTTAGAAGAAAACCGAAATAATAAAAAATCTGGAATACTTGACACTCTGGAATCGCATTCAGAGGATGCAATAGCACAAGAACTTTCTGTAGAGGCATTCAGAACTCACTTACCTAAACTTCTTTTGACACTGTGCGAGTTTGTAAGTTAGCGGCCTATTGAAGGAAATAACAAAACCCTTTAAAATAAAAAAAATGAATGATAGTTTTATTGAGGTATACTAATTAAAAACAGTGATAAATGAGCTTTCTTGAAAAGCTTTTACATCAACATTTTCGTAATTAGGTAGTTCAGCAGATGTGTGTGTTTGTTTGACAGCGGCGTAATTATTTTAGAAGAAAACCGAAATAATTAAAAATCTGGAATACTTGACACTCTGGAATCGCATTCAGAGGATGCAATAGCACAAGAGCTTTCTATAGAGGCATTCAGAACTAACTTACCTAAACTACTTTTGACACTGTGCTAGTTTGTAAGTTAGCGGCCCATACAGTGAAATAACAAAACCCTCAAAATTAAAAAAACAAAAGATAGTCATACTCGTATTGAGAAATACAAATCAAGAACAGTGATAAATGAATTTTAATAAAAGCTTTCACATCAACGTTTTCGTAATTAGTTCATTAAATGTGTGTTTGTTTGACAGCGGCGTTATTATTTTAGAAGAAAACCGAAATTAATAAAAATCTGGAATACTTGACACTCTGAAATCGCATTCAGTCGATGTAATAGCACAAGAGCTTTCTGTAGAGGCATTCAGAACTCACTTACCTAAACTACTTTTGACACTGTGCGAGTTTGTAAGTTAGCGGCCTATTGAAGGAAATAACAAAACCCTTTAAAATAAAAAAAATGAATGATAGTTTTATTGAGTTATACTAATTAAAAACAGTGATAAATGAGCTTTCTTGAAAAGCTTTCACATCAACATTTTCGTAATTAGGTAGTTCAGCAGATTTTTGTGTTTGTTTGACAGCGGCGTAGTTATACCGAAATTAATAAAAATCTGGAACACTTGACACTCTGGAATCGCATTCAGAGGATGCAATAGCACAAGAGCTTTCTGTAGAGGCATTCAGAACTCACTTACCTAAACTACTTTTGACACTGTGCGAGTTTGTAAGTTAGCGGCCTATTGAAGGAAATAACAAAACCCTCAAAAATAAAAAAAATCGAATGATAGTTTTTTTGAGTTATACTTATTAAGAACAGTGATAAATGAGCTTTTTTGAAAAGCTTTCACATCAACATTTTCGTAATTAGTTCAGCAAATGTGTGTGTTTGTTTGACAGTGGCGTAATTATTTTGGAAGAATACCGAAATAATTAAAAATCTGGAATACTTGACACTCTGGAATTGCATTCAGAGGATGCAATAGCACAAGAGCTTTCTGTAGAGGCATTCAGAACTCACTTACCTAAACTACTTTTGACACTGTGCGAGTTTGTAAGTTAGCGGCCTATTGAAGGAAATAACAAAACCCTCAAAAATAAAAAAAATCGAATGATAGTTTTTTTGAGTTATACTTATTAAGAACAGTGATAAATGAGCTTTTTTGAAAAGCTTTCACATCAACATTTTCGTAATTAGTTCAGCAAATGTGTGTGTTTGTTTGACAGTGGCGTAATTATTTTGGAAGAATACCGAAATAATTAAAAATCTGGAATACTTGACACTCTGGAATCACATTCAGAGGATGCAATAGCACAAGAGCTTTCTATAGAGGCATTCAGAACTAACTTACCTAAACTACTTTTGACACTGTGCGAGTTTGTAAGTTAGCGGCCCATACAGTGAAACAACAAAACCCTCAAAATTAAAAAAACAAAAGTTTTATTGAGAGATACTAATTAAGAACAGTGATAAATGAATTTGAATAAAAGCTTTAACATTAACATTTTCGTAATAAGTTCAGCAGATGTGTGTGTTTGTTTGTCAGCGGCGTAATTATTTTAGAAGAAAACCGAAATTAATAAAAATCTGGAAAACTTGACACTCTGAAATTGCATTTAGTCGATGCAATAGCACAAAAGCTTTCTGTAGAGGCATTCAGAGCTAACTTACCTAAACTACTCTTGACACTGTGCGAGTTTGAAAGTTAGCGGCCCATTGAATGAAATGAATAAAACCCTCAAAAATTTCAAAAAACCTCAAGATAGTTTTATTGAGTGATACTAATTAAGATCAAAAATAAATGAGCTTTTATAAAAAGCTTTAACATCAACATATTCGTAATTAGTTCAGGAGATGTGTGTGTTTGTTTGACAGTGGCGTAATTATTTTAGAAGAAAACCGAAATTAATAAAAATCTGGAATACTTGACACTCTGGAATCGCATTCAGTCGATGTAATAGCACAAGAGCTTTCTGTAGAGGCATTCGGAATTCACTTACCTAAACTACTTTTGACACTGTGCGAGTTTGAAAGTTAGCGGCCCATTGAAGGAAATTAATAAAACCCTCAAAAATTTCAAAAAACCGCAAGATAGTTTTATTGAGTGATACTAATTAAGATCAAAGATAAATGAGCTTTTATAAAAAGCTTTAACATCAACATATTCGTAATTAGTACAGGAGATGTGTGTGTTTGTTTGTCAGCGGCGTAATTATTTTAGAAGAAAACCGAAATAATAAAAAATCTGGAATACTTGACACTCTGGAATCGCATTCAGAGGATGCAATAGCACAAGAACTTTCTGTAGAGGCATTTAGAACTCACTTACCTAAACTTCTTTTGACACTGTGCGAGTTTGTAAGTTAGCGGCCTATTGAAGGAAATAACAAAACCCTTTAAAATAAAAAAAATGAATGATAGTTTTATTGAGTTATACTAATTAAAAACAGTGATAAATGAGCTTTCTTGAAAAGCTTTCACATCAACATTTTCGTAATTAGGTAGTTCAGCAGATGTGTGTGTTTATTTGACAGCGGCGTAATTATTTTAGAAGAAAACCGAAATAATTAAAAATCTGGAATACTTGACACTCTGGAATCGCATTCAGAGGATGCAATAGCACAAGAGCTTTCTATAGAGGCATTCAGAACTAACTTACCTAAACTACTTTTGACACTGTGCTAGTTTGTAAGTTAGCGGCCCATACAGTGAAATAACAAAACCCTCAAAATTAAAAAAACAAAAGATAGTCATATTGAGAAATACAAATCAAGAACAGTGATAAATGAATTTTAATAAAAGCTTTCACATCCACGTTTTCGTAATTAGTTCATTAAATGTGTGTTTGTTTGACAGCGGCGTTATTATTTTAGAAGAAAACCGAAATTAATAAAAATCTGGAATACTTGACACTCTGAAATCGCATTCAGTCGATGTAATAGCACAAGAGCTTTCTGTAGAGGCATTCAGAACTCACTTACCTAAACTACTTTTGACACTGTGCGAGTTTGTAAGTTAGCGGCCTATTGAAGGAAATAACAAAACCCTTTAAAATAAAAAAAATGAATGATAGTTTTATTGAGTTATACTAATTAAAAACAGTGATAAATGAGCTTTCTTGAAAAGCTTTCACATCAACATTTTCGTAATTAGGTAGTTCAGCAGATTTGTGTGTTTGTTTGACAGCGGCGTAGTTATTTTAGATGAAAACCGAAATTAATAAAAATCTGGAATACTTGACACTCTGGAATTGCATTCAGAAGATGCAATAGCACGAGAGCTTTCTGTAAAGGCATTCAGAACTCACTTACCTAAACTTCTTTTGATACTTCCCCGTGTGGTAGCCGGATTAGAATAGTGCCACTCCGTATCTTTCCGTGGTTGTCGTAAAAGCCGACTTAGGTAATAAAGGCGTGTAGTACTGTTAGGCGATGGGCTTGCAACCTGTCACTAATACACTGGTAAACATCTTCGCCTAAGTGTGCAAAATGTGGTTACAGAAATATCAAAAAGTTTTTATAGTTGTTGGAAATTCTGTAGCTCTGCCTACCCCACTCTGGGAATAAAGGCGTGAGTTTATGTATGTATGTGATATATATAGAACTGATAGAAAATATGAATTACCACTGTATCATTTGTTTTTCAGGATACAAACTTTAAACACGATACAATATATTGCAGTAGTCCTTTTTACAGGCGATGCAAAGGAAATAATCGTAATATGATTTAATGAACCAATTTTTTTTGATATTTTCATTACGAAATTGTATGATATAAGAAAAAATAAAACCTGTAGACAGTCACTTTAATGGTAGATATTTGAAAGACTTGCATAATCCAAACATTACAGAGCTAGTTGAGTTAGGTGATAATTCAGAGGTCTATAAATATTGCGGGCTCGGCACCAGTCTTGTAGACCTTACGACAAAATAAGTGCAATGTGATACTTGTAAGGAATATACTTATTCATCAATCTTGCGCAAAATTTAACACACATGACGACAACATTTCCGGCTTAATTGAATGCGAATATTGTCAAGCGCATAGCGCATTTAACTCACACGGTAATGAGAGTGTTGATGTGTTTGTAAATGGTTTAATGAAAGATCCTAAATATTATAGATATACTTAATGGTAGAAGTTATACTGTTAGACAAATGACTTCTATGCTAATCGAACCAAAAAATGTGTTGATTCAAGATTATGCTACCTTAGAGCTAACAAATTATTTATGTAGTTTTTTAGTGAATCATGCCTTACATATACTGAAGAACAACAAATACAATGGGGTTAAAAATTCAAGTCTTAGGTATATTTGACAATATTTCATATACTGACGCTTTTTATCAGTCAGTTGTTAAACCATTCGATAAGGAAACGGTTTTTCCGATTAACCTTAACTGGCACTACACGATGGCCATTTCATCACGTAAGACTATGACCTTAACAATTCTTGATCCTGCGGGGAATGAGAGCAGGAAAAAAGTAAGTTACACGGAAAAACTTAACAAATTACTACAGGAGTTAAAATTAAATACTAAGATAGATTTTCTCTAGACGTAGACGCCGAGGCACTATTTGCAAAAAGACGGCTACAATTGTGACTCTATAATCATATATTTCTTGATTTCTCTTGTCAACAGAGAGTCTCTAAATAGTGATAGCATGGATTTTGACCAATGTAGAAGTACGATTATATTAATGCTTCTTGAAAAGAGTGATGCAATGTTTAACAAATGTTTTTTTTGTTCGCGAGATGTCTTTGAAACCGACAGGCATTTAAAGTATTACGTATGTTATAAGCAAATACACAGAAAGTGTATGTTAACAACTGAAGAACTGAGTAAATTGAGTGTGACTCAAAAAATGTGTGAACTTAATAAAACTTGCAAATTATGCAAAGATTATTATAGAAAACGTTAATATTTTAAACGAAAGTAATAAACGATAAGGGTATAAATGTAAAGGTTATTAATGTAATTGAAGTAAGAAATATAAATATTTTCCGTATCGTTCCGGGTTAATAATTCATTTCTACAACTTGACATATTGACATGGGGTGCTCACATGAACGGTTTATGCTAATATTGAACACACAACATAACACAAATCATAATATATTTCTATATACAATTCGCATTTTTCTTTTTACAGTTTTGTTATTTTATTCAATCAGCTGCTTACTTTCAAACACGCGCAAGTGTCAAAAGAAGTTTAGGTAAGTGAGTTCTGAATGCCTCTACAAAAAGCTTTTGTGCTATTGCATCGACTGAATATAATTCCAGAGTGTCAAAGATTCCAGATTTTTATTAATTTCGGTTTACTTCAAAAATAATTACGCCGCTGTCAAACAAACACATCTGTTGAACTAATTACTGAAATGTTGACGATAAAGCTTTTTGAAAATGCTCATTTATCACTGTTCTTAATTAGTATCACTCAATTAAACTATCTATTGATTTTTGAAATTTTTGAGGGTTTTGCTATTACACTCAATGGGCCGCTAACTTACAAACTCGCAGTGTCAAGAGTAGTTTAGGTAAGTGAGTTCTGAATGTCTTAACAGAAAGCTCTTGTGCTATTGCATCCTCTGAATGCGATTCCAGAGTGTCAAGTATTCCAGATTTTTATTAATTTCGGTTTTTTTCTTAAATAATTACGCCGCTGTCAAACAAACACACACATCTCCTGAACTAATTACGAATATGTCGATGTTAAAGCTTTTTATAAAAGCTCATTTATCTTTGATCTTAATTAGTATCACTCAATAAAACTATATTGCGGTTTTTTTAAATTTTTGAGGGTTTTATTAATTTCCTTCAATGGGCCGCTAACTTTCAAACTCGCACAGTGTCAAAAGTAGTTTAGGTAAGTGAATTCTGAATGCCTCTACAGAAAGCTCTTGTGCTATTGCATCGACTGATTGCAATTCCAGAGTGTCAAGTATTCCAGATTTTTAATAATTTCGGTTTTCTTCTAAAATAATTACGCCGCTGTCAAACAAACACACACATCTCCTGAACTAATTACGAATATGTTGATGTTAAAGCTTTTTATAAAAGCTCATTTATCTTTGATCTTAATAAGTATCACTCAATAAAACTATATTGCGGTTTTTTGAAATTTTTGAGGGTTTTATTAATTTCCTTCAATGGGCCGCTAACTTTCAAACTCGCACAGTGTCAAAAGTAGTTTAGGTAAGTGAATTCCGAATGCCTCTACAGAAAGCTCTTGTGCTATTGCATCGACTGAATGCAATTCCAGAGTGTCAAGTATTCCAGATTTTTATTAATTTCGGTTTTCTTCTTAAATAATTACGCCGCTGTCAAACAAACACACATCTCCTGAACTAATTACGAATATGTTGATGTTAAAGCTTTTTATAAAAGCTCATTTATCGTTGATCTTAATTAGTGTCACTCAATAAAACTAAATTGCGGTTTTTTGAAATTTTTGAGGGTTTTATTAATTTCCTTCAATTGGCCGCTAACATTCAAACTCGCACAGTGTCAAAAGTAGTTTAGGTAAGTGAATTGCGAATGCCTCTACAGAAAGCTCTTGTGCTATTGCATCGACTGAATGCGATTCCAGAGTGTCAAGTATTCCAGATTTTTATTAATTTCGGTTTTCTTCTAAAATAATTACGCCACTGTCAAACAAACACACACATCTGCTGAACTAATTACGAAAATGTTGATGTGAAAGCTTTTATTCAAATTCATTTATCACTGTTCTGAATTAGTATCACTCAATAAAACTATCTTTTGTTTTTTTAATTTTGAGGGTTTTGTTATTTCACTGTATGGGCCGCTAACTTACAAACTCGCACAGTGTCAAAAGTAGTTTAGGTAAGTGAGTTCTGAATGCCTCTACTGAAAACTCTTGTGCTATTGCATCCTCTGAATGCAATTCCAGAGTGTCAAGTATTCCAGATTTTTATTAATTTCGATTTCTTCTAAAATAATTACGCCGCTGTCAAACAAACACACACATCTCCTGAACTAATTACGAATATGTCGATGTTAAAGCTTTTTATAAAAGCTCATTTATCTTTGATCTTAATTAGTATCACTCAATAAAACTATATTGCGGTTTTTTGAAATTTTTGAGGGTTTTATTAATTTCCTTCAATGGGCCGCTAACTTTCAAACTCGCACAGTGTCAAAAGTAGTTTAGGTAAGTGAATTCCGAATGCCTCTACAGAAAGCTCTTGTGCTATTGCATCGACTGAATGCGATTCTAGAGTGTCAAGTATTCCAGATTTTTAAAAATTTCGGTTTTCTTCTAAAATAATTACGCCGCTGTCAAACAAACACACACATCTCCTGAACTAATTACGAATATGTTGATGTTAAAGCTTTTTATAAAAGCTCATTTATCTTTGATCTTAATAAGTATCACTCAATAAAACTATATTGCGGTTTTTTGAAATTTTTGAGGGTTTTATTAATTTCCTTCAATGGGCCGCTAACTTTCAAACTCGCACAGTGTCAAAAGTAGTTTAGGTAAGTGAATTCCGAATGCCTCTACAGAAAGCTCTTGTGCTATTGCATCGACTGAATGCAATTCCAGAGTGTCAAGTATTCCAGATTTTTATTAATTTCGGTTTTCTTCTAAAATAATTACGCCGCTGTCAAACAAACACACACATCTCCTGAACTAATTACGAATATGTTGATGTTAAAGCTTTTTATAAAAGCTCATTTATCTTTGATCTTAATAAGAATCACTCAATAAAACTTTATTTTTATTTTTTTTATTTTGAGGGTTTTGTTATTTCACTGTATGGGCCGCTAACATACAAACTCGCACAGTGTCAAAAGTAGTTTAGGTAAGTGAATTCTGAATGCCTCTACAGAAAGCTCTTGTGCTATTGCATCCTCTGAATGCGATTCCAGAGTGTCAAGTATTCCAGATTTTTAATTATTTCGGTTTTCTTCTAAAATAATTACGCCGCTGTCAAACAAACACACACATCTCCTGAACTAATTACGAATACATTGATGTTAAAGCTTTTTATAAAAGCTCATTTATTTTTGATCTTAATTAGTATCACTCAATAAAACTATCTTGAGGTTTTTTGAAATTTTTGAGGGTTTTATTAATTTCCTTCAATGGGCCGCTAACTTTCAAACTCGCACAGTGTCAAAAGTAGTTTAGGTAAGTGAATTCCGAATGCCTCTACAGAAAGCTCTTGTGCTATTGCATCGACTGAATGCAATTCCAGAGTGTCAAGTATTCCAGATTTTTATTAATTTCGGTTTTCTTCTAAAATAATTACGCCGCTGACAAACAAACACACACATCTCCTGAACTAATTACGAGTATGTTGATGTTAAAGCTTTTTATAAAAGCTCATTTATCTTTGATCTTAATTAGTATCACTCAATAAAACTATCTTTTGTTTTTTTTTTAATTTTGAGGGTTTTGTTATTTCACTGTATGGGCCGCTAACTTACAAACTCGCACAGTGTCAAAAGTAGTTTAGGTAAGTGAGTTCTGAATGCCTCTACAGAAAGCTCTTATGCTATTGCATCCTCTGAATGCAATTTCAGAGTGTCAAGTATTCCAGATTTTTATTAATTTCGGTTTTTTTCTAAAATAATTACGCCGCTGTCAAACAAACACACACATCTCCTGAACTTATTACGAATATGTCGATGATAAAGCTTTTTATAAAAGCTCATTTATCACTGATCTTAATTAGTATCACTCAATAAAACTATCTTTTGATTTTTTTAATTTTGAGGGATTTGTTATTTCACTGTATGGGCCGCTAGCTTACAAACTCGCACAGTGTCAAAAGTAGTTTAGGTAAGTGAGTTCTGAATGCCTCTACAGAAAGCTCTTGTGCCATTGCATCCTCTGAATGCAATTCCAGAGTGTCAAGTATTCCAGATTTTTATTAATTTCGATTTCTTCTAAAATAATTACGCCGCTGTCAAACAAACACACACATCTCCTGAACTAATTACGAATATGTCGATGTTGAAGCTTTTTATAAAAGCTCATTTATCTTTGATCTTAATTAGTATCACTCAATAAAACTATATTGCGGTTTTTTGAAATTTTTGAGGGTTTTATTAATTTCCTTCAATGGGCCGCTAACTTTCAAACTCGCACAGTGTCAAAAGTAGTTTAGGTAAGTGAATTCCGAATGCCTCTACAGAAAGCTCTTGTGCTATTGCATCGACTGAATGCGATTCCAGAGTGTCAAGTATTCCCGATTTTTATTAATTTCGGTTTTCTTCTAAAATAATTACGCCGCTGTCAAACAAACACACACATCTCCTGAACTTATTTCGAATATGTCGATGATAAAGCTTTTTATAAAAGCTCATTTATCACTGATCTTAATTAGTATCACTCAATAAAACTATCTTTTGATTTTTTTTATTTTGAGGGATTTGTTATTTCACTGTATGGGCCGCTAGCATACAAACTCGCACAGTGTCAAAAGTAGTTTAGGTAAGTGAGTTCTGAATGCCTCTACAGAAAGCTCTTGTGCTGTTGCATCGACTGAATGCAATTCCAGAGTGTCAAGTATTCCAGATTTTTATTAATTTCGGTTTTCTTCTTAAATAATTACGCCACTGTCAAACAAACACACACATCTCCTGAACTAATTACGAATATGTTGATGTTAAAGCTTTTTATAAAAGCTCATTTATCTTTGATTTTAATTAGTATCACTCAATAAAACTATATTGCGGTTTTTTGAAATTTTTGAGGGTTTTATTAATTTCCTTCAATGGGCCGCTAACTTTCAAACTCGCACAGTGTCAAAAGTAGTTTAGGTAAGTGAATTCCGAATGCCTCTACAGAAAGCTCTTGTGCTATTGCATCGACTGAATGCAATTTCAGAGTGTCAAGTTTTCCAGATTCTTAAAAATTTCGGTTTTCTTCTAAAATAATTACGCCGCTGTCAAACAAACACACACATCTCCTGAACTAATTATGAATATGTTGATGTTAAAGCTTTTTATAAAAGCTCATTTATCTTTGATCTTAATAAGTATCACTCAATAAAACTTTATTTTTATTTTTTTTATTTTGAGGGTTTTGTTATTTCACTGTATGGGCCGCTAACTTACAAACTCGCACAGTGTCAAAAGTAGTTTAGGTAAGTGAGTTCTGAATGCCTCTACAGAAAGCTCTTGTGCTATTGCATCCTCTGAATGCGATTCCAGAGTTTCAAGTATTCCCAATTTTTATTAATTTCGGTTTTCTTCTAAAATATTTACGCCGCTGTCAAACAAACACACACATCTGCTGAACTAATTACGAATATGTCGATGATAAAGCTTTTTATAAAAGCTTATTTATCACTGATCCTAATAAGTATCACTCAATAAAACATTCTTGCGGTTTTTTGAAATTTTTGACGGTTTTATTAATTTCATTCAATGGGCCGCTTTCAAACTCGCACAGTGTCAAAAGTAGTTTAGGTAAGTGAATTCCGAATGCCTCTACAGAAAGCTCTTGTGCTATTGCATCGACTGAATGCGATTCCAGAGTGTCAAGTATTCCAGATTTTTATTAATTTCGGTTTTCTTCTAAAGTAATTGCGCCGCTGTTAAACAAACACACACATCTTTTAATCTTAAACAAGCGAAACCCAAGTAAGATAGCCCTTTATATACATCTCGATTTTTGAGTGCAGTCGCGAAATCAACTATTTGTTGTTATGTTAAATCAGTTTTTTATAGAACTTCTTTATTTGGAAGGGTTATTTCGGTGTGAAGTTAGCGGCCAAAAGTTGGCGGCCAAATGTTGGAGCCAATCGGCCGCCAACTTTTGGGCCGCTAACTTCACACCGGTCTAAACGTCGCTAAAACTAGACTAACTTACTCACTAAATTACACCCACGATACACAAGCGAGATGTTTTTCGTATATCTACTAGATTCTAGGAACTCGAACTTTGCAAGAGCACGCTTACTCACTTAAATATAAATGTTGAAAACTGAAAAGTTATGTTGAAATTTTACATAAATTGACGATGCCTTTAGTTGGCCTTAGAAGCTGGTGGTCCCGGGTTCGATTTTCGGTGAGGCTAGTTAAATATTTAGACCTCATCATCATCCGCAAAGCGTCCACTGCTGGACAAAGGCCTTCCCCAAGGTTTTCCACAACGATCGGTCCTCTGCTGCTGTCATCCATCGGTTTCCCGCGAACTTTATCATATCGTCGGTCAACCTTATGGAAGGCCTGCCGACACTTCGAACGTTCAGACCTCAAAATATTGTATTACTTGTTTAAGACTTTCGCGATGTTCACACATACTGTTATAAATCAAAAACGACACTTATTCGCGTAAGAACATTATATATAACTCTATTGTTTTATTTTAAAACCATCTCTTCTTCTTTGTTTTGTCTGGTTGATTGTTTATCCGTTCTTGAAGTATATGGTGTTTAATAAAACGATTCTATCGTGTTGCAACGGGACATATTTATACTGTTTTTACGCGGTTGATTGATTGTTTTGTTTTTGTTATTTATAATACTAAATCATTTTATTTGTGTTTTTGAACAGGTACCGAGGAGTTTTTTCTCTAAGTATACAGGATGTCCGAGAGATAGTGGCCAACCTGACAGGGCTGTATAGCTCAACTCAGGAGTGTCGCACAGAAAACGAGATATCTCAACTTTTAAAAATATTGGAAATGCCATTTTTGATAGAAATGGTATTTGGAACCAAAAGTCGTTTTTGAAATTCGATAGTTTGATACGATTCAGTCTTTGTTGGACAAACGTAATAATAACTTCGCTGCTATAATCAGTAATCTCAATTGTGATATAATTTTAAAAATCCATTCACAGGCATTTTTTTAAGTAACTAGCACTACAGGTTTTCATACATTTTTTTTACACCGTGCGATGTCAAACTTGCCGGAAGAAAAACTCAAATTCCTGTACTTTAAACTTGACGTGAAAAATAGAAATCGAATTATTTAATAATTTTGTTAAAAGGGTCTTAAAAAAAATGTAATCAGCATTCTTTTACAGCAAACAAAACTGAAAAATTCTAATAACTGAAGTCGTGGCATCGAAAATGGTAAACCAGGGCATTTTCCAAAATTCGTCTTTGTTCGCGTAGAAGTCGTTAATCGCTACTCGTAAAAACAAGTACCCTATGTCCTTTCTCCGGGTTCGCTACACCAAATTTAATTGAGATTGGTTTAGTGGTTTAGCCGTAAAAGCGTAACATACCTACATGCAAAGTTACTTTCACATAAAATATATAATGTTAGTGTGGATTAAACATTCAATCCTAAACTAGAAGTTCTGAATATTAATTCGGGTGCAGCTTGCATTACAACTAGGGAATGAAATTTAACCGGTTATTGGACGTTATTGTATGAAATTAACCGGTTGGAGCCGGTTATTTCTATTTACTTAAATTTAAGTTTAAAATAGTCCTACGATATCTTGAAACTGAGCTCAAACTATAAACCAAAATGGCCCCAGTGTCTTTGTCCTCAAGATGCCGGCAGCATTTCTTCGCTGAATTGCTAAAGTAATGCGCTGAGCGAGAAAACAGCCAGCTCTTCGGTCTCCCGTTACATCTTTAAGCCCCTGCAAAATTTCTTAAGTCCTGAAAATTTAAGTTGTGAGCCAAGTTCAAATTGAGGAAACTTGAAGCGACCACTAGACTACCACTACTAGCACACGTCGCACTACTAGATCAAAACAGTAGTAACTCAAAATACAACCGTATTTTAAAATCAACTTTAATACATCTTCTATGAACTTGAAACTAAACTAGGAAGGATTTTGAGTTGATACTTTTTTGATCTAGCAGTATGACGTCCTAAATCTTTCAGTCTTTTGGTCTTATGCTATAAATGAAAGAAAACCCTTTTTCTACTGTAACCTGAAAATAAAACAGAGGAACGATGTGATTTTTGCTTTTAAGATGAGGGTGTGACGTAGGCTACCGGAAATTGAACAGTTCTCTACGAAATATCCGTAAACGAATTGTACGCAAATGAGTAACATGTCATGTAATTATGTATGTATGTAAACACTTTATTGTACAAAAAACAGAAAATCAAATTCAATATTTACAGAATTGGAATGTACAAAGGCGAACTTATCCCTTTAAGGGATCTCTTCCAGCCAACCTTTGGGCGATTAAGGAAAACAAACAAAAAAAAAATAGAATGTGGTGGACATTAGTACAAGACGTAGTTTACAGAAACATAACACCAACATGACATGCAACATGTCATGTCATGAGTAACCCAACGCTCAGCTCAGGAAAGTGTATTTTTAATAAGAAAATACGACAATATTTTCGTTGGTTTATCCTTATTTGAAACTTCAAAAAAAAGGCAAAGCGTAGTAGACTTAAAAATTGTGAAATCAGACCTCTTTTAACTTGGATAGAGTATATTTTTTTTTTTAAGAAATTGATTCTAGAATTAAGATGAGCTGGCTTAATATTGCCAAATAAAGGGCAAGAACAATTTTGGGTGTTATTAAATGTTTTGAGTTTGACTTTATTTTTGGAATTTTAAAACCATTGAGTGGCTTTGCGATTTGAAACCATCTCGATTGTTTTTAGGAAATACTCAACAATTACGGATACACTATGACAAGTTTCATCTTCTGATTCTCGGTATAGTAAACAATATTTTCCCTTTCTTATCAATTTATCAATCCTTTTTTTGTAATATCATTGCTTTTTTTATTTGTTATGTTGTTAAATTTTACTAATAATAATAGTTTTCAACATACTACATTTAAAAACGTGAAGGCATGCTTAATATTCATGCCCAATAATGGAGCTATTTAAATAAAACCATCGGGCCTTATTCTTAAGTATCTACCTATTCGTAATGCCTTAATATTCAATTAAACTAAATCTCAAATTGACTAAGTCTCATTTTGGCAATAAGCGGAATCTTGTACTATACTGTAAGTTCTTTAGGTAACTATATTTAAATACAAAGACACAAACCTGGCTGAATGGTAGTGGGGCTAAACATAGTTATGATTTTTAAAGTAGGTACTGCTTATACTATACATATATCTATACTAATATTATTAAGCTGAAGAGTTTGTTTGTTTGCTTGAACGCGCTAATCTCAGGAACTATTGGTACGATTTGAAATTTATTTTTAGTGTTGGATAGCCCATTTATCGAGGAAGGCTATAAGCTTTGTATCATACTCACATAAACCGAAGAGAAGCGAGGGCGGATCGCTAGTACAAATATACAAAGATGTTATATTCAAAACTACTCTACTACTTTTTAACCCGATAAATTACACCGATTCTAAGAAAACAGCGGAATAAATTCTAGTACATGATAGTGCGAGTAGTTCTAATAAATTATTAAGGTAACCAATTCAAGCAAACTTCTCGCATAACTTGCCGCAAATTTCAATCATTCCTTGTGTTCTGTTAGGATGTGCCCAAGTTGGGTATAAAAACAAATAAAACAGTCGTCGTGTACGTTATTTATTGCCCGCAAGTTTTCGCCCTATGTGTGAGTAATGGTGCTTGCAACTTTCCCGTAACACTTGTTTTGGGCTTGTGGTGTAGGTGGGTATTAATAAATACAAGGTGGTGAAATTCTTTATCCGAGCTTCTGAAACTTTGTTTGGAAATTGGATTAGATCTCGTGTTATCTGACGCTGCATAGGCCAGGGGCTATATTCTGCTCGGTAAAACATTATCGCTTTTGACATGTTATCGTACTTTCGATTCGAGTTTATTATAGATCTTGTTTACTTGACAGTAATGGCGGCCGAGTTTATAGCAATACGATGACATTGTCAAGGGTAATATGGTTTTACCGAGTAAGATAGAGCTTCTGCTCTATACGGCGTGTTTGTCGCCTCGTGTTTGTTTTGTCGATGAAGCAGCTCGGGCAAAGCTATAGGTTCAATATGTACAGTAGGCTGCAAAAGTGCATGGACAATTGAGAATTAAAATGCTATGCAGGTGAATGTCGACGCCATCTGTCTGCTTGTGGGGCGTTAGCAGCTATTAGTAAATCTTACTGGTTCAGTCAGATCTCACTAGATGGCGCTGCATTACCTTATAATATGAAAAATATTTTTTTCCACAAGAACCAAGCAGTTGCATAGTTGTCAACTTTATTATTCTTAGTCCACACTTCCAAACTCGGATTATTGATTAGATTATTAAAAAACACATTCAAAATCCTTTTTACCCGAGCGGAATCGAACTATGAACCTCTTGTATCATAGGCAATGCCAAATGCCGTTCGACCATCGAACGTTTTGATAACCTGTCAAAATATATTATCAGTTTATGTTTATAGTCGGCTCTGCTTACTTTCTAAGAAATACGTTAGTATCAGAAGAGGGTAGAATGAAAATTTATAAATACCGGTTTCGTTTTTACATTTAACTTATGCACAATCCTTTGTTCACTGTTCCTCGTACGGTTACTGAGTTTTTCTTCTTCTTCTTCTTCTATTTATTTATGGCCTCTGTGACTGATTGCCAGCACAATTCTGCCAATGTCAAGATCCGAGCTTTGCACGCGTTAGAAATTTAAATTAAAATAAGAAAATACAATATACAATAGAACGCTAAACCTGAAGAAAAGGACAAACACAAAGCAACCATCACCGATATATTGATTGTTAAGAAAAAAGAATAGCAAAAAGTTTAAGAAACGGACACAATTATGTTAGAGTTTAATATTATTTTTGTCAATAAATTTACAAATTATAGCAACTGAGTTTTTAATTGCGTTATTATTTCATCAAAATGAGTTCACGTTGTAATATTGATTCAGTTACAAGATCGCAAATAATTGCCTTGCATAACGAAGGCAAGAATTTATCAGATATAGCCAGAGAGACAGGAGTAAACGTAAGTATTTTTGATGTGTTTTGTTCAAACAAAACTTAATATTCATAGGTTAACTATTCTTTTTTTTGTTATAGCGGAAAACCGTGGTTCTTTGGGTACGCCGATTTGAAGAAGAAGGATCTTTGCTACACCGTCAAAGAACAGGCAGACCACGGCTTATAGACGCGCCGCAGCGTCTAGCCATGGTGGTGGATTACGAGGAGAATGGTTTTATACCGACTAACCACTACGCCAGTTTATTTGACACAAGCGTGGACACCGTCCGTCGAGCTCTTCACAGTGAGGGTCTGCATTATCGTAGACACGCAGTCAAACCATCGCTGACAGATAATCACAAAAGAGCAAGGTTAGAGTTTGCTTTGGAGCTTTTGGATTTAGATTGGTCTAATGTCATCTTTACTGATGAAAAAACGTTTAAATCGAGTCAACATGGACGTCTAAGTCTGTGGCGTCGCAATAATACGCGGTGGAATAGCGGCCACGTAGTGCCCAACATGGAGTCTGGTCGCATCAGCGTGAACATGTGGGGGTGGATGAGTGGAGCTGACC
This sequence comes from Acleris laterana, assembly GCA_963966035.1. Taxonomy (NCBI): domain Eukaryota; kingdom Metazoa; phylum Arthropoda; class Insecta; order Lepidoptera; family Tortricidae; genus Acleris; species Acleris laterana. The sequence continues at coordinate 13,886,827 of OZ014445.1, read as the reverse complement.
CGGGAGAACTAGTGAGGCTACCCAGTCGAGCCAATAGTGCGAACTATGTGGAAGTGCTGGAGGAGACCATGTTGCCCACTGTTCGGAATGTGTATCCTGAAGAGCAGTTGCCAATTATATCTTTCGTGCAAGATAATTGTCCGATACACCGTTCGCGTATTGTGCGGGAGTGGTTTAGCCAGCACGAAAATAACATTAAAGTTATTCCTTGGCCTGCTAGATCGCCGGATTTAAATCCCATTGAAAATTTGTGGGGCGTTATCGTCCAACGATGGGATAAACAGAATGAGCGAACACCAGAAACTTTAGAGGCTCATTGTTTAAAAATATGGGACAGTATTCGCGGGTCAGATCTGTGTAGAAATCTCGTCGGCTCAATGCGCTCCCGTTTGCAAGCTGTGATCGAACAAGGTGGGGGCTACACTAGATATTAAGTTTAAGCAAATAATTACACTTATATATATATTTTGTGTGATATATTTAGTGGAGACCGGGTTTTGATTAACGTATCACGTCATCATCATCATCATCCATCACTGCGTAAAACATTAATAATAATAAACGAAATGAATGTTTATTTTGCCGTTTTTAAGTTTCTGAGCTATGTTATGATATTTAATCATATATTTTAACGAAATACTTTATTGCCCCCTTTGTCACACGCCCGAGTTAATTTGTTTTTATTTTAAATTGTCAACTTTATTTCTATGTTAACTTTTTTGGTGTGTGTTTGGTTTAATAAATGTGTTTGGTTTATTTCATGGAGCTAGCAGAACTTTTAATTTATTGATGACTGATCATGATCAAAACTGTAAAAGACAGCTATTACAATGCGTTTAACCTTTAGGCACGCGGTTGTTTTATGCGCAGCGCAGGTGCAGGTGTTTAACGCATTTGCGTTGACGTTCCCTATTTTAATTTAATACATCGAAGCAATTACTACGCTTTGTTTTTGGGTCATACGCACGCAGCTCCAATCGCAGAGTTCAATTCATTAAAAAAAAATGTTTACAGTATAAAACAACCGCGCACTTTACGTTAACCCGGTCCCTATTTTTTTGAATTATATTTGTTATTACTAGTTATTGTGGGAAAGCTTCAATCATCTTTCCGATGTCGGAAATGAATACTTAAGCTAAGACCTCAATAGTTAGATGGAAAATTGTTATAATGTTGTAAATAATTAGTCAAATTGAGATAAACTGATTATACTCAAATATTTTATAAGAAGTAAATGATTTTAAACCACAAAAGTAGTATCATTTTTAAGAATGACGAATTTTTCCTGCTTTAAATAATGCATTTATTATGTTCCATCATTGTAAACGTAAGCAAATAATATTTAAAAAAAAAAACAAAAATATGCTTGCCACTAACGAGATTCGAACTCCCATCCATTGAGCACACCTACGCATGAAGCTTATAAACTGTGCCACCATCTCATATAGTTGACAAGACGAAATATCGATTCTAGTGCTAGCTGTGTAGTTAAGAAATTGCAGTAATAAGCAATTGAACTAGATCAGTAAACTGCGCCATCTAGTTTATTTGTTGCGAACTTGAAATCGAGTGCTCATAGGATTATCGACGTTAAGGTGTCCATGCAATTTTGCAGCTGACTGTACCTCTATACATAAGCAGGATTTCACAAATATTATAAACAACCGTATTCTCTTACAGTAGAGTCGTGTTTACATATTTTTGAAAGTTTAACTCATCCATATTATTGGATGTGACTATACGCGTCTTTAGGATGCCGGTTAATACTTCGTTAAAGAATTAAAAAGTGAGAAACTTAAGAGAATAACACCTCAGGTGGACTGTGTGCTTTTGTTTTTTTAATGCCATAACAAATCGAGGGTCCCGTACCCAAAATTAATGTCAATTTCAAATTGTATGCTTTAATATTTTAGAGTCAGCCTCACACTTGACTAGTTTTTTTATTATGATCTTTTTCTTTAACATTTACACTATAATTGTACTTGGCTAGATCATTATAATAATATTCTGTTTAAAAAATAATCAACCGGCTATATGTTACAGGTTAAAAGATACAAAAAAAACCGGGCAAGAGCATGTCGGACCATGCTCAGTGTAGGGTTCCGAAGCCGTTACGACAAACACATAAACTATTTCAAAAAACCATTATGTATGAACGAATTTTTTATTTAAAGTTATTTGGTGCTGCCTTTGATGATTTTTAGCAAGTATAAACACTTTAGTCACCTGTATCTCAGGAAATAATTAAGTCTAGTCGTGATAGTTTTTCTTTTAAATTCGTTATAAGCGTTTTCATTAAAAACATTTTTCAGATTTTTAGTAGTTGTAGTTTTGGCTGTAGGGGGGAGGCCGGGGGATGAGGGACACTTGACTTTAAACAAAAATTTGCGCATTAAACCTTAATATTACATAAACGGATCCCTTAATCGAATCGATGATGTTTATGCAAACCCGTAATATTTTTGAAATACCTATTCAACGACACCCCACACTATGGGGTAGACGAGAAAAAAAAATACATTCCCAAGTTACGTGAAGGGGAGGTACCCTAAAAAATTTTTTTTTCTACATTTTATTTTACCACTTTGTTGGTGCGACTAACATGTACATTACATTACAGCTTTCTAGCTCTAAGGGTATCTGAGCTAGGTTGCAGACGGACAGACGGACGGACATGGCGAAACTATAAGGAATCGTAGTTTGACTACGGAACCCTAAAAAAAAGGACAGACATACCTACAGACGAACGGAATGGCAATGAAGTCTTATGCCCGGTTCCTATATTCAAGAAACGAATCGTTTTCCTTACGTCTCGTTAAAATTTGACACATTTTGCACGTAGCAAATGTCAAATTTTAACGAGACTAGACGTAAGGAAAACGATTCGTTTCTTGAATATAGGAACCGGGTATTAGTAATAGGGCTTGGCATCTTTTGAAAACGGAACACTAAAAATCTAAGTACAGCTGCGAGCTGGATGTAGGTCAAACATTTCAAGTTAAGTTCTAGGTGACAAATGAGGTTAGAGGTAAGCGGCGGGCGTGCCGGCGTCTGTGCTGCGTTAACTGCTTTACTTAAAGCATTTGTTACTTTGTTTCTAGTGTCGTTTCTGGGTACATATTATTTTAGATTGCTTCCTTTTTTGTCGTATTCTTGTTTTGACACATTTTTGTTTACGTTTAGTGATAAATAAAGCAGCTATTTTTTTTTTGGCGTAGAGAAGACAAACGAGCACACAGGCCACCTGATGGTAAGTGGAAACTGTGACCCATAGACATTCGCATTCACAAGACTGCAATGCAATCCTAAGACTGCAAATGCGTTGCCAACCCTGAGGACTAAGATGGAATGCCTCTATGCTAGTCATTTCACCGGCTGTCTTATCCCCAAACCGGAACACAACAGTGCGAACACTGCTGTTTGGCGGTAGGTTAATGGATAAGATGGTGGTAGCGATCCGGACGGACCCTGCACAAGGTACCCAAATGCAAAGGTAGGTGACCAAATGTAGGGCAAACATTGCAAGCTAAGTTCTAGGTGACAAATGAGGTTAGAGGTAAGCGGCGGGCGTGCCGGCTGTCTGTGCCGCGGTAACACCTTTACTTAACACGTAATGCAAAATATTGTTTTTATTTAGCAAATTTTTTAACTCAGAGTATGTAAAGAACTCGCTTTTAAATTTAGTCACACCTATATTATTAACATCCATAGTACGTGTATTTTTTAAATGTTGGCTCAGGTTTAAAATATATTCTTTACTAAAGATAAAATTAATTACCCTGTGGTATGGACTACAGTAAATAGTGACCAGAGATTAATAAAAACAGATCTACAACAGAAAAAAACTTCGTACTTGTGTAATGCGTTTTGTTTAGTTTTTATTTTATTGTTTGAAAATAAAATGTAACAACTTAGTTAACTTGTAACCATGCGATTTACAAGATATATCGATCTGTGACATTTGAACAATCTCAGTGAATGTCGTGGAAATCTCAAAAACGTGTTTTTTAAATGAAAGAACACATACTGCCTGATCAATATGCTTGCTTGTATAAAATTCGGTGTTAAATTTTTTTCAATAGCTTTTTCCTGGAAAATGTATTAAGAATAACAAACAATTTTCCATCAACGCAACGCTATTGGGTCCCAGATAATCCATCTTGTAAACCGATTTGACGTTGTTTGAATATTTTATGTTTTTGTAATTTATCAATTTCGGATATTCAATCTCCATAATATCGGATTGATTTGTTTATTATATTTATAACATTGATATATATATCGATTTTTTCTACCACGAGGAAGGCAAACGAGATCATAGGCCACCTGATGGTAAGTGGTACCTGAGATCCAAAGACGTTTGTAATCTCAACACTACAATCTCAAGATTACAATTCTATAAGGACCGTTTTAATAAACACATCTTGACTGAGATGCCCGTCACAAGAAACGCCAAAGTAAACGTCAAACCATAGAACACTGACATTTTTGACGCATCTGGAGACGAGCTTAGAGTTGAGGTCAGTTTATTACAACGGTCCTAAGGGCCGTATTAATAAACTCATCTTGAGCGAGATGCTCGTCACAAGATACGTCAAGCTATAGAAAACTGTCATTTTTGACGCATCTTGAGACTGGCATTAGATTCGAAATCAGTTTATTAATACGGGCCTTAGACTGCAAGTGCATTGCCGTGATGAATAAGATAAAATGTCTCTTTGCTAGTAATTTATCTGATTGACTGCCCCTTTACCGGAACACATTCATGTAAACACTGCAGACCAGCCAAGGTAAGGAAAGCAGCAGCAGCTGCTACTTACGGGACCACCTTAAAATTCCTTGAATTCTTTGATAAAAAAAAAGATCTTCTATCAAAACATTGCATTCAGAATTCGGAATTACGACTGTTCAGAATTATGTAGTGTACCCGCTGCTTGACGTTAGTTTAAAGGATAAGATGGTCTTATATAAGGTGGAAAACTGTAGGTTATTAAATACTAGCGTCTGCTCACGGCTCTAAAGAGGTTCTAGAATGTCTAAAGAAGTCTCATTTAATTAAATTATTAACAGGGTGTTTTAATGTAGCAAATTTGTTTCCTAGTTTTCTCCAAAAAAACATAAGAAAACCTATGATGTTTCATACTTAAATGTACTCCGAGAACCGAGTACTATCAACTGTAAAAATATCCGTGACTAATTTGTTAGCACCTTATTATATGTCCGTTGTTTAATTATATTTTTACCCTTTTTGTCCCAAGGCACCACCGCTTTAACATATTTATTTATAACAGTCCGAAGACTTTCAACGATATCGCATATCCGCATCCCGCTTTCCCGCCCAACGTATCCCTCAAATAAAATACACGCGTCCTTTATAAACCTGCATTAATATTAAGTTTGGGACACCGTTAAAAATAAAAATACATACTCCACGATGTTTTATTGACAGCATGTTGAACTTTAGTGGGACACCTTAAAATTCCTTCCGATTTTTCATTTCTCCGAAAGTTATTTATATTGCGCTGCAGCCATTTTAAATTAAGACTGCGCCGAGCGTACGCCGGATGTTCAGTGGCGCCCTCATTACTATTATTGTGTTTTCTAATAAACTAAAGTATTTTCTTGAAATTGGTCGGTAGATTTTTTTACTACAAATGAAAACACAACTTATAGGGTATATCACATAATTTAATAACAATTCACCTTCGAGTTAGCAACTTAACGGAAAAAAGTGGCCACTTTTTCCCGTTAAGCTGACTACTCAAAGGGTAGGTTATTAAAGTTTGTTACGTATCCCATAAATTGTGTTCTTACTTGCGCTATAAAAACGTATCGTCTGATTGCAAGGAAATTCTTTAGTTAATTAGAAAACACAATAATAGTAATGAGGGCGCCACTGGACGCTCGACGTTTGCTCGCTGCAGTCTTAAATGCAAAATTCAATTGTTTTATGTATATTGTAATAGGTTCGGTTAGGTTTGATTTATAAATGACATCAAAAAGGTGCGTTCGGAATTATGAAAATTCGCAATTTTGATCAATTTGGAATTATGACTGTTCGGAATTATGTAGTGTACCCAGAAATTTAATTCAAAATCGTTATTGTATTGGCTTAGTGACTACATCTGAACAGCATATGATCGTAATTTAACTTTTTCTGCAGCAACTATCTACACTGGCGAGCAAAAATATCAGGTTATTTTGTAAAGCTTTAGTCGAAACCGACACCCTTTTTTGCTTGAAAGTAAATCACGCACGGCTTTGTAATACGAAAGCTCTTAAGTACCTCTCCGAAACAGCCTTATTCTTAAATAACCATTTCGTAACTAGCTTTTTGTCTTATTGATATAAAACGATTTTTGGATTCTATCACTTAACCTGTTATAACAACGTCACTGGTTTCAAGACGATGAGTAAGAAAACTGAGATTTATTATATTTTAGACAAAGAGCACGTTTTTTTTTCAATTAAATATACACATTTACTCTGCTTAGTGATAACTTGTTCTTAAAAATAAATTAGGAAGCTAATTTTATGTTTCTGAAAAAGCTGTAAAACGAAAAATTATTGCTGACAATTTTATTTAACCAGTTTCTGATTTATAATACAATTGTATCAGGGTAGAATTGTTTAAAAGTGAACGAATCTCTTAATATCATCACTTTCATTTAAAATAGAAGACAAAAAGTATAATATTTGTTAGACACAAATTTACTTATCTGATACAAATACAAAAAAAACATATATCAATGTACAGTCAAGGAAATATATTATTTAACACTTGACGTCACACGTAAACTATACTGCCATTGACAATATTGACAGCACAAAAAAAAAAGTTTTTTTTTTACTGGCTTTCCAATGATTTAACAAATGTCATGTAGGAAGGAATAAGTTAGGGAAACAGGATTGTTGTTCCTTCACACGCAACAAATAAGTTTAGTATTGTTCTTCTGCTGTCAACGTCATCAATATTCAGAAACCCTATGGTCGTAATGTGTCAAGATTGACTTCCTATCGGCCGGGCACTATAGCCATGTTATACGTTTCCCAGCGTGACACGATTAATGACATAATTACGTAAGACTGCACCGAGCTTACGTCGAGCGTCCAGTGGCGCCCTCATTACCATTATTGTGTTTTCTAATTAACTAAAGAATTTCCTTGCAATCAGACGATATGTTTTTGTAGCGCAAGTAAAAACAAAATTTATGGGATACGTAACAAACATTAATAACAATTACCCTTTGAGTAATCAGCTTAACGGGAAAAGGTGGCCACTTTTTTCCGTTAAGTTATTAACTCGAAGGTGAATTGTTATTAAACTATATGATATACCCTACTTATAAGTTGTGTTTTCATTTGTAGTACAAAAACCTACCATCCAATTTCAAGAAAATACTTTAGTTTATTAGAAAACACAATAAAAGTAATGAGGGCGCCACTGTACGTCCGGCGTACGCTCGGCGCAGTCTTTAGGTAAGGTGGGGCAAGTGCGTCCACGCGGCAAGTCTGTCAAACCAACAATATTTCCTAAAAACCCATATGGTAAAAAAAAAGATAAAAGATATTTATTCAGTAAGTAGGACGCACGGGCACTTTTGCACGTCAAAAATCTACCAGCGCTTCACACTGTTACCCCAGCTGACCTTGCGTCAAACTGCAACACAAACAAATTCTTAGACCACAAAATGTTATGTATTTAATTTAATCCTAAATCTTATACGCCCAATATGTATAGGTTATAGGTTATAGGTTGTAGCGGGCTAATTTCCGCAACTCGACGACTTAACAAATGCGCCTTTTTTGCGTGCTGGGTTACTGGCACTACTCTTGCCAGCCCAGTTCAACCAGAAAGCCTAGCAGACCCTTGATGTTGCCGACGGCCTCTGGTAGCGACCTCGGTGTTCCGAGGTGACGTGCCCGGTATGTTGCCACCTCTGGACATTCCATGATGACGTGGGCTGCGGTTTCCTCCGCCGTCATACAAGCTCTGCACAGGGGGCTGTCTGTAACACCTAATGTGAACAAGTGTTTGTTAAACAAGGCATGGCCAGTTATGGCTCCAGTTAACAACCGGAGTTGGGCCCTTTTGAGTAATCGTAGCTTACGCGACAATCCGGGATTGATTATCGGAAGAGCTTCCTTACTCTGCCTGCAGGTGTCTAGGTTGCTCCAGTGGTGCTGGTGCTTTACCTTGGTGATTCGCCGCAGTTTGTTCCGCAGCCAGCTGGTCGGCAGGGGCAGAAACGGTTCAGGACCTATCAGTTCCATTTCTGAGCCCCTTCTCGCGAGTACATCAGCCGCGTCGTTACCGCGTGAGTTGCTATGTCCCTTTATCCACTGTAGGGTGATGGGGTTTAGGTTACATACCTTAGAGAGGGCGTTGTGACATTCGTATATTAGCCCTGACGTTACTGTATAGCACTGTAAGGCTTGGAGAACTGATCGGCTGTCGGAGAGTATACGGATGGGGAGATCCTTTACCTTCCTTTGCTCAATCGCTATTGTAGCCATAATGATGCCCACGCATTCTGCCTGGAAGACTGTGGTATGGGCTCCTAATGGCGTTGAGATATGTATGTTTAGATCTTCTGAAAAAGTACCTGCTCCGGATCCAGACTTTGTCTTGGATCCGTCTGTGAAGATCCTTACTTCCCTGGGATTGAGGCCTTCCCACGGATCTTCATACAGTTGAATTTTGTACTTCTTGTCGAAGATAAACTGTTTCGGTATTCTGTCGGTAGCCGCCTCTATGAGTGGCTCCTCGTTAACCGCTTCATAGAGTATTTCGGTGTGTGGTACCCTGGCAGGTTTCCACAGGTGCAAATTCCTAAGACGTACCGCTGTTGCCGCCGCCTCCTGCTGGATGAAGAGGTGCAGTGGCGGGAGGTCGAGTATGGCTTCCAGGGATGCTGTGGGCGTAGTCCGCATGCATCCGGTGGCTGCCATGCCGGCTAGTCTCTGGAGTCGTTGTAGTTTTGATTCCACAGTGGACAGTCTGGTGCGTGGCCACCAGACTACCGCACCATAGGCAATGATTGGTCGTATCACTGACGTGTAGAGCCATAGGATGATCTTGGGGTGTAGACCCCATGTTTTACCTACCATCCTGCGACACTGCCAGAAAGCGATTGTTGCTTTGTCTATCTTGCTGTTCAGGTGTTTGCTCCAGTTCAATTTGCTGTCAAGTACGACTCCTAGATACTTTACCTCATTCGATAGCTGGAGTTCTGTTCCAAACAACTTGGGGAGTTGGTAGTTGCCCAGGCTGCGTTTGTTAGTGAACAATACCATCTCCGTTTTCTTTGGGTTGACGGATAGTTTGTTGGTTGAGCACCAGCGTTCTACGATACTTAGAGCTGCGCGGGTGACGTCGCAGACCGTGCTGGTGACGTTGCCGGTTGTGAGTATCGCTATGTCGTCCGCGTAACCTACCGCGTAGTAGCGACTGTCGTTTAGTTTGGCGATCAACTCGTTCACAACTATGTTCCATAGTAGCGGGGAGAGAACGCCGCCCTGGGGACAGCCCTTTGCCACCATTGCTAGTTGGTTGTTGTTTGCATTGAGTCTGATGACCCTTTTGCTAAGCATATTACCTATCCATTTAACCAGGGTCGGGTTCGCCCCGTGCCTGACTAGCGCGGTTGTTATGCTGCTGAAGTTGGTCTTGTCGAAGGCCCCCTCAATATCTATGAAGACGCCTAGGCACATTGATCTGTTCTTGATGGCTTCCTCTACCTTGCTTACTACTGCATGTAGGGCTGAGTCTGTAGATTTACCTTGGCTGTAGGCATGTTGGTTTGGGTGCATTGGTGTGTTGACCAGGCAGCTCTCCCGCAGATTCCTGTCGCATAGCCTTTCCAGGGTCTTTAATAAGAACGAGGTTAGGCTGATGGGTCTGTAGGATCTGGGGTCTGAGTAGTCGCTCTTACCTGGTTTCGGTATGAAAATGACTTTGACCTCCCTCCACCGCCTGGGCACATACCTGTGTGCTAGGCAAGCAGTTAGGATCTCGGCAAGAGTCCGAGTTAGTCTTTCGCCACCCCACTTCAGAAGTGCTGGAAAGACCTCGTCCAGACCTGGTGATTTGAAGGAGTCAAAGCTGTTAATTGCCCATTTAACTTTATGGGGGTTGATTACCTCGTGTGCCCGTACCCAGTCTACCGTGGTAGGGGGGGCTTCTTCGCTCGTCCAGCTGGTCGACTGTGATATCACACAGTCAGGGAAGTGCGTTTCTACGAGGACCCGTTCTGCCTCCTCTGACGAGCTGGTGAGTGTGTTGTCTGGCTTGCGTAAGGAACCCATGGTGTGCGTGGTCTGGTTGGAGAGAACCTTCCTTACCCTATTGGCCTGTGAACATGCTTCTATGTTGTTGCAGAAGTTACGCCATGAGCTCGTACTCCTGTACCTGAGGCGTTTCTTGTACCTAGACTTAGTCGTTTTGTACTTATCCCAGTCGTGGTCTGCGCCTGTGTTCATTGCTCTGTTCAGTTGTCGCCTCATCTTCTTCCTGAGCCTCTCCAGCTCAGGGCCCCACCATTTACCTTCGCTGTTGCGGCTGGCCGGGGGGTTAGAGAGAGGACAGGCATGCTGATAACTTGCTACAATGGCCTCCGTGAGGATAGTTACCTGGTTTTCTATCGCTTCGCAGCTCTCTAGTTGGAGTGGAGTCGCCGATGGCAACGTAAGTTCCAGCCGCTCAGCGTATTGCAAGCGGTTGGTTCTTCGTGGGTTCCTCCTAGGAGCTTCTGCGATTGTATTTACCTGAATATCGAAACGTATCCATCTATGGTCTGAGCACGACAGTTCCTTTGAAACGTGCCATCCCGTGATGTGCTGTGAGGTTTCTTCAGTTGCTAAAGTCAAGTCAATGATTGTGCTACTACGTCTGTTTACGAATGTGGGTTCAGAGCCTGTATTCAGGATGTTAAGGTTAGTTGACATTAGGTATTCTACAAGTAGCTTACCTCTGTTGTTGGCGTTTTTCATGCCCCAGAGGGGGTGGTGTGCGTTGGAGTCCGTGGCCACAATTAGCGGCAGCTTGTACTCCTCACAGTAGGTCACCAGCCTCGTCATTTCGTGTGGCGGCGGATCTTCTGCCTCTGGCATGTAGATCGAGGCCAGGACCACCTCCGGCAGGCTGGAGTCTTGCGCCCCTCGCACCTTGATGGCACACAGGTCTCTAGAGCAGAAACTGGTTAAGGGTTCGGCATGTATATTCCTGGTGGTGTAAATGCAGGTCCGGGGGTTATCCGGTCCCGTGTGCACTATGAGCTTACCTCCAATGTTTCGGAGCCCGCATATGGCCCCCTTCCTGATCCACGGCTCCTGGATCAGGACCACGGCGGTGTTGTTGGCCTCCAGCCACTTCCGGACCTGAGCCGTCGCGGTTTCGCTGTGGTGGAGGTTTGTTTCGAGGATGCTACAACCGGGAGAAGGGGGTTCCGTCATTGGTGCGAATCCCCGATGACCCCTCCCCGCCGTCCCCCTCGCCGATGGCCAGCAAGCCCAACCCCTTTGCGCACTCCTCCCCGCTCTCCGACGGGTCACGGAGGAGCTCTTCCTCGTCGTGCTCGGAGCAGGGGGCGCCTTGCGCCGGGGATTGGGACCCGGGCGTGACCACGACTGCGTCGTCGGCCGTGCCGGTCACCGTGGCCGTGTCCATCGGCTCTGGTTCTGGCTGTGAGCCTGATGTTGTGGCGTTGGTGCTTGGGGGTGGAGTCTCCACGTACTTCCCCCGTGGCCCCTGAAACTTCAGGTACACCGACCCACACAAAAATGCGAGCCGGCGCCCTCTGTCCAGGATGGCCTGCACCTCCGTCTCCGGTATGCTGACAATGGCGAAGGTTTCTCTACCTTGCCTGTCTGCGCTGTGCAGAAGCCACCGGTCTATCTGCACCCAGGTGTTCTGGTAGCGGAGCGAGTGCGCTACTACGCCGAAGTCGTCATAAACACCCGGGAGCAGAATGCCGCAGCGTACTCTGCGCGGTATCTCGCTCTGGCGCTTCACCACCAGCTTGTCTCCTGAGGAGAGGGTGATGGTAGCCACGCACTGTTTGAGCCAGGATACCGCTGCTTGGTCCCCGCACCACAGCCTCAGGGTGCCGTTCACGTGTAACGGCTTTCCCTGAAACTGTGGTCCGCCCCTGCTCTGCAGGTTTTGGACCGCTTCCCTCATCACGCGGGCTTGGATGAGGTTTAGGGCCTCGTCAGCGAGTTCAGCCGAGAGGTGACCCGTGGCTGCTGATGTGACAGCAACCATCAAGTCCGCTCTCGCCGCGTCCGCGTACGCTACTCGTGGGGTTCCCGGCGACGGCTCGATCCTCTGCTTTTTGGGTTCGCCTCTCGGAGACAGAGTCTCGTCCAGGCGCACCCTCTTAGCATTGGCTCGAGCCACCGCGGGGCTCCCCTCCGAGGCCCTGTTGCCAGCTCCTTTCCCTTTGGGAGCGGCACGGCTTGTTGACGGGTGACAAGGGTCACCAGCAACGCCTCGCACCGTCTCCGTTCCGGGAGCACCTGGTTGTTGGTCAGGCACCGGAGCAGCAGCTTGTAATATGCAAAGGCTGATTATATTTCAGCACCCGTATAGTAAATTGTACGCCACGTGGTTCACTTTACACCCAGCAGTTAATTACCGCTTCTACCCTTCCAATTACGTCATCTAAAGTATGAAATTCATTTAGCAACTGGCTCGTAACTGAGTTGCCACTTGGCACTAACTTGCCAAGCGCTGTCCTGAACGGTTATCGTATTTTAGTTGCGTTCTGCACTTCTATTAAAATTACGATCAATTTATAACAGCCAGTAGTTTAAGGATATTTTTTATGTACTCTTGTAGCTTAGAAATTCGCAATGATTGATTAGTCAATACATTTTCACAAAGAATATAGTTTAAAGAATTAATAGTATTTTATTTTTTTCAAATACTTTCCTGTGTTGTACCTACGTTTATCCACCCGTTGTTTTAATTTATCTCTCAATCACTCAGAGGTTTACTGGAAGATATCTCTTAAAAGGATAAGTTCGCCTTTATACATACCTACCTTTTGTGTCTCTGCTTCATTTTTAAATGTTTTTTCTGATTGTGCAATTTACACATACATTGCTCGGAAAGGGGTCTGAATTCGCATACAAACTGAAAGATAGAGTTCTTATTGTAATTAAACCTTGCGACTTACACGAATTATTGTAAACTGACGAATCACTCAATGAAATGAAAGTTTGAATACGTTTAATTCTAGTAATATTGTACTTATATGTTAAATAAATACTATAATATTTCACGAATGTTTTCCGTAACTCAGCGAAAGCTTGTAGTTATTAACGTTACAACTTTGATCAAAACTACAAAATTCACTTAACGATGGAATAACTCGATAATGTAGAAAATCCAAATAAAAATCCCATATATATATTCTGATTCATAAATGTTTTCCCTATACGTTCATTATTTCTGTGATAACCTCCTCCGACAGCAAATCCCCTGTACTGTATCAATTTCAGATCGATATATGGTTACCTGACGAACGTCACGATAACAACACAGTTTTACGACTTTGGGACGAAGTAGTAAACTCCCATGTAAGACATCAACTATAAAAACCTACTTAGCGAAAGTCGGACGTGTGCGTTGAAGGTTCCGTATAAACCTATAACTGATTTGAGGTTAAAAACTCGCATCAGAAGAGGAATAATACACTCAGGAACAAAAATATCGGGTCAGAGGGCCATTTTCATACAAACGAGGCTATTTCAAAGCCTTGGTTCCTCGCCAGGGGATGCATGTAGTGAAATCTGATGATGGATACCCCGAGCATCAATACAGGACTTTCAGAGTGCCTTGGATACCTAACTGATTGAATCTGCGGTTGACGCCGGAACTGGGCATGTTCAGAAAAACATCTAAAATGACAATAAAATGTAAGGAAATCCAAATGCTGACCCAAACTATCTCGCTGTGGTGTCAACTGATTGTGCAAACAGTTAGGGATCTTAAAAACTTTTGACCTCCTCTATTGAACCTTGGAGTATCCACCATTCAAACTCACTCAAAACAACGCCTGGCTAGGAACCAAGGCTTCGAAATAGCCACGTTTGTATGAAAAACGCACTCTGACCCCTTAGTTTTGCTTCTGAGTGTATGAAGAGACATTTATTCCCTGACCCTAAAACACACACATATCAAAAAAACAATGAAGGCAACAGCTGCCTAATTGAAAATGCATGCGCTAAAATGTGTTGTTTCATACTTTGACCGGACTACTTAAACTCACCGGTTTATATGAACTGCGTCGAGTTGAAAAGGGATACGCTGAAGAGAATCACACCCCAGAGGCTCTTGCTAAGATGCACGACTCTAACTAGCGTTTCTATTCGTTTCGTTTTTAAACCAATCGCGTCACTGGTAGATCACGTGACTTTTCGTATCACGTCATCTACCAGTGACGCGATTGGTTTAAAATCGAAACGAATAGAAACGCTAGTTAGCGTAGTGCAAGTGCATCTAGGCAAGTGCCTCTGGAATGTACGCGAATACGGGTTCTGCAGAAAAAAGCTTTCTAGGAAACGAAATTTCTGCGAAGTGATACGTTCTATGAAAGGCGTGCCGGTGAAACAAAGGGACACCAAAAGCTGGGCATCCATGGTCAGTGCAGTTGCCTAATTAAATGGATGGACCAATGAGAGTCGAAGCACAGAAGCGACACGGAATGTTACAAGGGAGTTTCAATGTAAAAGTTAACACAGATGCAGAGTTGGGTTGGAGTAAAAGCGATTCTGGGGTCTTAGTTTGTATTTGGATGCCTCATTCGCCTTTTAGGTTTAAGTCTTAGTCCGTGACTTGGCTAGTCACCGAGATAAAAGTTTTGACTTCGATGCAATATGTTAAACGCGAGTTAGACTGGGCAAACAATGGATAAGTTTAGGTATTGCTGCCTTCTTCGTTTGACTTCAGTTATAAAGCAAGAAGCGGAGTTTTGTTATCTTTTTCTAACTTAAAAGTTAGAGTAAGACAGTAGCAATAGGTCTAAACCTCGTTTTAGGTAAGTTACTAGGATATTGTAACAATTTAGTTTTTTAGAAAAAAAAATGGCTTAATAATCCTAATGCAGTAGATCAACAATATTTTGTGGTTATTACACACTGGTTGATGCTATGAAAAATATTTTAGTCCTAATTGACATTAAAACATTTGAGACATTACCTATAAGTATTGCGTTAAAAAGCCCGTTTCCACACATTGACTACAGAACCCTTACTCCAAAAATCCTACACGAATAGAGTAAAACGGATTGTTTTGGCTGGAAATCTTGGCGAAACGAAACAGGCTTCGTTCCTTTATTTGTTCTATATAACGTTTTACACTGCCGGATATAACGTTGAGCGATTGCTGAGATATCCGGGAATTAGGGCCGGGTACAGTGATATTGAGTTACGAATTATTTGATACAGAATACCGAATAAGGTGTAACGTTTCGCTTAGCTATTGTGTTATGTAAAGGCTAATACTTTAAGTAAGCAATATACAGGGTGTCTCATTCAAATCGGTCAGTATGGGAAAGTCTGAAACTATAAGACATACGAAGATTTGTTCTTAGGAACCATGTCACCGATTTTGATAAAAAGAAAAACTGCATTCATACATTTGAAAAAAAAACTGTACCCAGCTAGGGAATCGAACCTGGTTGTTTTGAAAAAATAAACTTACACTATTTCTATTCAGATATCGATTGTGTAGGTCTTAAGCAGTAAATGTTTCTAAAAAACATGATGTCTTAAATCCAGAAAATGCATTGTTTTCACATAATTTTAATTTATTTTAATAGATGTTCGTAGTGACCACCGTTACAATATTCAACAAGTTCAGGCATGTAAAATTGCTGTTACCTAAACGTGTTGAATATTGTATTGAAAAAAAAAACGTGGTCACTTGGAACACCTATAAATTAAAGTATGTGAAAACAATGCATTTTATTCATTTTAAACATCATGTTTCTTAGAAACATTTACTGCTTAAGACCTACACAATCGATATCTGAATAGAAATAGTGTAAGTAAGTTTATTTTTTCAAAACAACCAGGTTCGATTCCCTAGCTGGGTACATTTTTTTTTTCAAATGTATAAATGCAGTTTTTCTTTTTATCAAAATCGGTGACATGGTTCCTAAGAACAAATCTTCGTATGTCTTATAGTTTCAGACTTTCCCATACTGACCGATTTGAATGAGACACCCTGTATACTTATAATTATATGATTCATTGCTTCTTTGAAGTAACTCTATTAACAAAACATATTTTTTTTGTATAGGCACAGAAGTTGATGTGTCACCTTCGGGGAGAACTCGTTGTCATCTCGAGCGTCAGTTCACAGAAGTATTTATTACCATGCAGGAGAGGTATGTAAGTAAATATAATATTTTTTGTTTTTATCATGATAGGTACTTAATTTTAGGTACGATTGCTTTGTTTAGAATCTAATCTAAACTTTAGATAGATCGTATTACGCTTTCTTAATACTGAATATTTTCAGCCCACTGAGATTTTTTTAGTAAATAAAGTTGAACATACGAGTAATTAAACTTGCCGCGGTTATCGCCTTTAAGGAAAAAACTGAACCTTTCCGTTTTATGCAATTTTTCTCATGTCACCTGGAAGATCGAGCGACGCTCGGGTTGAATTTTCCAGAAGATGACAACTTGACAGATCGATTTTTCGCTTCCGTAAACCCCTATATTGCAAATGTTATCGAAATCGTTACAGCAATTTTCGAGAACGTGACAAATATATGTACAAAATTGCTCGTTTAATAGTATAGGAATTATAGGATAGACGTTTTATAAAAAAAACCTGACTATTTCATTTCGACACTCCGACCAATACTAGTACTTATAGGTAATATCTAGATAAACTCGCAAATATTACACACATACATACATTAAATCACGCCTGTTTCCCAGAGGGGTAGACAGAGACCACTTCTTTCCACTTGCTACGATCTTGACAAATTTCTTTCGCTTCTTCCACATTCATACATCGAGTCATGCACGCACGTCGGTTTCGGGTACTTAAGATTCGGCCCTTTTCCAGTATTTCACCGATTTGACTCGAAAAAGTACGCCTAGGGCGGCCCCTTCCACTCGCAAATATTATAATTGAATTATGGAAAATAAATACCAGGAGTCCATAGTTCTCCTAGCATTGTTTGATAGCACTTAGGTTGCACACAGAGCGACGATCAGCTGATATATTGGGTGCTCTGCTTAATAGTTGAATGCAAGCTGTCATACACGTATTCTGCCCTCGAAGACAGCTGCCTTTATGACGTGCTCCTTGCTTACGAAATCAATCTGACGCCGGTAGGGTTGGCAACGTGTGAGTGTTAGTTAGTTTTTGACAGCATTAATGTCGCTGATTTTTGCACCATTACGAAGTATGTTGATAGGTATCAAACGTGGCAACCCATTGAAGTTTATTTTGAGTTAAATGTGAAAACCTAGTTTGATGTTGATATTATTACTGTGTTACTTAGAAGACTATTTTTGTGATAAATATATTTTACATTTGAATTTGGCTGAAGTTCTGACTTCCACGGTTGATTTTTTCTTTTTTTCTATAACTCTTGCTTTGTCGTCAAAGAAACACATCATGACCCTGTACATGTGTTATAAATAATATGGATTCTTCTATACATATATTTGGCTACTCTACATACAGTACAAAGAGCCCGCCAGATCCTTTACCTTCCTGGTATTATTCATTAGTACCATTGTAATGGTTTGTATTGATAAGCATGCTATTAATAGCTGAAGGAACGCTGTCATACACGTATTCTGCCCTCGAAGACAGCTGCCTTTATGATGTGCTCCTTGCCTACGTAATCAATCTGATGCCGGTAGGGTTGGCACGCGTAGGGATGACGAGGAGTGACAGTTATCTATAAATAATAAAATTTAATAAATAAATATACCTAGTCCCAAACTAAGCTCTAGGCTTGTACTATGGGTAATAGACAACGATATAAATACTTATATAGTACATAGCAAACATTCATGACTCAGGAACAGATATGTTTATGAATTGACATTTACTTTGACGTTTTTTATTAGTACGGCCTTAGTTATTTGATGACCTACACTAATTATTTCTAATGAGGGCAATTTTTTTTTCATAATATAATATTCCTATGGTACAGTGATCATTTATGGACATTGTCACTATAACGTCGTGTTTGAAATGTTATACAAAATTGTGAAACGATTGAAAGCGATAAGGTACAGAAACGATCACTTATTTATGCTGTTGACTGTACCTACATTACGATGCATTTGAATAGCAAAAATGCAAAATAGTGTTTGTTTGATCTTCAAGCGTGGAAAATCGTAGGTATTTTTTGCTAAATAAATGGCCTGACAATGATAAAGGCTGCTTATTTCACGCGATTTTTCGCGATGTTTCGTTCTATTCAATAATGTATCAGAAAGCTCTCATAAAGTGTGACTGAAATAACAAGAAGCGGTAGAAAAATAATCGGAGGTTTCCCTCTATCTCCTGAACTACTAGACCAGTACATATCATTTATGAACAACGTGTAAGTTTCAAATAATTTATCTAGAATTAATTCTCGCATCTGGCAACCCTGCGCCTCGTATGTGGGGCACGTGACATCGATTACCCACCGAATAGCTATTGAGGCAGGCTTGCCAGCATTCAATATTAACGGCCCTAAATCCTCCCGCCAATTAGCCGTGACGTCAAACAGGCCAGATCATTTGCCTCTGCTGGAAATTTATGTTCAGACATAAGCTCGTGCGTTCCAAATACAGCTGTAGCGGTTTAAAGGGACGGGGTATATAAAATATTTAGGATAACAACAGAATTAAGTGGTCCTTAAGTGAATATTTAGTAGGGACTTGTATTTCATCTAGACGAAAGAATATAAGAAGAATACCTATGAAAAACATGTGTATGAGTTGATCTATTACTGAGTTTCAATAGGTCAAACTTAAGGTTCGCATTGCGTGGACGAGAATCTTTTCAAATTGGGAAGATAATTCTCGCTAGTTTATGATAATGTTGTTCATTTCTGTGTGGAAAAAAAACATGCTCAATATATCAAATGTTTCCGAGAATATACTTTTAAGAATGTTTTACAATTTCGATATTGCTAGATCAGGGTATGTACACTCGCAGGAGTCATTGTGAGAAGAAAGACTAGCCTGGGTTGGATTTGTCTGCGGAACGCAACCAGATCGTTGGACCAAGGGTAAGGTTGTAACACAGTTTGTTTTATGCAACGGCAGCAGGAGCAGAAATAGCAGAAGACGGGACGAATTGGACAAGTTTAGACTGGTATCGCGAGAACCGGCTAAATCTAGATTTCTATTCTATCCTTTTCCATTCCATTCGTGCATTTCATTTAATTGCTCCTATGCTTATGAAACGGAGGAGAAATGAGGCAGTGAGACACTAAATAGGCTATGCAGTCTCTCTTATGAGTAGGAGCAACCATAACGTTAGCAAAATTATAACTATACGGTATAAGACGAAGTAGAATAGATATCTTATCTTGACTGAAATAATGAAATACCTATATTATACTACCTTAATTTATCCTTGAAGAGTATTTAATATACAGTTCGTAAATTAGGTACTCTATATTTTTCTAATACTTCAAACGATGACGAGACATAAATATTCATTGGTTTTATCTCGAGTCTAAAAATAATGATTATGTATTCAGACACTGTAAGTCCTTATTGCTTGTTTGGGCCTTTATGAGCGGTCAAAAACAGTTAAAGGGATATCATAGATATTAAAATTATTTTTTTTAACATACATTGCTTAATAAACACATTAAAAAAAATGCAGCAAGTCGCAATAATAATAAACAATATTATGGCTCAGAGCCAGCCAGATGCATTATGCTAACTAGTTTTTCTGATCACGTGACTCTTCGTATCGGCTAGTTACCGTAATGCATCTTGACTAGGGCCTTAGAACTCAGCGTATGCTGTGAGACTGGGTTCTAAACAGGGCTATTTTCTGCCTGTACGTCCGTCCCTCTTAATGTTTGAATAAGCGTTAATCTTTTAAACGTTATTGACGGACATATCCGCACTGGTGCAACAGCAACGACGAATTTTTCCATCATGGTTGCCAGTGCAAAATAGACTTGAGTTTCGCATGAGGCAAGGTTGACATTAACTCTGATTTTAAGCTGGCATTGGCATGCGAGTGACGTCTTTTGCATTTAGCGTTGATAAGGTTTAATGGCACACTGAATTAGTTACATCACGACGTAAAACATGAAACGAAACTTACGAGTGAATTAATCTGTGCAGAAGCTTACTTAGAGGCTTCATTAACTTATACATGATACGAGTATATGACTCCTACAGCTCTATTTCTCTTAGCAGGTTATGACAGCTTATAATAGAGCCTCGAGGCAAGGCAAGTTTTTTCACGGTGTTTTTCTTTGATCCTAAAATAAAGCATAATATGGTACTAATTATAAGACTGAAATTATTTCCAATAGACGTAACGTTACTGTCCATTTAATACTTGTTCTTATTTGTAACACATAATGGCTTATTTTGGGTTGTGTCCCTACACACCCCGTTTTACGGTACCTCGTCAGAAATTGTAAAATTCTCATGAACAGATAAACCATAATTATTATTATGTGATAAAAGCGTAATGTGGGGTAATACCACGGTAAAAAGTCTGGTATACAGCCCTTGGGGATTTCTTTTTATGGGTATGTAATAGACATAGATTATGTCATTACTCAAAAATCTAATTTATGTTCAAAATCCTAACCTCAACGGGCGCACATTCGCTGTGATTACTGCATTTTGGTTTAAGTGTTGGTATTTTTATTAATAAAACTTACCCTAACATTACGTTACACAAGTTCTCATTCACGTTTTTATGAAATGATGTTAAAGTAACGAAATTATCAAGATGGCAACTGTCAGATTTTGGTCTTTAATTAGATTTTCGAGTATACACACTTACAAATAAATACCCAAAGTTTCGATGGTACACTTGTTTTATTTAGCAAGAATTCAACAAAACCACATTTATAAATATAATTTAAAATGTCTTGTCACCTGTCATTTTAACGTCTTTTTGACGAGGGTAGTTTTGATTTGGGGGTGCTTATCCTCAAATTGAAAAGGCTGTATCAGACCAACGACGTGAACATGATAAAATCATATAAAAATACGCTCAAACGTTTCAGAACAGGAATTAATTGTCTGAACAAAAAGGATGACAGAAATGCAATAAAGAGATAAAGGAAGGAACAAGTTTGAGTGGCGTTTTTTATGAAACGACCGACAGTTACTCGTTGCTTTTTTCCATTAAACAGTTAATGATTCTTTCTGAATTTAAAGCTACGTTTATTTGGTACTCATTCGGTTTTAATTAAAACATTACAAATATGCTCTCATAAAATACGGAACGAAGCTGAAAGCAATACGTTCTGTGCAAACTTAATTCAAACAGGAAGTTTATTTGTTGAGTGCAACGACCAACGAACATTTTTACTGCATTTAATAGGCATGTTTTTTTTTAGAATTATTGCCAATATTATTCTACATCATCTTAAGCTTCCAGTGAGTCTCAAAATTCATGGCATACGGTTAAAAATAGTTATTAAAATGCTCAGAATGGCCTCTTCTGCCATCTCTAAAAGCCCTTGCCCTCGATTATGAAACACTCTGTATGTGCTTATTATAAACCCAATTAAAAATACTGTTAGAGTGTGTTTAAGGCGGGTTTGGCCGGTCACGATCCTAAAGAAAATATTTCAAGTCAAAGTTTTCTCACTGTTTCAATCTTAACTCTACAGTAAAATGTTTCAGCAAATAGGTTGCATCATAATTATTATGTTACTCATTTCTCTTTGGTCGTCCTGAATCATAACCATATAAAAATATATATTTTTGCCTATTTTACTCGGTCAATCAATATTATTTAATATATTATGCACATTTGATCTGACTACAAGTCAGTGCGACGTCGGAAATTGCGATTCTTACTGCTGCGGTGCGGTGGTTTCCATGGGTACAAAAAAAACAAGTATTTATTTATGAATTGTTTTTATAAATACATTATAGTACCTTAAAAACATTTGGCTTAATTATTCTCAAGATGCACAGAATTGAAATATTTTGCGTTGAGTGCAGCATGACCGATTAATTCACACCTGACAGGCCGCTACTGCCGCAGTGTGTTGAGGCGTGCCGCGTGGCTTTGCTTGCTGGTCATCTTGTACAGAAATACGAAGACCATGTTGCACTAACGGCAAGTTAACTAAATTTGTAGCCACGTTGAATGGGACGGTTTATCGGGTGTCGCCTTTCCCTGACATTAAGTTATGAGTAATGAGTAAACTGTAAGTTTTAACTATTAATAGTAATAATTTAATAGTTATAAGTCACCTTAATTGCCCACATACTCGTATTACATAAAATAGGTTCATGTAAATTACCAAAAATAGAATGGTAAAACACCCTTTAAGAAGATAAAGCGGTGTAATATGTATGTTTCCTTCCGCCGGTAAAGAGATACAACAGATATTATTTATCACGCGGTTCGGCGTTTGACCCTTACGATGTACGCATTGGTTGGGGTACAAGTTAATAGCAGCAGCGGTTATAAAGTTTAACGTCAACACCTAGGGCCTAGTTCTTCTTAAATGATTTGCATGAAACCTAGCTAAAACCCAGAGCTAAAACACCTATTTTCAAATTAAAAAAAACCGGTTCACCCGCTTAGAGCTATGGTGCCACAGACAGACACACACACATACACAATAACATACACATACACACGTATAGCACTGAAGTCAAACTTATAACACACCACTCATTTTGCGTCGGGGGTTAAAAAAGGCTTTTTCTTATGTTCAGGCCAAGCATATCGTTGCTTAAATACTAAAGGGCCACAAATCAAAATGTGTTTGTGTTGCATTTAAATTCGGAATGCTATATACTTTAAGTTTCAAATCAAACTATGACTGTTTTTGTTTTGTGGCGCTTTTGTATTTCAGCAGCGATATAGAGACAAAATGCAACGAAAAGAGGTTTATGATTAAATTGCTATTTATTGAGGTTAATGAGAGTTGCAATGTTATGACTAAAATCCTACAACTTCAACAAGGTGCTAGCAGTAATCGACTTTTGGAAACTATCAGAATTGACAAGAGCGCTAGATGCAACCATGCGGCAGCTTATGCCAATCGTAAAATAGGTAGGTACATTTTTAATATGTAACGATAACCGTCGTCAAATAAATTTTGTCTACGGCCAATGGTGATATAAGACATCCAGGCCGAGTTACAATCAGACTTCAATGATAGTTCAAATTTACATTTTAAGTGACTATGCTATATAGGTAGTTCTACGTTGGTGGTATGATGTTTGAATCTCCACGGTCGCTTTACCCAAGTACCACGTCTTCAGCTCTTGATAGAGGATGTACTAAATCACATTACACGGTTCTTTTATTTGTTCCATCGCCATTCTTTACGGAGGAGAGCCGCAATTGAATACAAAGACGCGTCTAATGTGTGTAAAACATAAACCTTACACTGTACGGAATCGTTTTGTTACGAGATTTTCCACGTTTCAGCTTAAATGAGACTTGGCTTGCTTTATATAAAATTGTTGTCTTGAAGCCAAAGTTCAAGTAAAATTACATTTTGTTCTTAGCTTTATTTGTTTTTTGTACAATTATAATTTGCGAACTCTTGCAAAATTACTTTATTTACGTAGATTTCGTTAACCTTTGCCACAGGAACTGTAATATTTTCTCAATAATAATTTGGTCTGTATCGTTCTTTATGCTCGAAAACATGTCTCGAATTTCAAGACCTCTGGAATGACGGTGTCAAAGCGATATCACGTTTATCTTATTTTAATTCAAAAGAGGGATAGTGTAAACATCTTCATAAGTCACGACACACTCTAAACGGTTGGGCCACTACTTAGTGAAACACGTAGGCGACTGCAACAGCACATGGCGTCGAAAACAAAAGCATAGAAATCGCGTCATCATCGCTGCAGCGTCTCGTGGCATGCTTCAAGCATGTTTATGCTTTTGTTTTTCGCTGTTGCCGTCGTACAAAGTCGTGGACTCTTAACGAATGTTTTTGTTTATAAACGTATATGCTTTGTCTGCTAACGAGTATTCGTTGCTTCTCCGCGAATTTTCAATAACAAACGCTTACCCTGGCTGGAAACGGATTTCTACACGACTAAAGCTAGATCTTGCTCCGAAAGTTCTTTTGAAGACGCACGGAGTCGCCTTTAGAAAAAAGTTGAATTAAAATGTTAATTAAATTGCACGATGTTTTATGGTTTTCCTTCAAGATAGAGTTGATAATAACTATAATAAGGTACGTTTCCTCATTTCTATCTTACTTTTTCAAAAGAAAGCAGTCAGGGGTGTCAGGGGTGTCTCTCAAAAAGAACGGATGGTCGGACAAACGAGCGAAATCACAACGGCGAGTTTAAGTATTCCCGTCAAAGCGAACGAAACACATTTTAGAGCGTGCATTTTCAATTTGGCAGCATGGCTTTTGTCAATAAGATCGAACGCGCTAAAATATGTTTTTTTCGCACTGACGGGACTACTTAAACTCACCGCTTGGACATTCACTCTTTCGTCCGTCTGACCGTCTTTGTTGAGAGAATCACTACCCTAGTGTTCGATATAAGAAAATTAAGAGAATATGCTGTAACCATTTCTCCAATTTTATAAAATCTCCGTCGACTTTATTTTCTGCTTTATCACCCTGGTGCAATGATATTTTAACTAGAGCTTCTCTCGATGTGTCGCTTATTTCCGTCTACTGATAACAATAAAAGTCTTGGCCTCTTCCAATGATGCAGCCTATCACTTAGGTACTCATTATCGTTACAAAATAAAGTGCTCAAGGTACAATCGCAACCCTTACCTAAACAAAGAAAATAACTTACATTTCGTTGAATTATGACAAGCCAACGTTGTTGTTTCTATTAAAAGGTCGACATCATTAAAGACAGTACTTTATCTAAAGGAAAAAATCTCTTATACTCGTAGAGAACTTCCTTATATTCGTCTTAGCAACTTATCGCACAAATAAGGTAAGCTGCTTTTATCCTGTTAGTCGCTCAAAGACATCAATAATGTTTTGACGAGCTGAGAAGAGGATACGATAACCATGCCGTCTCCAAAACAATGTAATGTATCCCTTTTAGGCTTGTATTCGTACTGTATTTACGAGGTAGGTACTAGACAACGGTAAACAAATTTTTATAGAGAATTGATCTAATACTTAACACAACTGAAACCTCTCCCTACTGGGAATAAAGGCGTGAGTTTATTATGTATATGTGTATGTATGTACAGTCAGCAGCAGAAGTAGCTAAGCGGGCCGCGTGTTCAAAATGAACTACGCACGTTCTTAACTTCTTAATAATAAAGTCGTGTGTAGGTCATTTTGAACACGCGGGCCGCTTAGCTACTTCTGCTGCTGACTGTACTAACTAGAGTTAACAGGTGTTTCTTTAGTATTTTCGTAAATAAATAGGTTGTCCTATTTTATTATATTATTTAGTGACACGATAAGATGGTAATAATTTATTGGGAAGTTTAGTATATCGATATCGAAAGTCGATAAATGAGAAGCCACTTTGACGCTTGTAATGTTAACTTTATCTGGGTGACTGTCTGCGGCATCGTAGCTGCCAACCGGATGAATCGATTTGGATGCGGTTTATTTAAGATAAACTCAGTTTGGATGGTTCTTAAGGTACGTTTATTGATAATCGGTTTGGCCGTTTAAGACTGCGCCGAGCGTACGCCGGATGTACAGTGGCGCCCTCATTACTATTATAGTATTTTCTAATTAACTAAAGAATTTCCTTGCAATCAGACGATACGTTTTTGTAGCGCAAGTAAAAACACAATTTATGGGATACGTAACAAACTTTAATAACAATTACCCTTTGAGTAGTCAGCTTAACGGGAAAAGGTGGCCACTTTTTTCCGTTAAGTTGATAACTCGAAGGTGAATTGTTATTAAACTATGTGATATACCCTATAAGTTGTGTTTTCATTTGTAGTACAAAAACCTACCGACCAATTTCAAGAAAATACTTTAGTTTATTAGAAAACACAATAATAGTAAGGAGGGCGCCACTGTACAGTCAAGGGCAAAAATATGTATACACTTTAGTACCTTGTCTAATTGTCGTCATATTCGAACTGCCATATATGAACTGTCACAGTGGTTAAAGTGACAAGGTACTAAAGTGTATACATATTATTGCCCTTGACTGTACATCCGGCGTACGCTCGGCGCAGTCTTGCCCCATCCGCTGCCTATGTCCAGAAAATCTGCCTAGCACGAGCGAGATGCTGGCTCCGAAAGTGTTTAGAGATATAAAAAATTAAATACATTTATGCAGTAAGTCTACCACGTCCACTCTGAAAAGGGCTCGCCGTCATACCTAGGGTTTCTATCTACGACTATTTTATAGTTATTTAATACGGAACCATAACTCTAACAAGTTCGCATTTAGGCTAAGAGAGAGAAACAGGCGCCGAATAAATTCAGCTGGCGGTCATTACAGTAATGGTGCGCGTTAGTCGGCGGTGCATTTTTTATTTACTACTGAAAACCTCCTGCGTTCATTTTCACAAGAGAGTTTGATGGATAGTGGTTGTATAATGATGGAACTCTTTATTATTAATGTAGCTTTGTGAGAATCTTTGGAAATAGGTCGTTGAATCCCGAATAAATGCAATCTGTTATAATTAGAACACGGACACTTTTTATCCACGTTTAAAATAATTACGCGTCCTACGTGGACGAAGACACGGACTAAAAATAGTGCTGGTAGGACCTTGCTGCAGTGTTTGCATAGTTGTGTTCCGGCGTGAAGAAAAGACAACCGGTGAAATTACTAGCATAGGCATTAAATAATTGAAGAATAAGCTTAGGTACAGTCGCGGAAAGAAAAGGTTGACCACCTTAAGATGTGTTTTTGCTTGCTCAGTATAAGTTATCACGTTATCAGTATCTGCTTATCGAACGAGTATGACAGTTTCCGTCATAATGAATGTCATTTCACTACATGGCCCACATACATGGTTACCATGGTCACGTATAAACAACAGCCACTATTGGTTCAAACCGAACTCAAGTCTATATTGGTCGTTACAAAAGTGTTGCTATGGTCACGTATAAACAACAGCCACTATTGGTTAACTGAACTTAGTCTTTATTGGTCGTTACAAAAGGGTTGCTATGTTCACGTATAAAGGACAGCCACTATCGGTTTAATATTATTTTTCTCGTCTGTTACATAGTTTAAAAAGGTAGCATGCACTTGCAATGCACAAATGAATTTATTTGAACTGGTCAACCTTTTCGTTCCGCGACCTAATTAACTTTCCTGTATAAAAAATCTTTGTAATTTTTATAATTCTCGTAATGTAATAGAAAAGTTTAATTGTTAACTATGTGCACTGTTCTGAAAACCACCCGTATGGAATCTTATACCTAAATGATTTAAAACCCATTACACGCATCCAAAATTATAGCTTGTTATGAACCCACGAGTATTGTACAGAGGGCCAGTTTTACGTCCAATAAAGCTACTACACACTATACATTTGTATTTAGAAAAAACCAAATAAATTCCTCACACGCCCTTATTACAATCATGAACAACACTTCTTAATAACGACTGGGTCTAAGGAAGCTGTATAACGGGCAACTAGTTGCTCGCAGCCGTGTAGTCGCGCTACGGATATAGTCGGAGGCTCATTTTTCACGGACGCAATTTGTCGCCGCCGCACTAAATTGTCATCGTGTTTCGGGAGTAAAACATTAGTGGGACGTGCATGGACTACGGAGAACAGCTACATTACAGTGGTATATTAATTAATTATTTGTTCCATAGCATTTTATTTGTATGCCTAAGTCGACTAACTACCTCTCCGAGTGTTTTGGAATTTTTCGTGTTTACCGTGTCTACATTGTTTTTTTATCTGTGGGAATGAGGTGAATGAGCACACAGGTCACCATTGTAACTGAGAACTGAGACCCATAGACATTTGCATCCTCAAGACTTAAATATCACGTTTTCAACCCTGAAAAACCAGGATGGAATACCTGTCTGCTAGTAAATTAATCATAATTTATTAACTTATTTTTCAGCACGTTCGATTAAAGTCCAGTTTGTGGCGATCCTTTGGTTTATAAAACATTATAAATATATATTCTATATTAAGACTCCATACCTTAACAACATACCCATGACATTGTCAAAACCCTTAATTTTTCACCTATTGCAATGGTTTTACAAAACAAAAATACCTGTTTTTGAACTATTTAACTATTGGATGTAGGTTTAATACAAGCCGAACCTAATCTAATCGCAGGTTAGGAAAACCTTAAGAATACGAAGGAAAACCTTACAAAACTGATCAACATATACCTTATCATTAATCGGACCCGCGATACATTAGCACGAAAAGTTTTAGTACATATAATGGAACTGACCATGTCACATTTGAAACTTGCCATTACGATTGCCCAAGAACCAGGTCAGGTCAGGAATTACCTACACAATGGTAATTATTATCATAAAACCTTAAACATAACGTAGAAGAAGTATTACAATAACATTCAAACTTGGATGATGTTACGAATAGGAAGTAACACGGAAATAATGGCTGTAGACACCGTTGTAGAGATAAAGTATTGTTTGACAATAGATAACCAACAATGGACTGATAACTTGAAACAGTATTTTGAAAGAAGTTACTAATTGTAAACTAAAGTAAATGCAGCTAACACTTCAAAATGATTACTAGACTACATTCAAGAATTGTCACAAACAATAATCTCACCAAGTAGCTTAGCTGTATTCCTGCTGCCTGTGGCGCTTGCGGTGCTATATAGCCCTATGAATAACTAGCGTTATCCCGTGGCTGCGCCCGACTGGCATCCGCTTGTACTGCTAATGAAATTCTCGACATGTGTACGTTTTAAACATGTTACTTCAGTGAAATAGATGGCCGCGGGGATGTTAGTTGGAGACTGGTTGATGTCTTGATCTTTGACTGACATTGTTTGCTAGTGTCTTATAATAATGGTGAGTAGAAATAACTGGCCCACTATATTTTTCTCAATGAAATCACTTTATTTGCACGAAATTTTGTCTATTATTAAGTCTTTAACTTAAAAGTTGTCTGACTCAGGTCCAAACCAGTTTATAACAAACAATAATTCGGACAATCGTTATACGGATTCCGACCGAAAGACACCCGGATAAAAACATCATAGTCATTGAGTGCATATTTTTAAGTCTTTGGTGCGAAAAATCTACAGCTATACTAAACCGACATTTTTAATTCCCAATAGATATCTGGGTCTCACTGGAAAAACAATACTTAAATGTAATACCGCATAGTATGCCTCTGAAGATTAAAATTTCTAAAGGAACACTGATGAGAAAATTTTACGGATGACGTCCTGTCAGAATGAATTTCTATAACGGCATTCCACACGTAATTAATTCTAGGAAACGTAGCTCCGACAAGAGACTTCGAGGCACTTTTCCCTGTTTCTTATTACAAGGAGAAATGATTGTAGCAAACGACGCAATTTTCACATCACTTTAATCAGTAAACTAGTGAACCTAACGATGCTTGTACGATTTAATTACTTTCACAAATTATGTTACGGGCTTGGTATCATCAGCCATAAAAGTGATGTGTTCAATCAAACCTTACGCCTTACGTTCAGTGGTGGTAGGACATTGTGCAGGGTCCGGCCCGAATCAATACCACCATTTTGGGTAATAGTCAAGATCCATTAACCTACCGCCAAATAGCAGTGTTCGCATTGTTGTGTTCCGGTTTGGGGATAAGAGAGCCGGTGAAATGACTAGCATAAAGGCATTCCATCTTAGTCCTCAGAGTTGGCAACGCATTTGCAGTCTTAGGATTGCACTGCATTCTTGTGAATGCGAATGTCTATGGGTCACAGTTTCCACTTACCATCAGGTGGCCTGTGTTCTCGTTTGTCTACTCTATGCCATAAAAAAAAAAAGATGCATATCGTGAACGTTAACGATTTTCGAAAATATTCAAATCGTCCGTAATTTTCAATTATTTTATGTGAAAATGGAGGCAGACGTGCAAGCGAGCCATCTGATGGTAAGTGATCATTGCGACCGATAAACACCCGCAACACTAGAGGAATCGGACTTTGAGAAAAGAGTAGGCTCGTTTTTTGAAGGTCGCTAAGCTGGGTAGTGATTCTCTAAACAACGACGGTCGAACGGACGGACGAGTGATGTCCAAGCGGCGAGTTTAAGTAGTCCCATCAGAGCGAATAAAACACATTTTAGCGCGTGCATTTTCAATTAAGCAGCCTTATACGTTCAACCCATTGGCAGGAACCATGCTGCTAAATTGAAAATGCACGCGCTACAATGTGTTTTGTTCTCACTGACGGCACTACTTAATTTCGCCGCTTGGACATCACTCGTTCATTCGTTCACCTTTGCTTCTTGAGAGAATCACACCCCTGGTTCCAAAAAGATAAGGTGCGTGGCAAGAACGCCCTCGAACGCACAGTATTAATAAACTTAAGCGCTTGACGCGACCGTCCGACGACTCCTCAGGGGTGTTTTTCTCTCAAAAACATTGGACGGGCGGACGAACGAGCGAAATCGCAGCGGCGAGTTTAGGCAGTCCCGTCAGAGCCAACAAAACACATTTTAGCGCGTGCATTTTCAATTAAGCAGCCTTATACGTTCGATCCATCGGCAGAAACCATGCTGCTAAACATCTTTTATTAATTTCACCAAAACATTAAAAAAAACCCGCCCAGTTGCGATTGGGAGTCGCGCACTAAGGGTTCTGTACCATTATCTATACACCGTTAGCAAAAAAATGGCATAAAAAAACCACGTTTGTTGTATGGGAGCCCCCATTAAATATTTTCGGTTTTTAGTATTTGTTGTTATAGCGGCAACCGAAATACATCATCTGTGAACATTTTTCAACTGTCTAGCCATCACCGTTGATGAGATACGACTGTATCTCCCTGTGGCAGACAGACAAACAGACGGACAGTGGAGTCTTAGTAATAGGGTCCCGTTTTTATGCTTTGGGTTTTACGGAACCCTAAAAACAATCAAATGTGGCCTGTGTAACTCGTACCGCAGTACTCAGTAATTTTAGAGATAGTTAACTAGTTCTTTTTTTTAACTTGTGTGTGAAAAATCTTTCTTAGGAACGACTTAATCTTCATTAACTGAGTCTTGAGTGCGGCCAGTAGTCGACCAAACTAACTTCGCGCAATGAGTCACAAAATAACAACCCACGAACATCCAACAAAACTTTACAATCAATTTATCACGTCAGGGGGGTTATTATGACATAGCTATGCAGTTCTGTTTACGCTGAGAGAAAAGGACAGAGCTATATAACTGCTATAGCTCTGTCCTTTGCGCTCACCGTAAAATGAACTGCATAACTGCATACCCATGTCTTAATAACCCCCCAGTTAGGCCAACATCAATATTTTTTCCTTCTTTAAACTAAATAATAGTTGCCTGATACTTGTTTTAAATACCTGCTCTTTGTGAATATTTTTAATTGCTTTCTTTCACGGCAATGGAGGTTTTCTAATTGACCCGACCGGGACCCAAGGACAATTTGCATCGTAAGCAGAATTCTTTATCAATCAACCATCCGCTAAGGGGAAATTTCGTTTCTGTCATGGTGATTCCACAAGTTTTACCCGTGGTAGAATAAAGTCTCATGTCATTCAGGTAGAAAACCCTTTTAGTAATATAAATTATCTTTGTTTTCTCTCCTCTGTTCGTGTGTTACTCGGAAAACTAGTGCAATTTGACTAACTTATAGGGTGTCCCAGAACATGCCGTAAATATTAAAGGATGATTCTAAAAGGATGGGTGCAAAAATAACTGAAATTAGTTTGCGGGGAGAAATTCTGTTACATTTTTTTTACCCGTAATAAGTAAATATTTATGTGCCACACATTCCGAAATTATGATTACTACGCCACCTTTTGAGACAAGATGCTAACCCAGTCTAAAGATTTTTTTTTTTCAGGACGTATACTCAAAGTTCATGAGAAACGAGAAATGCTTTATTGGCTTAGAAAGTATGGATTTATTTCAAATGCGTTGATATTTTGGAAATATGGTGTAGGTATATACTTGAGTACATTGCTACGTTATTGAGGATTACATAAATAAAGTTTTAGAATCACAAATGAAACCAATTTTTACCCAAGGGTGGTAAAGATGCACCGCAAGGCTCTTTAGCAGTATCATTAACTGCTTAGTTAATAAACGCATAGGAAAGTTAAAACTTTATTCTAGACCGGTATAAAAGGGGCTTTCTTATCCGTTAATATTCACATAAGTATCAACCAGAACTATTATTTTATATTGAACCCGTGATGAAATAAACGATCAAAACATGTCATCACATTAAGATTTTTATGGACGGTCTCCACAGCCCAACCATAAATTTTGTAGCGTATATACGTTCGACGCGTGCAAGTGAGATAATAGTCTATTATGACAGTGTTAAAAGAACACAAGTACAGGTACAGTTTTATCTCACGAAAGCGGGTTTGCTATACTTGCGTGTGTAGACGCACGTTTTTTTTTTTTTTTTATGGCATCGAGTAGACAAACGAGCTCACAGGCCACCTGATGGTAAGTGGAAACTGTGACCCATAGACATTCGCAATCACAAGACTGCAATGCAATCCTAAGACTACAAATGCGTTGCCAACCCTGAGGCTAAGATGGAATGCCTCTATGCTAGTCATTTCACCGGCTGTCTTATCCCCAAACCGGAACACAACAATGCAAACACTGCTGTTTGGCGGTGGGTTAATGGATAAGATGGTGGTAGCGATCCGGACGGACCCTGCACAAGGTCCTACCACCCGCACGTGCACGCTGTGTCTGAGTGCGTAGTTGTCAACGCTTAGCGACGCCGTAGTCAAGTGTAGGTGTCTATACCTGTTACAACTACGAGTATGTCAAACCCGCTTTCGTGAGATGAAACAACTGTATATGTCATATGGGAACTTTAACGCGCGCGACGAACCCAAATATCGCTACAAGTTACTAGTTTTTTTTTTTACCTGTGTTTTCGGTCTGTGTTCAGCAAAAGGAGCAGTAAATAAATTAGTTATCCTAAACACATTTCATCATTCAGTCGTGTTTAAACCAGTTAAAGAACGGCTTAAAAAATACATATCAATTTTGGACACAACTGTACCTTCGCGTAGTTTGTCATTTCCTAAATAT
Organism: Acleris laterana; assembly: GCA_963966035.1. Taxonomy (NCBI): domain Eukaryota; kingdom Metazoa; phylum Arthropoda; class Insecta; order Lepidoptera; family Tortricidae; genus Acleris; species Acleris laterana. The sequence continues at coordinate 13,853,456 of OZ014445.1, read as the reverse complement.
GGCGGAGCTCCGCACATTTCCGGTTCGCCTGCTTCATTAATCTTGCATACCTTTCACATGTATATGTATAGTATATGTGTATGAACAGGTACGTATTATCCCTAGGAAACATGATGAAAAGTTTGATTTTAACAAACTAACTAAAAAAGTAATGTGGAGTCAAGTCCGAAAAACAAAATTTTTAAATTATGTTTGTACTAGGTATCCATTTTGACATGAAAGTTTCTGTTTCTGTAACTGAAAAAAAAATATTTTACACATGCTAGCAAAATTTTACCTTTGGAGTCAAGACTATCAACTGTTTGTAAGGTTAAAAAAAATCAATAAATTTAACAAAATAAACACTTTATACTTGTCTTAAAATCAATGTTAACTGTACCTAACCTTTTAAAAGCGGTAAATAAAACACAGTTAAAGATCTGTGTGTCTTTTTTCAAGTAAAAGATGCCAATTAAGAAGAGAAGACTACCAAGTGAGAGTAGGGGAGACAGGGGCTAGTCGCAACAAATTTTATTCGTTTTGCAATATCTCCAAAAGTATGATATTCTTTGCAATTATTATTATGCCTTATTTTTATATTATTCAGTAATAAAAACTTGCCTAGATTGAAACAAGCACTTACCTCGTTTTTGACTAATAACAACTTAAATTAAAAAAAGACCTAAGAAAAGATGGATGGACTGTTTGAAAGATGATATGGCTAGAAAGGGAGTGACTACCAAGACGACGACTAATAGAGAAGTATAGAAGAAAAAAACACGTTGCGCCGACCCCACACAAGTTGGGATAAGGGCAGGAGAACGATGATGATGATAAAGAACTTGAATTAAAAATAGTGGTTTATTATTGGTTTACCTGCCTAATAACACATGTCTCATAACTCTACTCCATAGCATTTGGATGTGATGACTAAGATGTTGCAATTTTATTTGGAGTCACCACTAAGTCCCGACCGAAAACATATCACTGGGGCTTTATTCTATTCAGGAAATCCATATAGCTTTTGTCATGTTATCGTATTGTTAACGTAACGGTAGCTCTTATTTACTTGACAGTGATGGCGGCCGTGTTATAAACGAGACGATATCATGTAAAAAGCGATTTGTCTATACCTAGTAGAAAACCTGTTTCGTATAGTTAACGACGTTTCGTTTCGAATCGTTTATACTTTACTCCGTTAAAACCAACCCCGGTCTCCTATCCTATTTTTCTTGTTCACGGCGTCTGTCTGTCTACCGTAAGTAGTTTATTTTTCATTCGGGCCCCTTAGAGCGAGCATCGCGTCCGGTTCGGAGTCTAGAAAAAAGGAGCCGAGAGTTTTAAAAGGCAATGTTTTAGTATACGAATTGGTATCCCAAGTGGTAAGTACGTTACTTATTTCTTCTACTTCATAATGTTCATTGCCTTGACTTAAAAATAGCATTGGGAAAGAGCCTTATACTCCCAAAATCTGTCATATCATTTTTGCAACATGGTTTGGTTGCATACTGTCCTTTTTTGCACAGTCATCATCTGCTTATTGAAACCAAACTAGTGAGTGTAAACTCAGTGGGTCTACGTTGAGAATAGCCGAGATCCTGTTGCCATCTTCTGACTTTAATATCATATTAACTCTAAGGCGGACTTGCGCGGACCAGAGTTAGCCCTTAACCCAGAGTTAAGCGTCTACTTTTGTACGTGGTTTGCCGCCTAACCTCGGGTTAAGACGCTAACTCTGGTCCACGCAAGTGGGCATAAGACACCATTACAGGGTAGGGTTTTGTTTATGTTGATTCATGTAATAGTATCGTTGTAACTACAACATAAAGGCTATGACTATGACTATGAGTACTATGACTGTCACTATTATATTGCAATGCCAGTGAGTTTACATTATGCTTCAGATATCCAAAATTAATTTGAATTATTTGAGAACTCTTCAAATATTTTTTTTTGGTGTACGTACCTTGACGACCGTTTACTTTATTTTTAATTTAAGCTCTTTTAATATAAACCACATTTAGACCGATTTTTAATAATGAAATAAAAATATATGTCCCGTAAATTCATGTTTTTGCCGCAGACAGTAAAATATTTGTTATAAAAATGATTGCTGTCCAGAAAACGAATCAGGTATAAGTCTCACAAGGCACATTCAAGCTCCCATTTCATCTCACATTATGTACGACAACAAAACGGTGTAATAACGCATTATAGTACAAATAAACTTTATTGACACTTACTGTTCCATCCGCTAGATTGACCATTTACTGCCTTTGTAGGTCATTAGGTATTTATAGGAATGAAAAATTCGCTGTCGGCCTGTCCCTCGTCAAATATGGAGTGGTGTTGGCAGATTGCGGCCGAATATTTCACCGCCGCCATCTTAATTTTGCTTTGATGGAGTTTTCACGTAGATTTTGATTATATTAAACTGTCAATTTTGTTTAAGACAAATCTACCACTCGGGTGAGATGAAAACTTAGTCTCCAGAGAATGCTAGTTGATATTGTAGTACTTATTTAAAAATAAAGTCTTATCTTTGGTAACACGTAAGCCCAGTTCAATCGGCAATTTTTTTTTGTTGCCACAAATACGTAACAAATATCTTTCAGAGAATCAGAGCTCAAAACAGCATTTTATTCACTCATTTGACATACATAATAAAAACAATAAAATTATTAAGTGATATCGAATTGATTGTTAAAAGATTTTCGACATTACTCGGTATCGAATTTTCAAGCCTACTACTATAAATCCACTTTTTTAAAAAACTTTAAAGAACATTATTGAAAAAGATCATTTCACTACGACGCAGGTGGTACTAGTAGAAGTAATTCTGATGACTATAATGTTCCACGGCGGTCTTATTAATATCCTTTTTGGTTGCAGCTTCTCCATTACTTTGTAATTTGAAAACCACTTTCACATAATACATGCTTTTTTGGAAGAAAGAAAACATATTTTTGACGAAAGTTACGAGTATCATAATGGATTTAAAAACTGAACTTTTAGCCTGCAATTTTAGACAAAAAAAAGTGACATCAATCAGGCTTCCAAAATATAATATGTATCTACTCGTTTTACGAATCCTTGTATTTTCAATGGATTATTTCACTGTTAGCAGAGTCTAAATTATTATCATTGTATATTAAGATTAGATTGACAGATTTTTACGGTGTTTCTTATCAGTTTCTAGTGGTATCTTCTCTGGAAGTACTGGTAGATTTTTCATGTGTTTTAGAAGTTCCCGTGCAGCCTATTTACTAATTAAACACATTTTATCTGTGTTTTTGGATCTTTTGTTTAATTACCCCTCTCTCAAGCACTAACTTAATGTCGTTCCACCCAACAAGGTGCAATGTAGGTGCCTTTAAATTCCTTAGTTCTGAACTTCCAAGCTTCCGAGTGTATCAAATAAAAGAGTCGTACTGAAACCTTTTATTTTCACATCTTTTGTAGGAAAATAACAATGAAATAAAACTAGAAGAAGGCACATTTCAATGAATCTAAACTAGGACAATTTAAACGCACCATGTTTTTGCTTGTGACTCCATCGTACATAAAATCAGTCGCTATTACTTTGAGAACTGCCCTATTTTTTTGGACGAAAGTTCCTTATATATCCGTCTATGGCTGGGTCATATACCTATCTGAGTACCAAATGTTACTTGTATGTCAATCGATTTAGGCGTTAAGAGGATTGGGAAGCAAAAATTTCTATACAAAATGCGAGAACGTTTCTCTCCCCTTAAATCTAGATAGATTTTTACCGTTTTTTAATATGTTGTAGATATCATGAGTACGTTTTCCTTTCCATGAAAATATTTCTAAGAATGACACAAATAAAAAAAAAAGAGCTGAAACGTTAAGACTTACAATTAGCTCTTTATAATACCCTAAAACATATTCAAAAATCGTGAAAATCGGTGCTAAATTAGTATGGCTTTTTTTTTAAATAGTCACTTGATTTAAGCGGCTCTTCACAATCGGAAACGGAACAAACACACTGTCGAACCGTTCGTTCATAATATTAGTAATTAAGGAAGGCTACTAGTTTGCTTTTGACCGATCACCTTTTATTACAAGCGAGAAAAAGTGTTCAATTTATTTAGTTTTGGGCATTTATTGCATTGTCATCGGAATTTCATATCGTTTATTGAAAACAAAACGGACACAATCCGAATTGAGTCAGTGTTGCATTTTAAAACTAGAAGCGGTTGGAATACGATTTTTAATGGAAGAGCTAATTATTTTAGAATGTGTCTGTTTTGTATTCAATGAGCGATATCACAAGTATGCAAATTGCAAGTCAATCTGGCAATGGGAAGTACTTAAGTTAGAATTGACTTCCAACAATTGATTAAGTACCTACATTGTAAGTTTGCGTGTTAATAAAATAATGGTGCATATACAACCGTAAAATATACCAAAAATTGTATGCCGTTTCGTTTCGATCGTGTGTAGAATTTAAATACAATGTTACGTAAAGCAATAAGAACATTTACTTAATAAGTATTTCACCCTGCATGTTCCGTCTCAGCCGAGTCGCTCCGTGACATTTGCTTGGCAGTTTAATATGACTGACATTTTCATTTGTTTTGAATACAAGGAAGTCAACCCCGCAGCACGTATTATTGGAATTATTCTGTTCTTTTGTTTTTTTTAATGATACATGATAATGGCAACAAATCGTTTAAATAGAGAAAATTTAAATAAACTTGAAATAACTTAAAGTAATACCTAAGACCAGAATGTGTTTATTTCCTTGTTTGTTTTTCCATTTACGTTTTAAGGCTGCCACTGATCAATGTAGAATTCAAGGGATATTTTTGCCTAAAAATGGGAAAGTTGTACTTTTTACTACGGAAAATTCAACAGTTATTAAGGGAAAAGTGTCTCATGAAATCGGGGTACTCAACCCCAAAGTACACCTAGCATTTTTTTTTATAAAATAAACATAGTAAAGGTATTCCAATGAAATAATGTGTGCAGGATAAATTAAATCGTGAACAAATGTAAAACAAAACATAAACAAGAAATAATTGAGTGTTTACAATTTTATTGATGAAATCAGATTGATCGTCATGAAATTCATTAATTTTAAATCACCGCGTAAAGCATTGTTAAGTGCTGCTATTACTCAAGCGAAATTGCATTTCGTTGTGAGCAGCATTTTCTCGTTTTACCAATTATGATGGCATCAGCTTACGAACTCGATATGATAACACTTATATGTACTTATAGAGGTATATACCTACAGGTAATAAAGGCATGTAGTACTGTTAGGCGATGGGTTTGCAACCTGTCACTAATACACTGGTAAACATCTTCGCCTAAGTGTGCAAAATGTGGTTACAGAATTATCAAAAAGTTTTTATAGTTGTTGGAAATTCTGTAGCTCTACCTACCCCACTCTGGGAATGAAAGCGTGAGTTTATGTATGTATGTATTTATACCTACAAATAGACAGTATCTACTGATATACGTTATTCTGTAAAAAATTGCACATATGCTGCTCTTATTTAGCACGCGTTTTAGGTAATAGCTGGAACTAATAAATAAATAATAATAAATAAAAAGTGGTAAGATTATCAGATTGAAAACAAGTCATTAAAACGAGTTAATGACGACGCGCTAGCCTAGTTGGTAGTGACCCTGCCTGCGAAGCTAGCGGTCCAGGGTAGTGGTTCTCTCAACAACGACGGTCGGACGGACCAGAGAGTGAATGTCCAAACGGCGAGTTTCAGTAGTCCCGTCAGTGCGAACAAAACTTATTTTAGCGCGTGCATTTTCAATTTAGCAGCATGGTTTCTGCCGATGGATTGAACGTATAAGGCTGCTTAATCGAAAATGCACGCGCTAAAATATGTTTTGTTCGCTCTGACGGAACTACTTAAACTCGCCGCTGCGATTTTGCTCGTTCGTCCGACCGTCCGTTGTTTTTGAGAGAATAACACCCCTGGGTTCGCATCTCGATAAGGGCAGATAAAGACTTTAATGTTTTCAATGTATTTAAGTACGTAGTTCTCTACAAGCCTAGAGCTTAGTTTGGGACTAGGAAAATGGGTGTGACATTATCCCCTGATAGTTAATATTATTTTATGAAAGTCAATTCGGCAATATTGTTAAATAAAATAATAATGCCTTATAGTACTTAATCATATAAATTGTTGTTACAAATATAAGTTTTTCTTTTAAATTAAAAATGTTTCTCCATGACTTTTGCTACCTACTGTCCATCTCAATGACAGTATGAAAAACTCGGAAAGTTATACAGAATCGGACCCGCAAAAATTAGACCTAATTCCAACCTTTCATTACTAGTCTTTAATTTCTAATCATCCTAGATGCAAATTGACGTCATCGGCATTAAAATACGACCTGCATTAAACTTGTAAAGGGTGTATTTACGGGCGTCCTTTTGGGTTAAAAAGGTTGTAGGTAATGATGTCGGTTCAAATAATACAGAGCTAAAATAACGAGTTTTAATTTAATTGTTACCCTGCTCCCCGATCAACGTGACATCGTTAGGGGATCGTTAAAACTTCGCAGCGACTTCTTTTATAGACACCTACATAGCCGTCGGTTTAAAAGAGGTTAAAGTCTTATTTCATTAAAAAGTCAATAAAGATAAAGGTTTAAGTAGGATTTAATGATCAAAGTAAATAATGTGATAGACTGATGAAGGTCAGTCAGTCAGTGTCTAAATATAAAACGCATTGAATTTTGAGATCATTTTCGATATTTTCAAGTCACGTTTGCTAATTTAATCACGACTTCTGTTATACAACTATATGATAACATTGATAACTCACTGTCTTATACAGAAATATGTCAAAAAAAGAAAACGACGAACCAAGAATGTCGAAACAAGAATGTCAAATCATGAATATGTATGTCAAATTAGGAATACGACGAAACAGGAAGCAAGCATATTAAAAACATAAAATAAAAACTGGCCAAGTGCGAGTTGAACTCGTGTGGAGAGGGTTCTGCGCATAATTTTTTTTTTAAATTCTAAAAATAAAATTCTAATTTACCATTCCAAAACGAATGGTAAATTTTCGTTTTCTTCATGAATAAAATCAAAACTACTTATTTCACAATAACAACAAAAATATATTTAAGATCCCCATAACGAGTCCTTTCATTTGATATAAGACACAGTAAGGTTTGCAAAACTTGTTTCAAGCGAAAACTACCATTATTTAAAAAAAAAAAATACTTTGTACATCTATGTTTGGGTCATAGGATTACACCATACTATCAAATTTCACCAGATTTTATCCAGTAGATTCGGAACAAATTGGCTGTAATGTAAACAGACGGACGGACAGATAGACTAGTGATCCTATAAGGGTTTTTTTATTGTTTTGTATTGAACCCTAAAAACCTAAATATTTTTTTTTTTATTTACCGAACGTTATGAAAACGTAAAGGGAACTTGAGTAGCGTTTTTCCTGGAAACATCTACCTATACCCGTATGTGTTGTGCGTGGGAACAGTTCCTGAAACGTGGAACATTAGATATCCTAGAAAAGTCCAAGTTTACGTCCAACAAAACTGAAAACTTCGAATTCTGAATGCAATTTGATCAGTTCGCTAGTTGCGGATGCTCCTTCGAATATTTCTCTTCAATGGATATTAAATTCTATATTTGGGAGAAGTATGTAACAGTTTTCGTTTATTGACATTTGTACGCAATTATTTATTTTGAGCGCAATTAAACTTTTTATTGCACCTAAAAAATACAAGTCATTGTGGTATCAATTAGTACATTGTTTTAATAAAATACAGATAAATAAGTTAGAATACCAATATATACTTCCTCATACGCAAACAGCAATTAAAAACATACTATTTACTATCAATTTTCAGACAATAGAGATGCTAATACTTAAGATGTAATAACGACTAAAATAACTATAATACTCTAAATACTACTACTTATACAAAAATAATACAATATTCTGTATTTGAACACCACATACAATAGCAGCATGGAAAGTAAATACAGAACAATATGACATTACGTTTTAGGTTTTACTATATTGACTGTAACACCCTATAAACATAACATAACAAAAATATTGCTTGAATCAGTTTTTGTTTTATATTTACAGGGTGCGTCATTAGACCATTGGCAGCTCCGTTTATTTGCCGTTATCACATTTTCATTTCAATCAAACTTGCATTTCTGGTCCACAAACGAGGCCGATCCAAATTGCTGTGACCTCCTTTGTTTGTCCCCATGTCATCATGCAAACGGTTACGGTTATGATTATTTTATTACAGTTATTCATATGAATTCATACGTTATTTGATTTTTAAGCAACTTGACCTAATTGCAGAAGACGGTGGACTGTTTATTCTAAATTCGACATTTCTTTTTTTAATGACTTCAAGCATAAGCTATTAGTGTGACATTGTAGTCCTCCGAACGAATTGGTCTAAAAATGAACATGAACTAGATAAATATAATGACAAATACCCATGTAGTACTAACTCCTGTAATATTCGGAGGCTCAACGCTTGAAGTTGTTGACAATTATGTTTACCTGGGACACAAAGTCCTGTTAAGTAGGTCCAACTTTGAGAGAAAGGTCTATCATCAAATTCGACTCGGTCAGGCAGCTACGCAGTATCTTCTCATCCTATATACCGCAGTATCAAGTTGAGAGTCTTCGACCAGTGCGTGTTGACAGTGAACACTTATGGTACTGAGATGTGGGCGCTAACGATGGGCTTCAAAGGAGGGGGTTATGCTCGGAATTTCTTAGCGTGACCGAATCACAAATGAGGAGATCCGCACGAAAACCAATGTCATCGACTTAGCCCAAAACATTGCTATAATTAAGTGGCAGTGGGCGGGGCACATTACTCACAAAACAGATGGCTAATGGGGTCAAAAACTTCTCGAGTGGCGTCGGTGTACCAAGACACGCAGCATAGGTAGACCTCCTGCAAGATAGACCGATGTGGCTTAGGTTTCGGGAAACCGATGGATTCAAGCGGCGCAGGACCGGTCCATGTGGTCCATACAAACCTTGGGGGAGGCCTATGTCAAGCAGTGCAAGTCTTTCAGCTGAAATGATGATGATGAAATATAGGACAGTACGTTTCTGAATTTCTCTCTGTCTGTATGATACGCATTCATGGTTAAACAGCTCAAAATATTGATAGAATTTCGTTTAGAGATAATATTATTAGCTCCAGAGATACTGATAGTTGTGTGCAAATGAAGTCGAAGGAAAAAATACTATTTTATTATAAAGTTACCGCTAGCTAAGTTTCAAAAACGTTGATCACGATATTCACGATACACACGGCTAAAGCAGGCATCGTTAATTAGATCGTTAGTTTTATAACGTTGCTAGATCAATATTTAAAAAGTTTGAATCGCGTTAACTTGTGCTATAAGAAAATCACTGGTGCAATGAACGATAAAGTATCCACCGGATGTTATCTGAGAACTAACGAGCTCTCAGCAACTGACGTTAATTCTCGCTGGAAAGCGTTGCCATAATTCTAGGCCATCACGGCCAGGCCAAACTTTGCTGGAATCATGAAAGTTGATGATCGGCCTAATCAGACCCGACGATATAAATGGATTATTTCAAAGGGATTAAAACATTAAGCACCTTAAACAGAAAACTTTGATTTTAAGCGCTCTTGGGAAGTAACATTCGTCAGCGTTCCGCGCAGATAAATTATACAGGCTGTATTATTAATTAAATCTTACTAATTGTTTTACTTAAGTATGGCTGTGTGTAATTTTAAGCGTGTAATAGTCTATGAAATGATAAATTATAACATTTGTTTAGCCGTAATTAATTCTGTTTTGCAATGCGTTTAATTACAGTCTAGGGCGAAATTTTATGTTAAAACTTACAACGGTACATTTTTGGGAATTTTTGGTTCAGCGATTTAACTTTATGTAGGTAACTCCTCCATTTATAACATAAAATGCTAACTATTTCTTATCCAGTCGAAATATAATTATAACGAATACACTTCAAACCTGTGGGATGTTTTCTGAGATAAGAAGTACCTAGTTTATGGGATCTTTAAAGGTACCTACTTCCAGAAAACAGAAAACATAGTCAGTATAATGTTCATATTTTCAGAATTCCACTTAAATATTAGCTTTTACATTACAAACTAATTTTGCCGAGCAAACTTTTCTGCCAATGTATACGCGGAATATTCTGGAAAAACTTGTTCTGAATCAGGAACAATAGTAGATTTCTAAGGAAATTTATGATGCGTAATATCACGAAAAACCTCTGTAGGCAAAGAAGTTTGAGGCTGGCCTCGTCGATTTAGAGACCGTTTATTCGCGTCATTGGTAATAAAATTTCGTTTTAATAATGTCGGTCGTAATTTCTGGACATAACGACTTAGGCAAACAAAAAGTGTGTGGTGAATTGAATTGAACTTGTAGTCGCCATATTTCACTATTCTACACTAGATTTTTTTATGGTTTATTAAAAATATACATAATGTTACGCTTGTAGTACAAGAGTGGGGTAGGCAGAGCTACAAAGCGTGAAGGTATGATGATGATAAAGATGAAAAAATTAAGAAGGCGTCAGTTCCAAATAAATATTTACGCATTGCGGCACCCTGTAAAAACCGCAAGTCACATCAAAATACCATATTAAATTATCACTTGGGTAGGTACGGCCGCCGGGGACCTTTTGTTCCATGAGCCATCAGCCACCCTGTATATTCAAGCTTTCCTTTCAAGGTTCAAGATAGCATTGCAATAACATTATAATATAATGTTAGCTGGAACAAATGGTAAAACTCGTATCATACTATGGTTAGAATATGCACAAAGCCAGTACTAATCCGCAGCGTTAATACTTTGTCTAGACTAGACAAAATTAGATTGCAGCTGGATACGCTAATAACGAACTTAACTAAGTGCCTTAACATATTAATGCAGATGACGTTTCTCTTTGGTACTCTGCGTTCACTTCATTATTTTGTAAGTAATTGATTCATTCGCAGAGTATAGAAGGTTCCCTTATTTTTCCGTAATGAATTTGCATAATAACTTATTACTTTGTGTGGGTTATAAAATTTCCTGCGATATAATTTGCTTAATTTCATCTGGGGTAACTGATGGAAATGCAAGAAATGTTCGCAGTCCAAGTAGGCGTAAATAATGACTCACGACCGCAATCGTGGCTGCGTTTATCGCGTGACACAACGTGTATAAAACATCTGTCACTTTTGGACACGTATGTAGGTACGAGAGTGACGGATGCTTTATCCACATTCGGAATTGGCATTTACAGATAGACTATTACACGCATATCTGATATCTACGAGTTTACTTTGTTTCCCTAATAGCTCCCTAGATGCCACCCCTAGCTAAAGGGAAACTTCAGTCTACTTAATACTTCACCTAATGTTTAGTTTCACTACAAATTATATTTCATTACCATCCCGAGGTTGTACAGTAATGAACTTGTCACGTGGCCTGGCTGCGACATTGATAAACTATGTCCTTGCGTTTATTACTTTTGTTGTGTGTGCTAAAATAGGAATTTGGTAGTCTAGTGATAGTTTGACTGGTAATATAATTATATTGAGACAGTGTTGCCAGGTCTAGTCTATCAAAAATCGGGACTGTGCTAAGAGTAAACCGGGACTTGTATTTTCAAATCAGAACAGTACAAGTACAACATTTAAAAAATCGTGCAATTTACTGCCCTGTTACAATGCTAAGGCGGGTTTTTGGCCTTTTAATTAGGCGTACTTTTTCGAGTCAAATTGCAGAAATACTGGAAAAGGGCCGAATCATAAGTATCCGAAACCGACGTGCGTGCATGACTCGATGTATGAAAGTGGAAAAAGCCCTCTGGGAATCAGGCGTGATTTAATGTATGTATGTATGTAATTATGTATACTTTAATATTATGAAGCTGAAGAGTTTGTTTGTTTGTTTGTTCGTTTGCTTGAACACGCTAATCTTAGGAACTACTGGTCCGATTTGAACCGAAGCGAAGCTAGGGCGCGTCACTAGTCTTATAATATATGATCGCTTTGGCGATGTTCTGGGAATCGGTACAATTGGCGGCTCGATTTCCAACACATCGGGACGTGTTCATAGACACCTGCAAATAGGGATGTCTCACATCACTACTTGAGACTGAAATGTATTAGTTGTAATTAAGGTAATTAGTAAGTTTCCTCATAACCTCGATTTAGTTTTGAATTATGAAATCGAAATTTAATGCTTGTACCTCTATCAAATCGCTACTCCCACCGCGCAGTAAAATAAAACAGCTTATGTTCATCAGAGGGGTTATTATGACATAACTATGCAGTTCATTTTACGGTGAGTGTATGGGACAGAGCTATGGCAGTTATATAGCTCTGTCCTTTTCTCTCAGCGTAAACAGAATTGCATAACTATGTCATAATAACCCCCCAGGTATAGGTAATGTAGGATTCTAATGGTGAATAATTTTTCAATTCAGTCCAGCTGTAGTTTCGGAGCCTATTCAATGCAAACAAACAAACAATCAAATCTGTCCTCTTTATGATATTGGTGTAGATATACTTATGTTATGTAGATTTCAGTAAGTGAACTGACTACAGATTTACCATTGTATCCAAGAAAATCCGTTGAACTTTCTAATTTTGTAACTTGTAAAAATGAAGTTGAAGAACGTGAACAGAATAAAGAATTATTTATAATAAAGACAAGTTAAAAAGTCTTCTTGTTATATTTATAAGTAAACTGATTATAAAATAATGATCAAGTAATTTTAAGTAATAAAGACTAGGTTGTTTTTTAAATTCCTTTAATAGAACAAAAACTGGGTAAGTGGGAGTTGGACTCGCACAAGAACGGTTCCGTACACCGTTTTTATTATTTTGTCTAAAAGTATACGGAATATCTCAAGAAAATACCGTAAAAGAGGTCAGCAAAAAAGAAATTAAAATTAAAATCGGTCAAGAAATTCGGACTATAAAAGCATTTTAAACTGCTAATTACACAGCAATTAGACAGAGAGATCCGATATGCACTGTGAGGTTAAGTACCGTTATGTGCATAGTCGGCCATATTAACTCCATGTTAAATTCTGTATTGGTAGAAAGAAATACGAACATATCTTTGTTGGCTTATTTCTTGGTTTTTTTTATAGCTATTCATAAATTGTTGATTCTTAACTGTGCGTTACATAAATCAGCTTGTATTGAAGCTGTGATTAAAATAATTAATTCAAATTAAAATTAAAATTTCATATTTTGGCCTATTACGGTTCAAAAGGCATAAAAGATTAAAGTCCAATAAAAAATTGCAAAAAAGACGTTTCTTGTATAGGAAGCACTTTTTATATTTATTTTTAATATTTTTTATAGCGGCAATAGAATTACACACTCTGTAAAAAATACAACGGTCTACCTAATGTGGTTCATGTGATACAGCCTGCTCACAGACAGCCAGACAGACTGACAGATATCGGAGGTAGGGACTCATACCGGTATTCATTAAAATTTAAATGTCTTTTTTAATTTGCAACCTTTCCATAAAGAAAAGCAAGAACAAAAATATTCAATAATAAGTGAGATAGCAAAATAATACCGGTATAAGACCCTTGATCGGAGGCTTAGTAGGTTCCCGTTAGCACCCTTGGGGTTCGGAGCCCTAAAATCTGGAATTTCCCACCGCCGTGCTCTGAGACTTTTAGAGACAAAGTGTATGAAAAATCGACACTATGAATGATTTAGTGCGGATTCGTTAGAATAATTGGGATTGTTCATATTTTTTCAATTACTCCAATTCGAAAACCATTTCGAGGAATAGGGATTTTAAGCCGTTCTGCATTATTAAGTTTTTGAAATGTTTATCTATTTTGGATATTTCGGGAAAAGTATATTTAACCTTTGTTTGACTTTCGTTTTCGGCTTGAAGCCCTCCTAGGTGTATCTTACGGGTTAGGCGAAAACAGCTTGAAATAGTATGTTTTAATACACTATTACAATCCCTTTTTTTCATTCGATATCATTTAATTGTTGTAATTTATTAGAAAATGCCATCCCAAATTTAAAATAATCATGTCATCCATAAAATGTCTGCTAAATAAATAAAGATAATATTAAAACAAAGCTATTGGGTCAAATACAAAATTAATGAAATTGGTGTCTTAAAATTTCCTATTCTTTCGAATTAGAAAGTGAAAACCGTGAGTTATTTTTTTTGGTCAATCCCAATTGTGGAAGAATAATAGGACAAAGAAGAAGGGTTCAAATACGAGTAGGTATACCTAATCGCTGCTTTAGATACGGACTGAAGTGTTGAATAATCTTTGCGCATATATTATCATATCGTTTCACTACATTTACGTACTTAATTCAAGAACCGCAGCGAAGTTTATACAAACTTATCTTTAGTAGTCTGTCTTAACATTTTAAAATACTAAGTTCTTTTCCAACTCTAGTTTAAATGCTAGAAACTACGGCTTTAGAGCAATTCCAGATAAGAATAAATGTACAAGCAACTTTAATTTATATAGCGATCGTGGCTATGGGAGATGTTTCAGTTTGAATTTGTAGGGCTAATTTTCAATAAGAATAATTTGAAATGCCTACTTTTATTTAAAAATAAACGGCCATGAGCATTACAGGCTAAACGCAGTGTAAAGTTTTCGGTTATAACTTGGTTGACTATTGACATGTGAATAGATACGAAAAAAAATCTATTTCTATCATATGAATATTCGGAGAAATGAAACAGTGAAAATTTAACCTTGTGATAGCTCACAGTTTACATTGACTTAAGTACAAAATGTATTCGATATTCTACTTACTTTATTCTTATATCTTAGTTTTAAACTGAACGATAGAACCGTCAACTTAAGACTGCACCGAGTAAACGTCGAGCGTCCAGTGGCGCCCTCATTACTGTTATTGTGGTTTCTAATTAACTAAAGATTTTCCTTGCAATCAGACCACACATTTTTGTAGCGCAAATAAAAACACAATTTATGGGATACGCAACAAACTTTAATAACAATTACCCTTTGAGTAGTCAGTTTTACGGGAAAATGTGGCCACTTTTTTCCGTTAAGTTGATAACTCGAAGGTGAATTGTTATTAAAATCTGTGATATACCCTATAATTTGTGTTTTCATTCGTAGTACCTACAGTCGTGGAATGAAATGGTTGACCACCTTAAGATCTGTTTTTGCTTGCTCAGTATAAGTTATCAGTATCTGCTTACCGACCGAGTATGGCACATTCCGTCATAATGAATGTCCAACACCAAATAAACAACAGCCACTATTGGTCCAAACTGAACTCAAGTTTCTATTGCTCGTTACAAAAATGTTGCTATGGTCACGTCACGTATAAACAACAGCCACTATTGGTTCAAACTGAACTTAGTCTTTATTGGTCGTTACAAAAGGGTTGCTATGGTCACGTATAAACAACATCCACTATTGGTTCAATATAATGTCGTTTGTTACCCAGTTTAAAAAGGTAACATGTGCTTGCAACGCGTAAATTAATTTATTTGAAAACTGGTCAACGTTTTCCTTCCGCGACTGTACAAAAACCTACCGACTAATTTCAAGTAAATACTTTAGTTTATTAGAAAACACAATAAAAGTAATGAGGGCGCCACTGCACATCCGGCGTACACTCGGCGCAGTCTTAATGTCATTCAATTTACTGCAACAAAACCATGTTCTCAAGTATCATGTAGAATTCTAATCCAAGTAAGTTCCTTTGAACATTCTGTTTGTAGCAAGTTTGGGAACCGAGAGTGCCTTTGACAAGGAATTGGGTCACACATCACCCGCATTTTGATTTGCAATGATAATGTTAAAACTCTTTGGATCAGAAGACTGATTGCTCGGAAAGCGCAGTCATGTAGAATTACTTAGTTAAGAGTTTATTTAGGATAGCTTTAATTATCTGTTTGCATGTAAGTTTGTTCTTAAGCAGTATGTCCCAGAGGCAATCTTAATCAAAAATACTTCTCAGGAGCTTGAGAAACCAGATTTTTATCAATAGTATTGTTTTTAACTTGGCCGCCTTTACAGATTTAAGTGAAAAGAAACGTTTCCGCATTTTATTTAAAAGTTTTATTTGTTAACATTGTCACCAGCGACTTTTGGATGTTGTTGAGTTATTACAATTTATTTCATTTTTCATAAGTAACTAGGTACCTATTAAAAAATAAGTCTGCTTCAGCCATAATTGGCGTGACCTTGTCTGATAATTTAAGTATAATACTTACTCAGAATAATGTCTGAGGGATTTTAATAAGGAGCCTAGAATCAAGTTCATTTGGTACCAAAATTTTTTTTGGTGCATATCGGGCTCATTTTGTATGGTAATCGGGGAGACTGGTACTGAAAGATTTGCCTGTTAATACCCAGTGATTGTAATTAAACAGATACTACGAACAATATTTTAAGAGGCTTATAGTTTGAGTAAACGAAATTATTTTTTAACTAGCTTCTGCTCGCGACTTCGTCGACGTAGATTTTGACTATCGTTATTTTCTCGGAAGTTTTTTAATTTTCCGGGATAATGTAGCTTATTGTGTTAATCTACGGTATAAGCTATCTCCATTTCAAATTACATCCAAATTCCTCCAACCGTTGCAGCGTGAGGGAGTAACAAACAAACGCAAACTATTCCTTTTTTAATATTAGTAGGATAAGCTTGTTTCAGAATGTGTTATATTGGCATGTGTGTGATATGATTTTGAAAAAAAATGCCCACCGAACTCTTTTCTTGTGATCTTAAACATATTTTAGCACGTGCATTTTCAATTTAGCAGCATGTTTTCTGCCGATGGATCGAACGTATAAGTATTGTTATCACTAGATAGGCACGTTTTAAAATTACTATCTGAACGATTTTTTTGTATTATAAATATCATCAATTTACAATAAATATATACATAAGTAATTTATACATAAGTTCTCATTTTGGTTATCATCCCTAAATTCTCGGGAACACGAATAATTTGTAGGACTTTAAAAAGCGGGATGTAGCCAATTAAGAGGCTTTTTACAAGCCTTCCCAGAATTTAACGGCTAATAACGGTAAGCCGCGAATCCTATTTAACCAAGTGTCAAATGAAATTGCCAGACTGACAGGCCGACAGCACTCACAAGAGAAAATTCTTTTAAATTTTTTCAGCTTTGGTAACATTTGGAGGATTATTAAATTCCGTAAAGCCGCGGAAAAATACGTGTAAAATTAATTTGGTGGAGTGAGCTGGGATGTCGTAGTTTATTTTAAAATGAGTGGTGTTTTAATGACATTAACACTGAAATAAATGTTATTATAGCTCTCCGTTTTAACCTTCGACGAAAAAAAGGAAGCTATAAGTGTATCTGTGTGTATGTCTGTCGCATTGTATTTCCTAAACGGGTGGAACGATTCGGATACGAATTTAATTTAAAAGAAAGCCTAGTTTCAGGACAGTTCTTAGAAATATTGCTTTAGACCTCCTCTATTGTGTAGGTAAATAAGGTTATAAACTTGAAATTAGTTGTACTAAGTAATTGGATTATTCGGTTTTGCTTATTTACATCCGTTTGACATACTTGTGGTAAGCGATTCAATTTTTAGATATATCCATGCCGTGTTTTCTGCACCTTGCAAACCATTGTTAGAATATCAGAAAATTAAGTAAGCAATACAGTTAACATAATAAGTAGGTAACAATGTAATGATTTAAGTTTGACATTGCATGCAAACGGCTACTTGAACCAAAATAACTTGTATTTTTCTTATGGGAACGGGTCAAAGGAGCAAGCGTCACACGATGGCAAGCAATTACCGTCGCTCATGAACAATCGCAACGGCAATGTGCCGCAACACCCCGCAACACTTCCGTAACGAAACCGTGCGTTTATGGAACGATTATTAGGAAAATAGGGAGGGATGGGGGAAATGTAAGGAAAGATAGCATGGTCTGGTTAGGTTAAAACGAAAAAGAAACAAGAAATCATTTAAATGTGGGTATGTTTGTGCCGATCAAGATGGTTTTAACCCTAATGGCACAGTGCGAAAAATAAGAGAGATTTGAAAAATGTTATAAAGTAATATTATAAAGTAATGCAAGTATGCATTACTTTATACCCGAATGTCATGTGTGTATGAATGGTTATAAACGCTGAACGGATGGCTCGATTTACCTTCTCGTTACCTTCGTCTTAGAGTCGCGGGTGTCACTGGGTAGGGGTTTTGTTAAATGTGAAATTGGAGAAGTAAAAAAAGTACTTATACATAATAATTAAATTTACTTATATTGATGACGTTATCAAAACATTAGTTGGGTTTTTTAAAGCTTGATTATTGTTTGTTTATTTAATGACCGGCATTTTTTTTAAACTTGTAACTTAATCTGGTCCTTTAATAATTGAAGACATGAGTAAATGAAAGGGTTTTGATCGGTTCATTCGTATGACTGGTGTATATGCCATTAAGCAGGTTCGGCATTTGTACCTACTTGATTTTGTGCGATATACGAGTAGATTAACCTCGTTATATTTACATAAACTTACAATAAGCCTAATCCAGATAAAGTATGCTTTATTTCTTTCTGTGAAATTCAAATGTCACAATGACAGATAAGGACAACGCATATTTTAAGCATACTTTGGCTATTGCGGGTTTATGAATAAGAGAGTAAATAAATAACTGCGTTATTTTGTTTTGACATACATTTCTACCACATAAATAATGGTATGAAAAATTACAATACATCTCGCGACGTTTTCAGTAGATACTCTATTCAACCATTTCATAATCATTTACTTAAGAGCCATGCTCTTGTCGGTGGGGTAATTTTCATTATTCCCTGTTCCAAGCCGTCTTGATACACACGAGTCCTACTTTTTCGTTTAATTGGTTTAGGTAAGTTCTTTTTAGTGTCCATGTTTTCCTTTTTCCTTCAATTATTAAATTCGTCCATTTAAGTCTTCGAATTTCAAGATACCATTCATATCATTAAGCAGAATTTTCATTTGATCGAAAGGCAAACTCTTGGTATGAGTTTTAGTGTAGTAGTGTCAAGTCTAACCTAACATAACATGTAATGAATGCTTAAGATATCCTGAGAACATGATTTCAGCAGAAAATAGCATTCGATGATCTGAAATTCGATGTAATTATACAATCAAAGAAGTGAAATTTGATAAAATGAATGGGTTAGGTACCGACTACAACCTGAAAGTAGAAAGTTGTTAAAGTATTTTTAAAGTTTTATTTTCCACCCAAAATTGTTACGTTATAGGTACATCTATTTTGTAGTAGACATATAATTTATTTTGTTAGTAAACCTGGTGACATACAATTAAATAGAGTCTAAGAGCTGATCTGATAATGAACTCGGGAGGTGGCCACATGTTCTCCGGGATTGGTGTTTTTTTTATTTTTGTGTTTTTTTAGTGTTTAGGGTTTTACAAAAATGCCATTCTCATCGTGATTCTCTAAGAACGAAAACATTATTTTTCATCTCATTCTAATATAATTAAATAAATTGTAAGATTGGTCTTGAAAAACATCTTATTCAATAAAATAGTACCTACGCTTACCTAACTATGTTTTCATTCTGCATAACAAACTGTCTCTACTTTTGTCCAATGTCTGTGTCTACTTTAACTTTGGTACATCTTTTTAAAGCACATTGCTCTTGACTTTCGCATGGAATTTGAAATAAGTTAGACAGCCATGTAAACATTTGACGTCGAGTCGGTGAACTTCTGTGTAAACGAAATTTATTATTCATTATTATCCACTTTTGCTTGAGACTTCGTACGAATATACGCGGAGAAGTCGTTTATGGCCTTTGTTCTGTGTACACTACATTGTCATTAATGGAACATTTAACTTTTTTCCAGGAAATCTTTGTTATTGTATCCGACTCTAGGTACCTACATATAAGTATATTAACCGTGGAACGTCCTAATAAGTAGCACAAGACGAAGTAGGTTAACTTTTTCTTATAGTAATTATAGGAAAAAACCGAGCAAGGGTACCTATGTCAGAACATACTCAGTGTAGGGTTCGGGAGCCGTTACTACTATCTCAAAAAACAACATGTTCGAACTAAATTTCTGTTTAAAAAATTATATTGTCTCCTATGATTTTTAGTAGGTACCTACTTTAGTCGCCTGTATGTCAGGAACTACAGTCAGCATCAAAAGTAACTAAGCAGAATTACATGCTCAAAATGATCTAGCCATGACGTATTCTCTTAACAATAGAGTTGAGTGCAGATCATTCTGACCTCTTCGGTGCTAAGCCAAATAAACTATCTGTGTTGAATTTCCTTCAAATTTATTCAGCCGTTCCTGCGTAATTGAGAGACAAATGACTGCACATTCTAAGAGAATAAAAGGATTAATTTGTACTTATTCACCACCCACGACTTCTTCCACATTTAAATAAATCGCTTGTCTCTATTTCCTTGGAAATTGCTTAATTTTCCGTTTCAAAGTTTAAAACTATCTCTGTAGGTAATCAATGTAATATACATTGATCCCTTGAGACGGAAAAAACAAAAAAACATACGTTCGCATTTATGATATGTCTGGATGAGCCGGAAACCCTAACATCATTTATCTTATCCAAACGCATATTTTGTCCGAATAATCTTGTTTTAAGCCGGTTTCAGCAGAGTCAGACAGTCAGACCACTTTAGGTTAGGGCACCTGCTCCGGCATACACGTTTTGGGTGAAGGTGTAAGCAGTTCGCTGCCCGCCTGAACCCTTAGTAGACCGTGGGGATAGGGTCCCACAGTATGGTCCTACACGTCTAGGGGAGGGTTTGGAGTGCTACCCGAACCCTCCCTCCTTTGGCGCAGGTGCCATTGAAGGTTAACACCGGAGAGGTATTAGACGGTACGCTCCCACCTCTGCTCTCGCAACTGAGGTGGTCAAGAGTCCATCATACCCCCCCTCCCCCCATATGGCTACCCTAGTCGGAGGAAACGATGCTTAAAGACATTTCCTCTACGTCAAAAAAAGGGTTGTGTAATACCAACAGTAAAAAGATACAAATCTCCATAATTCTGGTAACAATTTTATAACTAACCTAAAGTGGCATAACTAAAACAAAATAGGCGAGCGTTTTGTTGCATTTTGTATTGCATTCATTGCATCAGCATTCAAATGGCAGTGTTAAAGGCAGATAGAGTTAACTGCCCTAACCATCCACAATTACGGGTTTAATTATCGTTTATCGCGGCTATTATGACGGTTAACGAGCCGCAGTAGACTTTAAAAATACTTCAGTTTTACTGCAACATTGTGAACATTTAACTGCAAACAAAATAATTAACTATTCCAAAGTGGCTACAAGAATTGACACCTTTTTGGAATCGTTGAGAAGCGTAAATGTTACACAGTAGAAAAGGCAGTTTTTGCTGAATTGGTTCATCAAGCAACTTCCAGCTCTATTTGTGGGAAAATGAAACAGAATTTACGTTGATGGTTTCATCTGACCCCCATACTCAGAAGTGTGTAAACGTGAACGCGAAGTTGTGCTTACAATATGTCGTCCGCCATGTTTGTTTTGTGTCGCAACGGAATTTGTAGTGCAAGAATAACATTACAAAAGCCTTTATTCTATTTTGGTTTCATCCATCTTGCTTTTATATCGTTTTTGTACAGTTAATGCTATATTATTTTAGGCTGTGACAGCTTACTGTCACGATAAATAAGAGTTGTCACAACATCAATAGTATATTGATGAAATTGGCGAATTGAATTGAATTGAAAGTGGCTTACCTATGAAATTGGCGTTTTTTTTACGTGTTTTAATTTCGTACGGAATTTGTTCATTACAACTTGCACATTCTTTTTAAATTTCATAAAAAACATTTTGATTTTCATTTTTGTTACAAAGGGGGCTACATACAAAAAATATGGTTCAATTTCTTACTTAATGTTTAAATTAAAGTGTGAACTCAACTCTTTTCACGTGCTGCGAGTTCAAGTGTTACAATTACGCAGAGTTTTATGAAGCTAACTATTTTTAAGTAATTAAGATATGTAACATAATATAGCTTAGAAGTGTCCAATATTCCTGACAGAATATTGTTTGGTTTGCATTTGACGTTACTAAATAATCCGCAAAATTATATGTATGAAAACCACAGTTTTCATGAAATTCTCCACATAAAACGCCAATTTCATAGGTAAGGGTATATACAGGCTGCGTATTTACTCAACATTGCCTAGTGCATAAGCACTCCCGATCGATTTTATATAATGTGTTTTCACATAATCTTGTTTTACAAAGAAAGGCCAATAAGCAAGAGACAAAACAAAGTAACAAGACAAAGTGAAATAGAGGTCCAATGGAAACTGTTATCATTAAATTGAAAGGTGACAGAAATACAATTTTAAAGCGTCTTACTCTATTCTTATTAGACGTTTTTTTAATGAATTGTCTTGTGCTAGCTGCTCAGCTGACAGTGTTATATCTTCTAAAACTGATGTAACCTCACCTTTTTTGAAACTATGATAGTCTTAATGATCAATTTTTATCATTATCTCTTCACAAACAAATCCGAATGCTAGTACCGCTGAAATAAAGAAATAAAACTGCTTTCAATCACTTTTACCACGATTTCTCTTTTAGCTCTCGAGAATGGATATAACAGTTGAGCAGGTAGGCGAATGGCAAAATTCACATTTCATCGTCCAACTCGGCACTTCCTGAAATCTAAATGTTTTTTTTACTGTCGGGTTTAATGTTACCTACCTTACGTTTTGGCCAGGGTTGCCTGCTAATGCAATCGGATTTAGAATTCATAAAATGAAAACATAAATATCTTGGTAGAATCTCACACAGTTCTTAATATAGACCTTGTGCTACGGAAATCGAGTAGACCTTTTACAGAGATATAAAATAATGCTAGATCATAATATTACAGCCTCAAGTTAGCGAGGTTAGCAGGAGGATGTTTGCGTCAGTGTGGTCTCTTCGGCGGCTTCGTAACTTTCTCCCTATCGCGACTAGAATTGCGCTTGCTCAGTCATTACTTCTCCCTATTTTAGACTATGCTGATGTGTGCTTTTTAGATCTTACTGAAGAGCAGCTTAACAAGCTTGAGCGAATTCAAAATTTATGCATTCGGTTCATATTTGGTTTACGCAAATATGACCACGTCTCTTGTTTTCGTTCGCAACTCAAGTGGCTTCCTATCCGTTTTCGCCGGTACTTTCATATTCTTAATCTTCTCTACTGTATTCTGTTCATCCCTGCAATCCCCCGTTACCTCAAGGAGCGTTTTAACTTTTTTAAGTCGGTTCGTTGCTCCCAAAACTATATTTTAACTGTACCCTCCTCTTCATCAAAATTTTACAACAATTCCTTTACTTTTCAGGCTGTCCGACTGTGGAACTCCCTCCCTGAGGAGCTGCGTCGGGCTAAGTCTTTGCCTATTTTTAAGAAACTTCTTCATGAGCATTTTTTGTCGCAGTCATAATTGTACTGTCTCAGTTAATTTCTCTGTCGTGTAGCTGTCTTTTTTATTGTTTTCCCTGTTGTGGATGTATTGATATTCATTTATGTATTTATATATATATTTATCTGTTTATTTATGTAAGTCATATATAATTATATTGTATTTATTTGTTTATGTATTTATTTTCTTATCTATTTATTAGTACATATATAGTGAGCCTATATTTATCACTTTTTCTATTATTATTTTTAATACTCATGTTTAATAACTTACATAGTTTCTTGTTATTGCTCGCGTGAAGTCTGTACCACCTACCTCGTAAAATATTTTAATTTGACACCTTATCCCTAGTAAGGTTGTCTGGAAGAGATCGCTAATCAGCGATAAGACCGCCTGTTGTTTACCTGTGTTGTTTTTAATAATGCTGTATCTCTGTAATGTTATTGTTTGGTGTACAATAAAGTGTTTTGTATTGTATTGTAATATTACAGCCGAAAATATTTTACAAATTGATCTAGGTAAAAAAACGTCAAATGTATGTCATTTGGCTTTTAGATGGTTTGTTTTTCAAATTGTTCTTCACACAAGACCGATCGAGTGCATGTTACGTGCTACTTGAACATCAAATAGATATAGGTAGGTACTTTTCAGTTTTGAGCAACAATCCGTAGATAAAAATCGAGGAAAAAGATTGGCTTTAAGCGCTATGGCAAATGTTATTTTATGAAAAACCACTTTTACATTTGGCAATTGCGTATTCTAACGTCTCTATCACAGGGAGTGCTCTGAGGAATTGTTGAGCTTAGTACCTACAGCCCCATCCTATTATAGGACCACTCGTCACCATTCCATTATAGGACCACTCGCCACCGGAGTAAAATTCATCCATACTACCTGGAACCATTAAAATCGACTACAGTCCAAAGGTGCTTTCTTCCTTGCACCTTAAATCTATGATGGCCCGTCTGCTCATTCGCCTTTTACGGCTATAAAATAAAAAGTACGTCTTAGACCAGAATATAAGTTGTGTTGTAAAAAATTACGTAACACAATGTGAGTACTTACGTACCATCCAATGCATCTTCCCGTACAAAACACAAGAGTCATTAAAGGTAGTGTAGTGACAGCCCTGGGACTCAGGTTCGAGTCTCGGGTGGCCGCACACTGTTATGAAATGTATAGGTTTTCCGCACATGAGGTTTTTAGCTTAATGAAAGTGCGATAAATATTTGTACTAGCTTACTCCGAGCTCCATTTCAGAATTCATTAATTTGCCGAATTATTTCGTGTTTTTCATACACTCGTTTAGAATTCGTTTTCAATGGATATTAATGATTGGGGTCACCTGGGTTCATAGAATACGGAGTTTGTTTGTGTTCGAAAATATTAGGAGTAAAATTTATGTTGAGATATTCTAAAGTGTATGTTATTAAAAAAAGATTTTTCGAAGATGAAAGATTTTATTTCTAGAGATGAATATATTTCTTTTTAAAATTACATTTAAAAGTATAATCTATGTTTTCACCTGAACTTTTGTACGAAAATATTTTGCAAATTTACACTTAAATTTAAATTGTAATTTTAGATGTATAACACCGTCTATTAATTATTCTATCTGCTTTATTCGTTTGTTCTCGTCTTAGCATTCTGTCTCATCAATCACGTTGTATTATAAGCTTGACTAACAGAGACACGGTTTTCTAAGTAAACCAAGGTCGTTGGCGTCAGTCTTTTGACTTGACTGGTATAACAGCGAGAACATTGCTCTTACCGTTATTTGCTGAAAGTGGTAAGAAGATTTCTCCCCCGGCTTCGTCCGCGAACTAGGTACTTTATACATTTTTCTGGAACAAAAACTATTTTATGTGTTAATCCAAGAAGTCAAGCGTGCCAAGTTCCATCCAAATCGAAAAGTAGGATACCATTTAGGTTCAAAAAGGGTTTTTTTCGAGATAATTGTCAATTTTATTTTAAATGAAAATGAGTATATATCCTGAAACTTAAGTCTAAATGACATCAACGGTTGGAACTTCCTAGTAGGTATACATAACCTGTGTCAGGAAGCTCCGCTCCTCCATAGCTACAGGTCTCATCCGGAAACAATAAAAGGTGAGCAGGTAGGTTACCTTTGTTATTTCCATTTTATTTTGGGAAGGAAAACGTACAGACCTAGTTCTTCAAAATGCCGTACCATTATCTATACAACATAAGACGCTATATTACAACCTTTTTTTAGCAAAAAACAGTAAAAAATCACGTTTGTTGATTGGGAGCCACAGTTAAATATTAATTTTATTATGTTTTTAGTATTTGTTAATAAAGCAGCAATATAAATACATCATCTGTAAAAATTTAAACTGTCTATATATCACGGTTCATGTGATACAGCCTGGTGACACGGACAATGGAGTCTTAGTAATAGGGTCCTGTTTTTACCCTTTGGGTACGGAACCCGAAAAAGACCACGTGGCGTGTAAGCTCTATAGCCATTAGCAGAAATAACAGAAAATAATAATTTAAAAAAAACACGAAGTGTAGCCTTTTTTAAAGTTCCTTTTGTCAATTGTTTACGCTTAACTAAAGTAGGATTGCGTGCATGGCGTTAATCTTTATGAATAATTAATATCACTTTTGTAACAGGCTACCCTTCAAAATTCAATTACATTTTGAAAAGATTCCCAGTTTGCGAGCCTGTTTTTAATGAACGCTCGTGTAAATTTACTCTTGTTTATAATACAATTTGTACGGAATCCAAAAATCCGTGGGCGGGATCACAAATCCGTTTGAGAATAAATTAAAATTAAAAATGTTTATAACTTTATTTAATGGATTGTTAAGCAGAATTTACACCCATAAGAAAATAAAGAATCTTAAAAGTTAAAAATGTGTCTGTGTGTATAAGTCTGTGGTATAGTAGCTCCTAAACGGATATACCAATTCCGACGCGGTTTCATTTAAAACAGTAAGAGTTACAGTTAACAGTAGCTTCGGGTTGGTTTTTAGCTAGCTTTCATGAACATCCTTTTGACGAGGATATACATACTTATTATCAAGAGAGATAGATACTTAAATACATAAAAAATATCCATGACTCAGAAACAAATATTCGTGCTCATCACACAAAATATCTGACCGTTACCGGCGTCGCTATTGCCTAACGCACTCGCAATTGCTATCGACTTCAAAGCGGAACAATTGTTTTGATTTCGTATGCAGACAAGGCTTCGATTTTCAAAAGGAAAACGATTGCTATTGCGAATGCGTTAGGCAATAGCCCCTCGGGTTTTTTAAACCGGGACTGCTAGCTTCGTAGGCAAGGTCACACCAACTAGGCTAATGCGTCATTCCATACATTTTTGTAACTTGTTTAAGGCCGCTGGCGTATTTAAATTACATTTAATCGTCAACTAATGAACGCGTCAGTTGAGACAGTCGGTTTTAATTTCCGCAAAGCCCCTCAGTAACGCAGCTGGTGACGCAACACTTTCCGTTACACCCAGAACTAACGTGAATGCAAGGAAACTACACTCATTCTACAGCGGTAGCGACACACAAATAGTGAGAGCAAGAAGAGGGAATTGCCGATATATAAGGTGCTAACAAATTAGTCACGGATATTTTTACAGCTGATAGTACTCGGTTCTCGGAGTACCTTTAAGTATGAAACATCATAGGTTTTCTTATGTTTTTTTGGAGAAAACTAGGAAACAAATTTGCTACGTTAAAACACCGTGTTAATAAGATAATTAAATGAGACCTCTTTAGACATTCTAGAACCTCTTTAAACTATCATTCAGCCGCTAGGTAGTATTTAATAACCTACAGTTTTCCCGCCGAATCATAATGACATTTACGAAAAACAACTTTTGACAAACAGTGTTAAACATCTTGACAGGTACATAATAGGGGTGATTATTTTAAAGATTAATTATAATCAAAACAATAAAATGATATACAAAGGTTCCTTAATTACAGTTAAAAGTTAATTGTTTTAATGTAATGTATTATCTCTTAAAATATCCGTGACTAATTTGTTAGCACCTTATAATACTTTTAGTCAAATTACGAACATTGAGACACTCTTGGTCCTCAGGGTTGGCCATACGATTGTGTCTTGAAAATGCAAATATCTTTTGTATGAGTCCCAAATGCAACTTGTTGTCGTGTCCTAGGCCTCTACAGGGTAATACCATATTGCCTTTCGCATGGTATCATATCGTCAATGTTACGATAGGTCTTAACCCTTAAATGCATAGGGTGTCGAAAATCAAACGTGTCTTTAAACTTCATTTCCAATTTTGAATTTTGACAAAGCTACAAATCTTACTGCATAAATTGTAATTTTGAAATTTACTTAAAATGTATGTTTGAAATTGAACCTTAAAATATACGAGATAAATCTACATCATTGTGAATTTTAGGGTTAAATATTTACTAAACGTCAAGAGCAATATTATTTTACACTGTAGAATAGAGGGCCAGTGTGCTTTTCTCTTTGCCATATACTAAAGTAGTTGGTAATACATATTCTGGTCACTAAACGAGCCAAACGAGCTGTCACATAAACTCTTTGTCGGAATTCGCACGCTTGAATACTAGGTATAATGTATACTTACTAAACAAATTGGCGAGTCCTGAGGGGGTCCTGGCAGTGGTAGTGATTCCGCCTAGAAAGTTAGCGCTCCTTCTTAAGATTTACTTTAATGACAAATTTTATAAAAAAGTAGTTTTTCCAGATCCTTGGATGATTTCTATAAATTTATTTAAGTGTGTATTTATCTATATAAATAGGCATGATTAGAGTATCGCTTGTTGCTAGGGAAATTTGCGTGCAAGATCTGAAGACACTGATATTTCGCACTGCTAGATCAAAAGAGTATCAACTCTAAATCCTTGTTAGTTTAGTTTCAAACTCATATAAGTTGTATTACAGTTGATTTTAGAATACAGTTGTATTTTGATTTACTACTGTTTTGATCTAGTAGTGTGATTTAATAATATTTTTAATGGTGGTATGACCTTGTGCAAGGTCTGCCCGGGTTGGTATGGCGTCTTTTTATGATCGCCAAGCAGTATTGTACAAATTGTTGTGTTCTGAGGGGTTATTATGACATGGCTGTGCTGTTCATTCTAAGAGTAAATGATAGAGCTATAGCTGTTATATAGCTCTGTCCTTTTCTCTCACCGTATACTCAACTGCATAGCTATGTCATAATAACCCCCTGATATGGGGGGGACAATCTGTGAAATGACTAGCATAGAAGGTTGTTGGTATCTTGAGATTGCAACTGTCTCTGCGTTTCAAATCTCACTTAATATCAGATGGCCTGTGTACTCGGTTGCCTCTTCTAAACCATAACAAAAGAGTCAAGGCTTAAAAAAAGCATTTCTGCAAGTGCAGGTACATAAAACTCCATTCTAATGAGATCATTATTTACCCTCTTTTCAACAAATAATGAATTACCCATGTAAAGGAACTCGCTACAAAAATAAAGTCAGGGGCTTGATTAATTTAATTTCTTTTTTATTAATATTTTTAGCTATAGGTACAATTGATATGCCATGCACGCTAGCCTAGGGGCAATAGAATATTACTAGAGATGGGCCGACTACGGATTTTGCCGACTAGCCAGTCGGCCGACTAATCGGTTTTCAATTTGCCGATTAATCGGCCGACTAGTCGGCAATGCCGATCGTAGGTTTTTCCTATGTTCGGGTGAACGCGGAAACGTTTGTTTCGCCTACCCCTACCATGCGTTCATGTTTTGACCAGTTTTGATTACGTTTTTTCTGTACCGGCCGTGTTGCTCGACCAAAAAAAACGATCAAATCTCTAATAATAGTATTAAAACGAACTACCTACTGCTTTTTATCACTATGTCGAAAATAAAATCACGTGTGTGGAATTTTTTTGACGATATTATTCATAAGAATATTAAGTTCCATAGATTCAAAAATAGTTTAATTTATATTTCCTATAAGCAATAAAGTGCCGAATATTCGGCATTTTTTGCCGACTAGTCGCCGACTAATCACCGACTAGAAATGATGCCGAATAGTCGGCTTTCCCGACTAGTCGGCCCGTCTCTAAATATTACACAAAACAAATGGTTGCCGTTCCGTCACATTCGTAACATAAATTTTAAATAATTAAATGTATTACGACACTTACAATGCAACAAGTTTATCTTGATACAGTTTAAAATAAATTACTATTAACTTACTAGTTAAATGTGTAACAAAACCTACATAAAAAATAGCACACGCGTCGAAACCGAACCCACTATGCCAATTTGACACATTACGCCATCTTAAACACGTTAGTCGGTCAAAAGAGCTTTATTCTTTATTTCTAATTCGCCAGAGTTTTCGGGATTTCCTAATTCCCGTCCGCCGTCCCTCGCGGCGCGAACCCCCGGCTGACTTATTGCCTTAATTATACACCTTCGCCGCGGGCGTATATTTCCGCAGCTTAACACGCCACTCTGATATGTGCGAATAGACGGAGTTTTACGCACGGGTATGTTTTTTTAACATGACGAAGTGCTTGTTGGCGTCTAGGCGATTTCACGTCCGTGTTCCACATAAAATCAACCTACATCGATAGGGTTACCTATCTTTAGACCGATTTTTTGTTTCCCAACTGTATAATTGCCATATTTTTGATGTTTGAAATGCATTTGTTTCTGAAACAGTTTTACTTTTCGGATTTGTTATAAACTAACCTAACCTAATAGCCTAACCTAACCTAAGAGGTAGTATAAAAAAAACCTAAAAAGTCATCAGTTTTAGGAAAAAACGAACTGATGGAAAAGTTATTATTAGATACTTTAAAATAACTACTTTAATGTTACTTTAATGTTGTCAATTCTCAGTGTTAGGTGCATGCGGAATGTAAAAGTGAGTGCATAATCGCCAATAAACGTAAGTTTGGCGAGATGTTTAATTAAAATTGTACTTACCACACTTTTTTGGAATAAATAAATAAAAATAAATAAACAAATGAAAAACTTGAGAAGGGAAACTTTGGACTACAGATAGGTACCCAAAAGTGATGAACAATCAACGTCTAAAACAGGTATGATCACGAAGTTTGTATCAACAGACAGCTCAAGTTAAGTTTGTTAGTGAGTTTTCCGACAAAGTGTTAGTGAATCACTTCGATATTTAACGTAAAACCTATGTACCTTTAGTAATATTAGTGTTGAATAAACGTTTATTTAATGATAATAGCCTCGATTAAAAAACATACATTTGTTCTTATGTGGGTGTTGTTATTGAATTGTTTGCCATCGATTTTATTGGTGATGTTTTATTCATATTTTTTTAATTTTGCACCGTTTGTCTAGTTAATTTAACTCATTCTATTTATGTTCTTTCAAATTATGAAATGGACTTTTTTCCAGCTAGTTACGTACATACATACCTTCACTCCTTTGTTCTCAAAGTGGGCAGAGATACAGAATTACCAACAACTCTAAAAACTTGTTGCTAATTCTGTAACCACATTTTGCACAAACAGGCTAAGATGTTTACCAGTGTTGTACATTAGTGACAGGCTGCAAACCCATCGCCTAACAATACTACAAGCCCTCATTCCTTTATTCGCTTCATACGACTTCCACGGAGAGACATGGAGTGGTATTATTCTAAGCCGGCAATCACACAGCTAGTTGTTAATAGAAATAACGGTTGCACAAAGACTAGTATTATATCATCGTCACCAACATTACAAGCTGCTTTAATGGATATAACGCAACTCACTATAATGAGTTCCGTGGCAAAATGCTCGCTCGCATGATGGATTACTCTACGGATCAGTACACCATTAATTACACACTGAAACGATTCCAATTAATACGATACGCGTAACTTTCCTGTTGCCATGGATACGAAGATATAAAGCGAAACATTTGAGAGACACGGCCTTCGGATGAGTTAAGCTAATAACAACAATAATCCTTACTTCCTTATCATTATCCCTACTAATGCTATAAGTGCAAAAGTGTGTTGGTTTGTTCATTTTCACGGGAAAATGTCTTAAACAATTTCCGTTCGAATTGGCACGTACTGTGTTCAACATATGAAGACGGACTTGGGATACGTTTTATTCTGACATAATGTGTATGTACTTGCACACTATTTATTTTACAAGAATAAATCGAAGGTTTCTAAGAAATCTTATCAACACTAGATACATAAGAAATACTACGATAACCGACGACAGAAAGCGCTATCTTGGCGATGGATTCCTTATTGTCAGTTCTTATAGCTACCATTACTTTGTCCTTTAACCCATTACCAAGCAGCTGTGTTCGCATTGTTTAGTTCCGGTGTGGGAATAAGACAACTGTCGAAATAACTAGCATAGAGGCATTCCATCTTAGTCTGCAGGGTTGGCAATGCATTTGTTGTCTTAGAATTGCGGTCTTTTGATCCTAGTTTTGAGAATGTATATGTCTATAGGTCACAGATCTCACTTACTAGCGAGTCGTATGCTTTATCCCTCACTGTACAGGGTAGTGATTCTGTAAATGAAATGAAAAACGGCCTTGTTTATCTTTATTTCTAGACATGTCAAATGCATTTGACTGTGTAGTCCATAAAATACTTCTTTGCCAGTTGGAGAATGCTGGTATAAGAGGAAATGCTCTTAAGTTAATTGAGAATTATTTAGCCGACCGGAAGCAAGCTTGTGTGATTGATACCTATAACAAAGTTACTAAAACTATTGAACAGAAACAATCAAATGTTGATCTTGTTAGTGTAGGAGTGCCTCAAGGTAGTGTCTTAGGTCCTCTTTTATTTCTTATTTACATCAATGAATTGCCTAAACTTTTAAATGAAGTTTGCGTTCTTTTTGCTGATGATGCTACTATTTTATTTTCAGGTTTTAAATCAGATGAACAACTCGTTGTCAATCAATCTCTAAAAAAAGTAGTTGATTGGCTTAAAACATTGAACCTGAAAGTAAATCTAAATAAAACAAAACTTGTCCAATTCAGAAACTATAAAACTGCACCCATGAATATTAATGTAATTGAAGCAGGAGTCGAAATTGATCAAGTTAATAGTGCTAAATTTTTAGGTATAAGAATAGACTCTCATTTGAATTGGAAAGCTCACATTGAAGAGTTAAACAAAAAAATTTCAAGTGCATGTTATGCCTTATCAATACTATCTGAAACGTGCTCAGAGAGTATCACGAAAAATGCATACTATGGAAGCGTTTATCCTTTCCTCACCTATGGAATTATTTACTGGGGAAACTCTGTTGACATTCAAACGACATTCAGATTGCAGAAAAGATGTTTACGCACTATTTATCGCTTACATGTTAGGCATACTCTGAGAGCCGTATTTAGGGAAAAGCGTATTCTTACTCTTACGTCTATCTATATTCTGGAACTATGTTTGTTTGTCAAGTTCAACACCGAGTACTTTTCTCAAAAGTGCTCATTGCACCATGGTTTACGCACGCAATATAAACACAATTTGTACCTACCTAGAGTGAAGAATGCCCTATTCTACAAGAGTTCCTTTATCACCGCCATTAGAGTCTTTAATAAGCTGCCTGTTAAATATAAAATTTTAAATGAAAATAACTTTAAAACTGCATTGAAGGATTGGCTAATCAATAAAGTTTTTTATAATTTAAATGATTTTTTTAACCATGAAGAACAATAATAGTTTAGTGATTATTATTATTATATGTCTTTACCAATCACGGAACTATGGGAGTCCCGGACCTTTGGAAGGCGTACATGGAGCCGAAGCCAACACGCAGAGGCCCTTTAGACAAGTTTAATTTAGTAAAGTGATGGGATACCAACCGGCGATTGTCCCTGAGTTCAAACTATAGAGGTATGCTCCCACGGACAACCACCGGTTAGTATAAGAGACTATTTAAGAAGGATGGGAACATTAATAATAAGTTCTATGAATGAACTGATATGGATTGGTGACCTAGGCTATTGATGAAACTACGGCGCCTGCCTGGCCAATGCTAATTACTTTGGTTGAAATGGCAGGCGGTGACTCGCCAACTCAATGGAATGGGCCTCCCGAAATAGCCGCATATATATAGCAGCAGGGAGGCAACAGTTCCAGAGGGGCTAAGGGTGGAGAGGTGCTTCTGGACTTTAAACGACCATAAGGTGCCCACTCGCCACTTATGCAACACATCCACCCTTCGAGCATATAGCTCTTGCGACTCCACTCTGACCGGCCAATAAAGGCAAGCCAGAGGTGAGGGTCTGTTCCTCGTCATTGTACACCGCAGCCGGCCGGTGAAGGCAAGCGTGAGGTGAGGAACAGGACCTACCCTCGGGAGCAATCAGGTACGTGGTGTCGCCACTCACCAACAGCTCGCCACTAGCTGCCCTGCGGCCTATTATTATTATTATTATTAATTTTAGACAGGCAGTTGGCACTGATATGTCTAAATCCTTGATCACTGCACGAATTGTCACACTCATTTAGAATGTTTGTCAAACTTATTTTTGAACTGGTTAACACTTTTAGAGTTCACAACATTGGAGGGTAATTTGTTCCACATTTGCATGTAAACATTATTTAACGTAAGTTGTAATTGGTTTTAATTGTTATTACCTTTTTCATATTGTACGTCCGACTCGGGCAAACTGTTGAATCTTTATATTCTTAGTACCATCTAAATTGTACACAGTTATACAATAAAGATTTTTGACTTTGACTTTGACTTTGAAACAGCGCCGGTCGTGCGGACTGTCGAGTGATACCAAGCGGCGAGATTAAGTAGTCCCGTCAGTGCGAACAAAACACATTATAGCGCGTGCATTTTCAATTTAGCAGCACGATAGGTCGAACGTATAAGACTGCTTAATTGAAAATAAATACAGAATCACTACCCTGTTACAGAGTGTGAAGGATCGAGCATTAGACTCGCTACGCTAGCGTGTACGGTAATCGTAACTCACGGTAAGGGTACTAGTGGCCTGTGTCTTCGTTTGAATTCACTTTGACACATTTTAGTAGCAACAAGAGTAATATTTTCCTTTGACTCGTACTGTTAAAATATTGTAAAACTAAGCTTAGTACCAAAAATGTATCAAGTGCGAGTCGGACTCGCACTCTGAGGGTTCCGTATAGTCCCACAGTTTATTCCAGTTTGAATTTTGATTTTGAATCGAATCAGCGCAAGCCTATAACACAATTGACCATTTTTTATATTTGTGGTTTTTACGAAAAAATACGTTGAAGAAAAAAGTTCCTCGTATTATTCCTCTTTATTATTGCACTTTCTTTAATTATTTTTGTTTCTTAGTAAATTCCTTTGTAATAACATATTCTGAAATACAAACCCGCTGTATATTACGGTTCAAAGGACACATCGCTTTAATATTAGGACGGACGGACGGACAGCGTAGGCATATCAATAGGGTCCCTTTAGGGGGTCCCTTCTTGAGGTACGGAATCCTAAAAATACGTCAGCTGAACCCGAATTTTTCAGTCCGGGGAAGCTTAAATCTACCTCATCGAGCTGTCAATCGTTCTGTTCATTGATCCGTACAGTCATCTCTATCCGTTGGTAAACACGAAACGTCTATCTGTCTCCCCATCTGTCGGTAATAAAATCTTGCTAGTCAATTTCATCCTATTTCCTTTTATCCGATCTAGTTAGCTACCCACACGTACCGAGTCGTATTTGGCGAACCGTAAGAGTTATTCTACATTTGAAGGGTACACGGAAATTACATGTCTATTCATCGAAAAAAATAAGATCTTCATCTTATAATGTAAAGTTTGCAATGATCTAACTTACCCACTCAGTTAAAGATGTAAGTCTTAATAAAACTTATATTATTTCAATTTAAAAAACCAGTACACGAAAATAACTTTTGAAATTACAATGGGACCTAATTTTCAAATCGCGATATATCGAAAAGTCACGGACATACTAGACATGTTCTTTCCGTGTACCCTTAAGTTCATCTTATAGTTTAAGTAAAACTGTGACGTGTGTGGTTGTATTTATTAGTATATTATTATTACCTATCTACTCGTATGTATTTTATTAAAGCAGATATATATTTTTTTAATATGGCTGTTTTTCGGATGTATATACCTTTGTTTCTGTTATTTTGTCAATTTGCCTATCCTCTTGCATTGTCCTAGATTATTCTACTCCACGGTTAACTGGAAGAGATCACATATGGAATAAGTTCGCCTATGTACCTACATTATCTATAGTGATGCAAAAAGGGTTTGGAATTGTTTTTGTGCAATAAAGAGTTTACGTACGTATACATACATAATATGTCTCGTTACGCAATAAGGGGTGAAATCCGGTGGTAAAATAATAATTATTATGTTTTGTTTAAAATGAATACACAACTTTTTTTCAACTCGTTACCTTGTAGGAATATTTTGGATGTAACATTAATTTAAATTCTCGTCGAAAGCAAACAAAAGGTATCTTAAACAGAAATAATTTTACAGTGAACTATCGCTTGAATACCCATATCCTATTTCAAATTCAACGAAAGGTTTACCGGGATTAACATTCCTCGGCTAACCGATCTGCGGTTTGGATTCCCGTTATAATATTTTAATGTTATAACTTGGTTTAATTTGCATTAAGTCAATACGAAAGTGCTGCCAAATTAGTTTACAGGTCAGATTTGAGTAAAGGATATTTTGCAGCATTATTAGTTTTACACCGCAAAGTAAGTATAAATTAACAGTAAATATCTTTCTATTTTGAGTTTTAATTATTATACTCTGAAGCATGTTGCTTCCCTTTTTTTTGGTCATACTCATAATTTCTTTGTTTATGTTGTTACAGTTGCGTATTGAAAGACGGGCAATTGCGTAATAGATTTATTCTACATCACGGGTAGGAACATCAAAGAAGTCAAACCTTATGACTGATATTATAAACTACCCGACACCTCCTTATCTAATACAGATGAAATCATGTTGGTATAGGTAACTAATACAGTTTACAACTTACAACCTTATTGATGGAATTATTAAGGTTCCATCTTAACATATCCATATCCCAACATAACTAAAAATATAACTATATAACATTATTTTAAATATCATTTTTTTTCTCTTCGGGGGCGCAACTGAACCCTCCGTACCGGTGCCGGGAAAGACGGCGATGCGCCCTCGGTGCTTCCCGCATCCCCGGCAGGCTCCGGGCTACTCTCTTTACCTGTTGACCCGGTAACCGATTTTTCACCAGCCTTGTCATCGCTGGGCATCGTTGTGTCCTCCTTCCCGACACCAGTATTGGTTACAAATGGGCGAGTAGGTATTACCTCTTGCCCCGCCGAAGTGCTTGTCAGAGAATATCTTTTCGCACAAGATTTAGGTGGTGTCAATATTTGGTCAATATGTCGCCTAGTGGTGCCGGTCGGCAAGTTCACGTTATACGACGAAGGTCCGACTCGTTCCTCAACTACCCCTTCGACCCATTTATCCCTACTTTTAGTGTAATCGCGGATATAAACGCGGTCCCCTGGGCTCGCGGCCCGCGGCTCGCCGCCCACGCGCGCCAGCACATCGCCGGCCGCCCCGGCGCAGGGCCGCAGCGCGTCCAGCCGGCCCCGCAGGCGATGCCCCAGCAGGGCTACCGCCGGTTCTACACCAGTGGTCGCATGTGGGCAATTTCTATATTGAAAAAGCATTTTACTAAGCGAACGCTCGACATCCGTTCCCTCATAGCAGGCCTTTTTAATACAGTGCTTAACCGTCTTAACGGCATTTTCTGCAGCTCTATTACCTTTAGGACGGTATGGACTAGTGAGGTTGTGAATAATACCATTGTGAGTGAAATACGATTCTAATTCGCGAGACGAGAACGGAGGGCCATTGTCCGTAACGACCTGCAAAGGCAGTCCGAATCTCGAGAATACTTCCCTAAATTTTGCTATAACGAACTTGGCAGCTGTACTGCCCATCTGGAATGCCTCAATCCATTTACTGTGTGCATCTACTATTATGAAATAATGTTTGGAATTGTACTCGCCAAAATCTGCGTGCAAACGTTGCCAGGGCCGCGCCGGGAACTCCCAGGGCGTGAGGGGCGCGCGCGGCGGCGCGGCGCGCTGCTGACGGCACGCAGCGCACGCACGGCACACCGCCTCGAGCTGCGCGTCGAGCCCGGGCCAATACACATAGTTGCGCGCGATACTCTTCATCTTAACGACACCTAGGTGCCCCTCGTGAAGTTCACGCAGTATACATATATTCACGATATTTCGCGGGAACTACGACTCGATAATTGTACACTATACAACCACGTTCTACAAATAAATTGTCTTTTCGGTGGAAATAGGCCATTTCTTGCATCACGTCCGAACTATTTGGCCAACCATTTAAAATATAATCGTGAATTTTTCTTAAAACGGGATCTACCTTTGTTGCTTCAGCTACGTGCCTATAACTAATTGGAAATTCGTTTTCTAAATAATTAAAATAGCATATATCTTGGCGTGTAGTCTCTGAGGGCGGCGCGCCGAGCGGCAGCCGCGAGAGGCAGTCGGCGGGCGCGTTGGCCGCCGACGCCACCCATTCGACGGTGTAGTCGTAAGCCGCCAGGCGAGCCGCGTAACGTTGCAGGCGACTGGCTGCGGTTTGGGGAATCCCAACTTTCTCACCGAATATATACGATAAAGGCTTGTGGTCGGTACGAATAATAAATTTTCTACCGTACAAATATTGGTGATTTTTCGTAACACCGTAAAATATTGCAAGCGCTTCTTTATCTAACTGACTATACGACTTCTCAGCTGCAGTTAAAGTACGCGAAACGCAACAAATTGGTCTTTCTAACCCGTCGGGATACCTATGCGCCAAGATTCCCCCGACCCCATAAGCACTGCTGTCCACGCTGAGGACCAGCGGCAGGGCGGGGCTGTAATGCGCCAGGATGTTATCACTCACTAATATTTGTTTAATTGTTACGAAAGCGTTCTCGCACTCCGAGTTCCAGTTCCACGTAGCCCCTTTTTTAACAATTGATGTAAAGGATGTAAAATTGTACTTAACTTTGGGACAAATCTCGCATAATAATTGACTAAACCCAAGAAAGCCCTTAGTTGTTGTACATCATGTGGCTGCGGAGCGTCCACCAACGCTTTAACTTTCCTGTCATCTGGGTGAAGCCCATTCTTGTCTATAATGTGCCCTAAATAACATACCCGCGGCTTGAAAAATTCACACTTTGCTAGTTTGATTCTGAGACCCACGGTTTGTAACCTCCGTAATACTTCGCGTAAGTTCCTAACGTGATCCTCTTTAGACACCCCTGACACACAAATATCATCTAAAAATGCAACAGTGTATGGTATCCCTCTAACTACTTCTTCCATTAACCTTTGGAATTTTTCCGGTATGCAACTCAACCCATAAGGAGTGCGAATATATTCAAACGTGCCAACGTGCGTACTGACCGCCGTGCACGCGCGCGAACCTTCCTCGAGGACCACTTGCTCGTAAGCGTGGGCTAAATCGATCTTCGAAAAAATTTGCCCCCCACTCAACGTGGCATAAAGGTCCTCAATTCTTGGCAAAGGGTACGGTTCACGCCTTAAAATAGAATTTATGGTGACTGTAGTCCCCGCATATGCGGATACTTCCACATTTCTTAATGACGGGTACTATGGGTGTACCATATTCTGAATGCTCTATTTTCCTAATAGTTCCCTCTTTTTGTAAACGTTCTAACTCCTGCTCGACCGGTACGCGTAAGGCTAACGGTAAATTACGTGCCTTGTGAAATATTGGCTCGTGGTCTTTTAATTTTAATGAGAACTTTTCCGAACACGTACCTAATCCAGGCAAAAATACATCTGAAAATTCATTAGATAATTTCTTAACCATACAATCATTAGCGGCATCCTGCTGCGTGATATGAAAGAGTTTTATATTAATATTGTTAAGTCGCAAGGTGCGCAACCACGCCCGGCCCAGCAGCGGCGGCCCGCCGCCCGGGATGACGTACAGCGGCAACCCGGCGGCCGCGCGCGCCTCGCCCGCGCCCGCTGGCGACCCCTCGTAACGCGCAGACACACTAATGACACCTAACGGCTTGATAACATTACCCGTATAAGACCGTAACTTCAAATTACACCCAGTTATTTTACAAGTTTTAAAATATCTTTCATAAAAAACATCATTTATTGCAGATATTTTACTGCCAGTACCGATTTCAAAAGCGATCGGTACATTTTCAACGAGTAATTCTACCATGTAGGGTTTATCGCTTGACCCGTCCACGTACATATTAAAGAAATCACTGTCCTCACCTTCAGAGTCCGTGTCCATATAAAATTGATTTTTCCTTGGTACCTTTGACGATTCACTGCCACCACCACCACCGGCACTTTTATTACACATGGCCTTAAGATGGCCTCTCGAACCGCACTCATCACAGTTGAAGTTCTTGTACCGGCACCGATCAGCCGTGTGCTGCTTCCCGCAGCGCCAGCAGCAGCGCGCGCGCGCGCCGCGCGGCTGCCCCGCAGGCCCCGCCGCGCCACTGATCCGATGCACTTGGGCAGCGCCGCCGGGCTCCGCGCCGCTCGCGCGCGCGCCCGCTGCGCCTGCACCGCTGGCCTCTGCATGCCGATCCGCCGCCTCTAGAGCCAGCGCCAACTCAATCGCCCGCTTGTATGTTAAATTTTCTTCCGCGAACAAACGACTGCGCATTTCGTCACTCGCGAGACCCGACACGAACTGGTCGCGCAGGTTTTCTTCTAGCTTATCACCAAAATTGCATGTGCTCGCGAGATGTTTTAGATGCTGCAGGTAGGAAGTAAGCTCTTCGCCCGGAGTTTGCCGTCGCTGCCGGTAAATGTGACGCTCTGCGATATCCGATCGCCTGGGTTCGAGGTGTGCGCCTACTATTTTGACCAACTCGTCGAACGTTTTTGTTTCCGGTGCACTCGGGGCGCAAAGGTCACACATGAGATCATATTATGTCGCTTCACCTACTACCGTTATCAATGTAGCCACGTGTAACTCTTTTTTGATCTCATTCAGCGCAATGAATTGTTTGACTCGGTTCACGTACATAGTCCATTTTCGCGACGACAAATCAAAACTATCTATTTTACCGTATGGCATGGTCACTATACTATCACGATTTAACTAATTAAACACTCATAGCACTTTTAAACAGCTTAAATTCACTTAAAGACTCGTCGCCAGTTGCGTATTGAAAGACGGGCAATTGCGTAATAGATTTATTCTACATCACGGGTAGGAACATCAAAGAAGTCAAACCTTATGACTGATATTATAAACTACCCGACAGTTACTAGCGTCTGTCCACTTCGTCCCCGTAGATTTCGATTATCGTTATTCCATCGGAAACTATTAATTTTTCCGAGATAAAAACTATCCTATTTCAGGACCTAAGCTATACTGCCCTCGTTAGAAAAAAGGGCGTGTGTCGCATCGCGAATGTATTAGTAACCTTATTTCTTAAGGAAGAGTGCTCAATTTCCTTTGACTATTTATCAAATTGCACATGCGTCCTTTTTATTTAGAAGGGCAGAATATTTGTGCCAAGTTTCATCCCGATCAGTTCAGTGGTTTAAGCGTGATTGATTAACAAACATCTAAACGTTCCCATTTATTATATTAGTAAACTTTTCAGTTTGTTAAATATCTAACCTGTAGATAAGGCTCAGTTGAGGTAGGTTTGAACTATAAATCCTTAAAAATATAATGTAAGTAAGTACATACATACAATTAATCACGCCTGTTTCCCAGAGGGGTAGGCAGGGACCACTTTTTTCCACTTGCTACGATCTTGACCAATTTCTTTCTCTTCTTCCACATTCATACATCGAGTCATGCACGCACTTCGGTTTCGGGTACTTAAGATTCGGCCCTTTTCCAGTATTTCTCCTTCGAGATTCTGTTTCAGTATTTTTCCTTTGTTATAATGTAAGTAAGTATATATAATTATTATGAGTTATAATTATTTTTAATGACCGTCAGACATTATGTATGATTTAAAATAATTATGGCAGACAATAAAGGCCCATTTATGCTCATGAATCAATTGAATATTGCTTTCGAGGTATTTTATCAAACTCCAATAATTATAAAATAATGTTTCCAGCATATAATATTTTAATTGCTCTTCGTTGCTAGCCTTTTATTACGTTTAAATATTATTTAAAATTTATTGTTACTATTTTTAATGACGAGTACAAAAGCGTAGCCTGTGGGCGTATTGTCAAACGCACTCGCAATCACGATCGTTTTCATTTTGAAAATCGAAGGCTTGTCTGCATACAAAATGAAAACATTTGTTCCGCTTTGAAGCCGACTGCCATTGCGAGTGCATTAGTCAATAGCCCCTCTGACCACCTTGCAATGTTATATTAAATCAAAGTTATCTTTCATTTACAATTAACATACTTACATACAAACATTAAATCACGCCTGTTTCCCAGAGGGGTAGGCAGATACCACTTCTTTCTACTTGCTACGATCTTGACAAATTTCTTTCGCTTCTTCCACATTCATACATCGAGTCATGCACGCACGTCGGTTTCGGGTACTTAAGATTCGGCCCTTTTCCAGTATTTCACCGATTTGACTCGAAAAAGTACGCCTAGGGCGGCCCCTTCCGACCCGTCCACTCACTTTCGATCTGTATATCTCTTTCGTCAATCTTCTTTCATCCATCCTTTCCAAATGACCGAACCATCGAAGCATGCCCTTTTCAATCTTAGTCAATACATCTTCTTTTATTCCACATTTCACACAATAGCAAAACAATGTCTACATAAGAAGCTAACCTTTACGCCCAAGGGCTATGGTCATAACTACAAAAATCCACAGAAACTTCTTACCTCACCGAGAGTAAAGAAAAACAAAACACTACAACTTCTCTTTGATAATCGCTCCACTGCTTAACTTAGTTAACATTGTGAACATTTTCACTAAGACTCGCTACATGTACAATGGGAACTTTCAGGAAATGCAATCTCATTCAAGATAC
The DNA here is from genome assembly GCA_963966035.1 of Acleris laterana. Lineage (NCBI taxonomy): Eukaryota > Metazoa > Arthropoda > Insecta > Lepidoptera > Tortricidae > Acleris > Acleris laterana. The sequence goes on along the minus strand of OZ014445.1, from coordinate 13,810,994 downwards.
ACAAGAACCAGACTGCGGATACTTCGTTCGGAGCAAGTTCTGAAATCTTGTGAGATAACTACAAACGTATTAATTTAACCAACGAATTAAGAACAAACCTAGTCTAGGTTCAAGTATGTGTAACGGAATCTTTTTGTTATTAAGTATTATTGTTGTTGAATGAAAAATTCCATTTCCAATTCGCAGGTGTATAGACACCGGCGGTATAGGGGCAGCGGTTATCACGCTACACCAGATAAACCGACAGCTGACTTGCCTTTTCTAGAAAAAAAATGTCATGAAAAACTTCGGCAGAGGAAATTTCTTTTTAAACGTTGACGTTGACACAGGCATCCGACGAATATCATGTTTCCTAAGGATAATTGAAAAATGGATAAAACGCGGAATTTGCAGCTTGTTCACCATTTTTACGCGAAAATAGTATTGGAAATAACTTTTGCATTGAATTGCAGAAATCCTAACCTGACTTCATTCACAAATACAAGAAAAAAATAACCAGTGTTGCTTTATACAAAAACTATTATAATAAAAGGTAGTAAGAACTACCACTTAATATTGACAAAGATGATGATTAAGTTGCGAGATACGACACAGCCGATGGTTGTGTCAAGAAATTAGACTGACTATGACTATAGAATAGAGGTATTCTATCTTCTCACGCGCTTGCACGTAACTAAATATAGATACCTACAGTTCTCTTCATATACGTTGTCTCAAAATTATTGTGAAAGTACATCAAGAACAACACAAAACGCGGTGTTGTAAAAATAACCACGTTATAGAGCTTAAGGATTAAGGCAGGTTATAACTTTAATTTCATAAAATACGTACTTGTTACTTTTATTCTAGCGAACGGTTTGAGACAAAGAGGAACAAACGTTCGTTAGTTAACCTTTTTTAAGTACCCGTAAAAGTGAGTTGTTGAAAAAACGCGGGAGCAAAGCATTTGAAAAATTAAATAAATAATTCAAGCGTATTATTCAATTCCTGTCAAATATATCACTCAGCTAACAACAAAAGGTGCAGCTTAAAATGACTAACTTGGTCTTGTCTGAAAGTTTGGAGCGCTCGCCGGATTTTGTTGGGCAACTCCGCGTGGTTCGCCAAATTGTTTGATTTATGCCTGCTAGTGACGCGAACGAGTTTGGACGCCCGTTTGTATGTTTTTCCGCTTAATTTATCTAATCCTAGCGAGCGGGGTGACTGCCTATGTTAATTTTGTGCAGTCAGTGCCAAAAACAGATATTCAGCGCTAAACCAAGTTTGTAAGCGATAAATTTGATGGTTTGCCAATATGCAGTGGGCTTATCAATATAAAATGGTAGTAAAATATAAATAACACAATAAACAAATGGGTAGTACATATAGGTATATCTCGTAATTTTGTTAACTCTTTTAAATATATGGTTTCTATACTCTTTTTTAACAATTTGGCACTTTTTTGAAGTAACTTGGTACACATAATTATTATAGGCATGACATTTTTCTCGAACTCTACTAGGACTGAGGGCGTAGCCTAGATGGAAACGCTGCTAAAGTTTCCGTTTCCTATCGACTCAAAATGTATGGAGTCGACGTAACAAAGTATTTCCGAAAATCGACCCCCAACGGAAAGAAATAGGGGGAGTTGCAGGAAACTAATATTTTTCCTAAGCCTTGGAAAATGAATAAATAAACAAAACGCAGAGCCACCTCGTACAATATTGATTTATGTATAGTCAACCAATTTGAATCCTAGGTCACTATAAAACTGTGTCATAGTGACGTAATGATTCAAATCGTAAGAGACTTCTTAAATTGGTTGAGTGTACTTTGTCTTATGGAAACCAAAGTTAGCTTATGTGGTAAATTGTGTTCCGTCTAGGAATGTAACAGTTCACCCCGATTTCACCGGTGCCTTGAATATTAGATTCGTTGACCACGCGGCTACAATTGGAGTCGTCGGTCACAAACAGTTTAGACGCTCTGAGGTCTGCAATTGTATTTGGCCAGTTGTTAGTGCAGATGTTGAATAATCGATATTGGGTTGGTTAATCTACTGTTGGAGTGTCATTCTGTTATGTGACTAAGTTCAATATGTAAACTTGTTGCAGTTACTATGATAAGAAGGGTTCTGAGTTTTAATAGCACGCTAAGACTTAAGTTAAACTTAACCTAGTAGAGTCGACATTAATAATAAAACTCGCCCCAAACTCATATTCATACTTTATCATTTATCACAATTAAGTTATATATTACTAATATTAAAAATGCATAGGTTTTATTATTGTCTGGAAGTGCACATACTTAGGCTACTTTTTATTTCAAAAAAATTTACAGTTCTGGAGGGAATAGCGATAAATTTGTACGCGGACGGAGTGCCGCGCAAAAACTAGTCATTTATTAAGAAAATAACAATTCTTTCTTGGTAGGTATAAAAATTGCTTGATATGCTTCAACATGATCTAATTAAAGGCATTATTTCTATAGCTACATACTTTAAAGATATTGGCACTTCGATACCTACTTGTATATATATTTATTTATTTATCCGATAAAACGCTTAAAACGATTGACATTATTTATTAAATTATAGAATTCAATAAATATTTGAGTATGATTATCAAGCGACGTTTAATATATCTCGCTTTACCAAGCTATGAAAACTCCGGACCCTTATTGCATATTGAGCTGGCATCTAGGCTTTATTTGGCAGTACACAATTATAGAGTGTACCAAAATCCCTATAGCATGTTTTTGCTTCATGCAAAATTGAAGGATTTTATTTTTAGGTTTCTGTACACCCTGTAAAATATGTTTTTTTTTTGTAAAATTAAATTTGGTATTGTGATTTTTCACTCGTTTTTCTTCAAATTCGAAAAAAGATTTTGAATAAAAGAAAAAATTGTCGTTGCTAAGAATGATGAGTAGTAGGTAGTCATATTCTATTTTTATTTGATTGTACTTACGTTATATTGGTTTTACATTGCAAATATGAAGTCTTATCAGCTACCGATTCTCCTGCATTGTCGGTATATCCCACTTCTGGTTTTAACAAAAGCATTAAATTTATATGATTCACTTCAGCAAAAACGTTTTGTTATTTAAATGCGAATAGTAAAAATTCAAATGGGCTGGCGTTCGGTCGTAAAATGGTAAATTTTTCGCACCGCTTACGGAAAAGAGGATTTCGGTATTTTTATTTTTAAAACTGAAATGTGGATGACTCTGACGTTGGCTTACAGTACCTTTTATTAAAGGATTTATAAAAAAGTAAGCTCCTCTGGTAAAATCATGGAGTATGTTTTGTGATTTAAGTAATTGCCTAAATATATTTTTTTCCACAAAAAATCGTCATTAAAACTATGGGTGACGAATTCGTTTTGCGAATTTAAGATATAACACCGTGTTTTAAACTAAAATGAGAAAATTATCGATCAGCAAATTTATAAAACCTGTTTTGTATCAACGACGTCGTATCGAATTAATATTATACTCCAAAAAAATATGAAATCGGAAGCACTGCCATGGTTTTTTAGGCCAAGCTTCTTTTCTCAATATTCCAATTTGTATTCGTGATCCAATAAGATGGGCGTCGTTGGCATTACAAAAAGTTTATAATGCACAAAAGAGCAATTAAAATAGATCACCAAAATAAATACATAATAAAAAAAACATGAAGTTGTTACGTATATTTTATATAGAATTAACATAGGTACTTAAAATATATATTTAAATAAATACTTACATGGAAAACATCCAAGATTTAAGAAAAATATTTTGTAGTTTTTACCACAGAAAAATGAAAATCTGCTCTAAAACAAAGTCAAAAACTTCTACTAAAATAAAAGCATGAAAAAATAACTGTATTTGAATTCGTACGGGCCCGAGGCAATGACGGGCAGATAGATAAACTGACAGACACTAACCTCTATTTTGTGTAGGAGTTTAAAATAGGGATACTGTACTATACTTATGGTACTGTATAAAAGTGACTTCAAGGGCCATTGTATTAAGAAGTGTTGATTCAAGTCTTTGAGTGATTTTAGTTAGTAATTTAAGATCTTTAATAAGTGCTTTTAGTTTTTAATGATACTTATTGAAAGCTGAAGAAATTCTTTGTAAACTTACATTACAACTGACGTGTAATATCCATTCAAATTTATTGATAGCAGTGTTTGTATGGACTAAGATTATTAAGGTTCTCTGGAAGAGACTGTTAAGTAAAATTAATTGTTATTATTTGTTTCAGTTGTAATTCTCTGTGGTTTGATATGAAAAAAATAATCTTATCGTGATAAAAACAAAACAATACAAATGTATTGTGTGACTGCCTGCTGTGATTCGTGAGGATAAGCGAATATTATTATAAAACAATGCGATAACAATTCGTGTAGAGATAAAGTACAATAAAGCACGTGGATGTGGGAAATCATTTCTAGTTCACCGATGTGACGATTGACAGCATTAAAAAAAACAAGAGACCAACATTTCACGCAAACTTGTTTTAAAACTTGGCCCAGCGGTTTTTGATACAACAAGCATAAAATAATGAAATTTCGAGCCCTAGACGGTCATAGACAGACAGAAACACAATGGCATAACTTATCTACATCTATACTAGTATTATAAAGACGAAAGATTTGATTGTTTGTTTGTTTGCACTGAATAGGCTCCGAAACTACAGGACCGACTTGAAAAATTCTTTCACCATTAGAATTCTACATTATCCCTGATGAACATAGGCTATTTATTTTTCCGTACGGACGGAGTCGTAGGCAACAGATAGTAACTTATAAAACCCTTCTTTGATCGAAAGCTTAAACTTTAAACTTGCGGTCAGAGTAAACAAGTAAGTACATAAAGTTTCACACCATAATCCAATATTTGCGATATATTTCAACCAGCACACTTGCCAACTAAGGCAGTACCGCTAAGACTACGTGTGACAGCTGTGTGATGTATACTGCTCTTACACCCGGCACAACGATTTATGTTCCTCGCTGTACACAGGGGGAACAAACCACTTTACAATTCAAAAACAGGAGCAATATGCACGCCCCAAGAGGAAAAGACGCTGATAAAGCGTATAGAAAGACACTTGAGGGACGCAGTTTTGTGTGTAATAGTAAAGACAAACACAAATACACGTAGGATAAAATAGACGCATAAAAACGGTTAGGTTCGAGTTGGACTTGCGCACCGAGTGTTCCGTACTGTTACAGAGTAGGTATTATATTAAATTCCGATTTGAATTCAATTTCCAATCGAATCAGCGAGAGCCCAAATCACACTTTTCCATTTTTAGTATTTAGGTAAGTGGGTTCACTCTTCATTGCACAAAAATAAATCGCTTTACAAAAAAAACCAATAAATTATGTAAAATGGCGATCGTATCTCTTTAAGGGATCTCTTCCAGCTAACCTTGTAATGACTGGGTAAGGAAAACGCATGAGGACGGCAAAAAAACGTACGATAAAACGAAAAACAAAAAAATCTTTGCAAAAAATTGTTTCTTGTATGGGGACCCCTAATTTTTTCACACTTTCCCTATTAATTTTTTTACTTATTCCCTGAGCTAAGCTGAAAATAAAATCAACTTCCCCACTATTACGGTTTCTAAAAATATACTGCTCATTTAGTTGGGATGAACAGCGTAGTCATATTAACAAGATACTGCTATCTTTCGGTACAGAACCCTAAAAACACCATGTGTGCGTACGTCAAACGCGATTGTGATCTATCTGTACGTGCTTACTCACACACACGCAAAGGTAAAGCCGAAACAATTTGGCCGTAAGAACCAGTGGGCTGTTAAGGTGAATTTACACGTTGGGAATCGGGGAGTGGGTTTAGCGTATGGTCGTTTATTGGAGTGTATAAAGGAGTGAGATTTTGCTGCCTGCACGCTTTGCAAATAGCACTCTGATCTTGTTTAGTTGGTGCGTTACGCTCTTGTGGAACACATAATTCAGCAGATGAAGAGACTTTTAGTGTGAAATAATCTCTAAAACTAAAGAAAAAACCTCGGACGGTATACAACAACGTGTTTATTTCAAAATTTCACAAGAATCACAAGAATCACAACCGGCGTATCTTAGAGCAAAAACCATATATCGGAAAAAACACCCGCCATTAAAATCATAACCCAACTGTCAAAGTGAAAAAATCGTTCAGAAACCTTAGACGTTACATTTTGAATTATATAAAGGTAACTGTTCACTACTTTAAATACTTAAAATGTTTGTATAATTACATCAATTCTTACAAAGTGTTACCTGGTTATTATAACGTTGTTGATTTGTACTGGCAAGTAAGACTAGTTCCAGAGAGTATGTATGAATGTAAACACTTTATCGTACAAACAAAAGAGAAAACAATTATTGAATACAAATATAACACACACTAACTAAAGTACTAGTTTACTACAGTAACTTCTTTAAGGGGAAAAAAAAATCGCATATTTTTTTCAGGAATATTGCATAAAATAAGTCATGGTAACAATTTGTAGTAAAAAAACTCTTAATTAGTAACGATTAACTATTGCTGAGTGAGTAACTATTGCTGATTGTATGGACGATTTGTTTACATTCAAAAGATCTATCAGCATACATACATACATAAACTCACGCCTTCGTTCCCAGAGAGGGGTAGGCAGAGCTACAGAATTACCTAGAACTCTAAAAACTTATTGATAATTCTGTTACCACATTTTGCACAATTAGGTTTACCAGAGTAATTAGTGGTAGGTTGCCTATCGCCTAACAGTACTACAAGCCTTCATTTCCTTAGTTACCTCTTAAGATGTCAACAGGAAGACATGGAGTAGCACTAGTCTAACCCTGCAACCACACCTGCAATTATTTGCTATTAAAAGTTTGCCGGTATTTAAAAGGAGCAGTGACATACGCTATTGTGACCAGCGGGCCTAGTATGGCTACGTCTATATCGTGTGTTAACTGTGGATAAATAAAGCATCCGTCACTTTTTGACACGTGTACTTTTTTACCTGTCAGAAGGTGACGGATGCCTTATCCAAAATTTATCACGCGACAAACGCAACCATATTAGGCCCCCTGTAAGGTTAATTTGTTACTACTCTGGAAGATACCCGAGATAAAACTATTTTTCAACATTTTATAGTTGGCGTAATACATACATACACATAGGTACATACCGTCATGCCTTCATCCCAGAGTGAGGTAGGCAGAGCTACAGAACTACCGATAACTCTAAAAAAATTTTGTTAATTCTATAACCACATTTGCACAAACAGGCTAAGATATTTAACATGTCTATATTAGTGACAGGTTGCAAGCCCATCGCCTAACAATATTACAAGCTTTTTAATCCCTTTAGTTGTTTCTTAGTTGTATTTAGTCTTGTCGGGGTGCTAGACGATCCTCATCCCAAAGGAAATATAAAATCATCTATATAGAAATAGTAAGACAGTCCAAGCAATAATCGTTGAGCAGTAAACAACAACGTTATTTATCTTTGGCTACTTCGGGCGTGCCTTCCAACATTCTAGACGGCTGAAAGTTTAAATGACGCGCTAAGGTTGAGAAGTCTATATTTAATCACTTTAATTTCAAGTTTAAATTTAAATATTTTCTTTTCTTTCTAGATTAAACCAGACCCAATAAGAGTTGCTCGCTCTTTGTTTCTTTAGAATATATTTTAGAGAGTGCTTAGTAAGTACTAGAGAAAAAAAGAGCGTCGGTGGTCTGCTGGCTTATGTAGTCGACTCGTGATCGTAAGTTCCCGAGTTTGATACCCCGCAGTTATTGTAACTTAAGTAAGTCCCTGTATTACCCGTTCCTCTTACTTGCACATTCAAACAGCAGAGTGTGTAAGAGACGGTCGAAGTGTATTCGATAGAGGCCTATCTGAAAGAGAAGGTAATAAAATAATAACCACAGAACGCCCCCGACTTTGTACGCGTAGAATTACTTTCTTAGTGCATACGTAGGGTACCCAAGAAATATTATATCCAAGTTACAAGTGCTTACTGTTTGGATGTTCTAAGAGGGCCGATTTGACAGCTGTTATCTGAGTACAAAATATGAGTTTGAGGTTATATTTTGTACTAAGATGACAGCTGTCAAATCAGCCCTCTTAGAACGGCCAAACTGTAGGTTTCTTTTTATATCATGAGAGCTGTTGTCTATTCGGCAGTCAGTCATGGAAGAGTTTTAAATACATAGATTTAAGCGTTTTAATCAGAAATTACACTAAGTCTATTTTGCAACGTGGCAACATATGTATACATACGTATGTAAACAGTTTATTGTACAAAAGAAAAACCAGAACAATACAATTAATATAAAAATATGTACAAAGGCGAACTTATCTCTTTAAGGGATCTCTTCCAGCTAACCCTTGAGAGATTCAGAAGAGTGGAAGCACAGAAGAATATAACATTTTAAGTAACCAATAAAACTTATATAAATAAAATAAACAAACATATTACGGCTTTTTGACCAAGTCTCGAACCCAACATTTGAAAGAATGTAAACAATACCTGTTGTTCACCCTACATTCCATTTTGTTCCGGAGATTGAAGAGCCCGTACTTATCGCATACATCGCCGTCGATGTACCGAGTAAACTTATTTAATTAAACTCCCGGCCGACTTGCGTATTGTTCAGAGAGTTGCAGCCATACTGCTGATTCGAGAACAAGGCATTTATCATACTTACGCGCTTGTGGGGAACTGGAGCATAATTGTGGGACTGAGGTTTGAATTGGGGATACAGTTGTGAAATTTTAAAGCTGTCAAGCTTGTAACATTACGATCTTTATATCCCCCGACGAAAAACAGTCGTACAGTTTGAGTAGTTTCAGAGAATATCGTACGAACATTTAAATCAAACGTCACGTTTCCAAATCGTGTTTACAATTTGAAAGCGTGTTTTGAACCTATCCGTAGCACAAATTCCAAAAATATACTCACGTTTTCATTCATTATTTTACGTATACTTTACATTTTCTACTCGATGGCGATACGAAAGTCCACGTTAGTGTCAACTTGCTGTCAAAATTAAGTATTAAATTCATACTAGAGGGCGCTGATATCAATCGTCATACACAATTTCTCGATGACGATACGTTAACGTTACATACTCGATAGAAGGTAAAAGTTTATCCTCGGGGTTTGGATAATCTGTTAGAGTTATAGCTGTTGGTGGAACTGAATTGTTTGTGGCTGGAGGAAGGGGCAGTTATCGTGGCACAATAAAGTAAAGATTGGCGTATCTGGGAGTGAGAGGAAATCAAGCCCTACCCATATACTATTGAATATGGTGTAAGCCGCATAAAGTCGGTAATTATACTGATTGACATATTATTATTACTAGTCGTGATTATGTAATGTGTAATTTACAAAAAAATCTTATGACTTGGATAAGGTAAACAAGGCACAAATGCCATCTGATGGTAAGTGGGATTTGAGCAATCTAGACGTTTGCAATCTAAAGGCTCTAAAACGTCTCTGAGTATGGCGGTAAAATGGAATACCTTTTTGATAGTCATTCCACCGATTGTCATATCCCGGCTCTGGAAATAATCAGTTTAAGCTCATATACTATTCCATCTAAAACTAGTCATGACAATCTAAGGATACAAATCTTGAACTGGCTGTGTCAATATTATGTACATCGTGCTTAGTATTTAAACTGCGGATAAATGTAACGATGGGGATAAGCGTAGATAAAACATCTGTCATTTTCTAACCATTATATTTGTGCGAGAGTGACGGATTCTTTATCCACGTCTCCCCACCGCAATATAAGTGCCCATAATACGGGGACTGAAGTAACAAAGTATAATAGCCAAGTATTTAAAACTGATCGCACATTACTAATACAGCCTTATTTCTCTTCTTATCCTACATTTAAACTCAATCCATATAAACAGCATTTCTCCACAAAAACCCGTATAATAGTGGTCATTAAAGTAGCTTACATTTTATTTAATTAAACTTCAACACAGAGTGTATTCAGTGTAATTTCCCCTCATATCTGCGAGTGGGATCCTGTTACGCCGCGGCAATCTGTTTTCGGCAGAGCGGGTAATCGGCGGAAAGCGTCGACAACTTGCCCTAGACACTGTTTCAAAATTGTATTGATGTTATCCTCAGTATCAGATGCTCTCGGCTCTGAAAATATGAATTTAAGCTGGGAAGAGGTGAGTTTTAACCCGAGTGGCCGATGAGAACATTGTACTGACTGTGTTTTTACAAGCTTTTAATTAATCTACAGCTGTAAAAATTAAAAAACCCTTTGTTTTATATCATATAAAACTCATGCTTATACTTCCTTTTTCACTTGAATGTCCTGAAATTTTGCAAGTCGATTTTGGACCAGTTCCGTTCAATGGTATAGGCTGAGATTTGGAATACATGTGTGTAAACCATATAACAATGCAATATTATGGTACTTTTGAGCACATCTGATGATGGAGTCGGAAGATAGCTTCGGGATCTGGGTAAGGTCTAAAAAGTTGGTCACGCTAACTCACGTAATTAACTATTCTATGAAACTTTTCCGTTGTGCGACGAAAATTTGCCATTTAACTGTAGGGATAGTTTTCGTCGGACAACGGAACTTTTTTCTCCGTCATTGTTTGTATGATTAACTACGCTGAACAATAGTCCAACTTTTTGGTCCTCACCCATCTTTACTGTACTTTATATATTATTATTATGTACCTACCCGCTAAGTAAGGGCTCGTTATTTTCGTCTTCATAAGCAGAGGGCCCAGACAAGATGCACTACGCTAGCTAGCGTTTCTCTTCGTTTAGTTTTTAAACCAATCGCGTCACTGGCACATCACGTGACTTTTCGTATCACGCCATGTACCAGTGACGAGATTGGTTTAAAAACGAAAAGAAGAGAAACGCTAGCAAGCGTACTGCGTCTTGTCTGGGCCATCAGATATGATGTCTGACCGGAAAAAAGTAAAGTGGGCAACAAAAACTTGTTCCAAAATGATTTTTTTAACAAAAACTTATTTTAGGTCCAGAATTAAAGTTTTCAAGTAACGAGGTATCGTCCATGTAAGTACTGGAAGAGGCAACGTGGGTAGACCTCCTATAAGGTAGACCGCCGACGTGGTATAGTTGTAGGAAACCGATGGATGCGAGCGGCGCAGGACCAGTCCTTGTGGCAAACCTTGGGAGAAGCATATGTCCAGCAGTAGACGTCTTCCAGCTGAAATGATTATGATGATAAACTAAAGAGGTTGTAAGATTCACCTTAGCGTCGTGAATATGGGTGGATTCGTAACCTAATAGTATTTATATGTAATAAACTGTCAAACGTTGTGTTAGGCAGCGTTTTAAACGATCTTGACCGACAGGTTGAAAATAGTAAAATAATAGGGTAAGATGTCGACTAATTCAAAATATTTTCACAAAATTCAGTTCCTACAGTATCTTCAGTCGACTGAAACGTGCAGCTAAAAACAGGCGCTGATAAGATTAGATCACACAACTAATTGTTTTCACTTAATTGATTCGTGCCCTGCACGCAAGCCTGATAAGCTTGTCTAGAAAGTAAGTCAAAAGACGCTTTGCCCTTCTTTTGCTTATGTAAATTATATAAAATAGGTTCAATTATTTATTTTTACTGAAATATTGTAGGATTTTCTTGTATATAAACGAGTTATAATGTTATTCATGGCATAGATTACTTTGGTCACCTACTAACATTGTATAAACCAAGAGTCATATTGTGTTAGCTATAATACACAACCATTACACTACTCTTTAGTTATAAACTGCCTTATTAATGATAAATAAAGTTCAATATAAGTATTGCAAATCAGATCTGTCTAGAAATCGAATCGAAATGTAAAGCTCATTTAAGAGTAAACCAGATAAACCCAGCTATGACAATCCATTAACAAGCCTAGGTTGGCTCATGAAGACAAACCAATTTAAGCTTAGGTATTGATTACCGCCGCTCACGCATCTTGTCAAGAACCGCAGTACTTCAAGCACAAAATCATCGAGAATATTTGTTCGTCTTGAACTAGAAAAGATAGGTGTTAGAGGAATTCCGCTTCCTTTATTTTACTGTCAGAAAACAGAAAGTTCAACTAGAAGTACAGTATATTAGTGAGGACGCTGACGTTTTATTTAGCGTTGCCCAGGGCAGTGTATTAGGCCCTACGTTTTTTCTCATTTGTATTAACGACCACTGTGACATGAACATTAAAAAAACACAAAAATCTTTTTGTGTCCTAATTACACTGCCGTCGTCACTGTTAAATCGTGAGGTGATGTTAAAATCAATACCGAACTGGGAATGACTCAAATTTCTAAGTGACTCAGACTAAATCTAATGACATTAAACGTCTCTAAAACAAATAATATATTTTTCAGTATTACAAGCAGCACACAACCTAAAATCGATATGAATCCTAAATTCTACCCTTTAAACCAAAAGATTTCTCCTGCTAGCAAAAAAGTTTCTCAAACTGAATACTTGGGACTTCTGATAGATGAGCAGTTACTGTTAACGTCGTACCCTCACCTTGAAAAGGTCATTAGTAGAGTTAGGAAACTGTATCCCTGGTATAATCTATCTTGGTGTACTGCATTCCTATCTGGGGAGTATTGTCAAAGACTTGATTTCTTGACCTAGAACTGATATAAATAATGTACTTTGATACCTTTCGAAAACTTATATCTGATCACCTGATCAGCTACCTCTTATTAGTCAGAAAACTTTACAAAGTACAAACTACCTTAAAATTACATAATACTCTGCCGTATAATACAAGCGAAAGAAGAAAATACAAAGTGGCAACAACCCCCTAAAACAAGAACTATATTTACTAGTAGACAGTACAAAAATAAATCAATACACATATAGGTACAACAAAATCTACAAAGAATTGAGAATTTATATCAATTCTTACCACGAATGTAAAATAATGGTTTTAACACAGAGACTTTATTTTAAAAATACACGCACGCACGTACACACTCGAACTAGTATTTAAACCCTTGCTTGCTAAGGCTTCTGCTTATTCACCTTACTTTTTTATTTTATTATTTCTTTTCAAACAATAATTTTAATTCTTTGTTGTCTATCAACATAAGTTGAGTGACAATGTTATCTTATTACGTTACGAAGAGCGGAGTCTTCTGACACAAGCAATTTGTTGCTTTCAAAGAAACTCCATCTCCTATTTTTTTACTATTATGTATTTTAAAGAAACAAAGAATTTGAAATTTATTTCGTAGGTATTTGTTTAGCCAAAATTCATCAGTTCACTTTACATCACATCAAAAAAAAAAGTATTGTCGTCTTTACTATTCGATAGCGATACAAAAGTAAGCTTTGAAGTTTATTCTATTTAATTTTTGTAGCAAGTACGCTGTTCCAAAATACCAATACTCGCAATGCTAAAACGTTATTTCTCGATTAAAAGTACAGACATCCACGAGACGTTTACTACGAACTTGTCGGAGTAAAGTAACTTGTACAGGTCTAGGTTGATTAAAACTCCTTCACAAAACCTCCTTTAACAACACAGAATGCTCCTGGCAGCATCGGGCGATGACGCTACAGGCCTGGAGCCGCGCCAACCCGCGACAAGCGAGAACACGACACGCCATCCCGAATTTCACGCGTCGGAGTAAATTATCAGCTTCGTTATTTGCGAGACGGTGCGCGTTAATCAATGAAGCAGGATTAACTGGTGGTAATTAATAAATAAGGCGATGGTAATGATGGTGACGCCATGGTGACTTATGGCCGAACCCTATATTCAAACCGTGGATAGATTTGACACATTTTGTATGGGCAGAATGTCACATTTCAACCCGAAGTAAGCCTTATCTGTCCGCGGTTTGAATATAGGGTTCGGCCGTTAATAGGCAACAGCGAAATTAATTTTTTTTTTTGGTTTCCCTACCTGAAGGAGATCTAAAGGGACCCTATTAATATGCCTTTGCTGTCCGTCCGTCCTAATTTTAAAGAACCGTATCTTAAATAAATAAAACAAAGAAAGTGAAAGTAAAGTGAATTCCGTGGAAAGGGTGTCCCCATAAATGTTTTTCTTTAACGTGTTCTTATTTTTATTATATCGTAAAAACTATTTTTCAAGATTTTATAGTTGGCGTAATACATACATACACATAGGTACATACCGTCACGCCTTCATCCCAGAGTGAGGTAGGCAGAGCTACGGAATTCCAGACAACTCTAAAAAAATATTGTTTATTCTATAACCACATTTGAACAAACAGGCTAAGATATTTACCATGTGTATATTAGTGACAGGTTGCAAGCCCATCGCCTAACAATATTACAAGCCTTTTAATCCCTTAGTTGTTTCTTAGTTGTCTTTAGTTGGCGTAATTTTAATGTACACTCGCGGTCAAATAATTCGGGTCAGAGTGCGTTTTTCATACAAACGAGGCTATTTCGAAGCCTTGGTCCCTAGCCAGGGGTTGTTTTGAGTGAGGTTTAATGGTGGATACTCCAAGGTTCAAGAGGAGGTCAAAAGTTCTTAAGATACCTAACTGATAGCACAATCAGTTGACACCACAGCGAGAGAGTTTGGGTCAGCATTTGGATTTCCTTACATTTTATTGTCATTTTAGATGTTTTTCTGAAGATGCATAATTCCGGCGTTAGCCGCAGATTCAATCAGTTGGGTGTCCTAGGCACTCTGGAAGTCCTGTATCGATGCTCGGGGTATCCATCATCAGATTTCACTACAAGCATCCCCTGGCGAGGAACCAAGGCTTCGAAATAGCCTCGTTTGTATGAAAAACGCACTCTGACCCGTATTATTTGACCGCGAGTGTATAATCATGCCAAATTGTCACATTATACATATAGTACCAAGAGTATCTGAGTAAAATCACGGATACACACAAACAGTCGGACATGGCAAAATTATACGAGTTACTTGTTGACCATGGAGATGTACATGGATTAAAACCTACCAAAATTATTTTCGCCCTGCTTTTGTGCCAGAACGTAAAAACGAACGAAAAGAAACAGTTTCTAGGTTCTTAAAGAAAAATAAATACGGTGCTTCTATTTGTTATGTCTGTATATTTTTTATCCATGATCTCTTTGGAAATGTGTTTACTGAGTTTAAATAATCCTTTGACTTGGCAGACACGGTACTTATACTTGTATAGTTGTCTGCTAACTAATACATATTTTATCTTGCAGGATAACATTGAGATTAAGACTGAGTTATTACGTTTATTCAAGTTGAAGAACAAGATAAAAGTATTTTCTTAAATAAGTGAGATGTACGTAACAAATGGTGGTAGTTGCTGCAGGTTCATAATTCTACCAGTCTTGACAGTTAGACAAAAGTTCCATCTTGTTGTTTGGGGATTTTTAGACTGAATCGGGTAACATTAATTTGGACTCTAACAAATACTCGAAAGAACTACTAAATTCAAACGTATCCTTTTGGAATATTTTTATTACATACAGTATTATACAGTAAAACCGGTGAACTGAGAAATGGACTCGTACACGGAGTGTTTCGTAAAATGTACACCGAAAAAAGAAACACAAAAAAGTTAGTTGAAGTGAAAAAAACATAATAACGGGTGATAACAAAAAAACGAGAATTTTTGAAAAAGGTGAAAAAAATATATTACAGAATTTGAAATCAAACTTAAACATAATTACATTAAAAACACACTGTATTTCTTTCAAAACCGATTAATGAACATTTGAATGTGGCCCATGGTCAGCTGTTCGACGGAGTTTGGTCAAAATGGTCGCACAAGAACGCTGGTCGGCAATCTTATCCATTTTATGAACACAAGCTTTTATCCTCTTTATCAGCTGGGTACAATTTTCGGCTCTCCAATTATTCTTGTACACCAATGAACTCAAATATCCGAAAAAATCTTCAATTGGCCGACATTGAGGAAGATTTGTTGGGTTGCGGTGTTTTGGTACATATTCGATTTTTTTGGAGTCCAGAAAACTGAGTGTTTTTTTTGCATAATGCGACGACGCCTTATCCGGCCAAAACACATACTTGCCATCAGAGTGATATTTCTGAATAAACGGCACTAATATTTTCTTCAAGCATTCGTTTTGGTATACATTTTGATTAACGGCTAATCCACTAGGTTTGAACCACAGTTTTGAAACTCCTCTTTCGGAAATCACGACATACAGCATAACCTTATGCTCAAACTTGTGTTTGAATTTGTATTTTTTATTCGAAGGTGTGGTAGAACTGTTGCTTGTGTAGTATCTATCATTTCCCGGGATGTGAAATTTGCTGAGGGGAAAATAACTTTCATCATCTAAAATGAAGCTTTTCCCAGCGTAATTTCGGGTCATCCAGCGACATTGGGTTTTAATGGCCAAAATTTGTTTTTCTGTATATTCTGGTGCCCTCACCTTCTTCCGGCATACTATTCCAACCTTCTTTAATGATTTGCAGATATACGGTTGACTACAATTACATTTTTTTGCAGCATCCCGTTGGCTCATGCTGTCTGAATCATTAAATTGGGTATGAAGCACTTTTAGGCGTCGTTTGGTCATTATCTTTGCCGGCCTGCCACTGCCACTTTTACGAGTTGTAGTCTGAGATGCTAAAATTCTATACACAGTAGAGACTGGTACATTCTCTTGAGTAAAATGGTTCACTGTAAACATTTCCCCATCTTTAAATTTGAATGATAAAAATTTACAATTCGTTTTCTCAAGGTTTCTTGTTTAGATGCCATTTTTGACAACAGTAAAACGAACGCAGAAAAAAAAAGTGACTACCATCACGAAAGAGGTAACACAACAACATTACATACCGCCTTTTTTATTTATGCGGCCAGTTTTTTTTTTTACAGAGAGTGATAGGTATTCTCGTTTTTTTGTTATCACCCGTTAGCTACAAAATTAGGTTAGCCAATGGGTTCCAAAACACGATTCATGTATGGGAATCCCTCTTTAATTTAATTTAATGTTTATTACTAGTTCTATAGCGGCTATAGTAAGGTATTTGTGAAGTGTCTAGCTATTGTATTAAGGTTCATGAGATACACTCATGCGGACGGGTGGACGGACGCCAGACGGATGGACAGCGGAGGCTTAATGATAGGATCCCGTTGGGACACTTTGGGTACGGAACCCTAAAAATTTGCAATGCTTCACAAAAAATCCCTTGAAATATGAGATGTCTTCTATAAAAGGTATCTACCTACATCTTGTTAGTGATTAGATATAGTATTATTGCATCCAGGGGTATTATTCTATTCCGAAATATTTACTGGCAAACTAAAGTTGTTACTTTTAGATACTATCAGACCATTGGAACCTTGACTCACCATAGATCTGTGTCACAGAGACGTTATGATTCAAGTCATAAGAAGTGTCAAACAAATTGTTTTATAATGTCACACCGTTCTGTGACACCGTTCTATGGTGGGTCAGGGTTCCATTGGGCTGATAGTACGTTAAGCCGATTTAGTACCTTCCGCTTTAGACTAAACTGGCGACCAAATTAAAAATACATGCACTGAAGTATTTATAATGCTTTGACGAGACAACTTAGGGTAGCCGGTTAATCATCTGTCGATTAATAAAAAAAATGGCCATGTCACATAATTTCATAACAGCTTTGCGAACCAATGCCATAGGTTTATTACCTTAAATACATATTCTTATCAAGAATCAAAAGCGATTAAGGCGATTCTAATAAAACGTGATAATGGGCACATAAATGGGCCCATTTCGGTAGCCCGGGACATTTCTTATTCATAAATTCATGGTCGACATCGGCTGCAATGGCGTAAGAATAAAAGTTTATAGAGGTGATACTACATATTTTTAACGCGTGAGGGTGCCGGTCTGTCGGGCCATTCTCTTCAATCTCATCGTTAGATTATTAACCGAACAAAATAAATTGAATCATTAGATTGATGGGATGATTTGGTGTAGATGGAATTCTCCTTCTTTTTTTTTTTAATGGTGGCCCACCGCGGTTTTCTACAGTGATTTCGCTAATGTCAAGTTAGTGAAAGTAAATCAATTAAAAAAATAAATCTAAAGTAAAAGTGGGACATATTTCAATCAGCCATTTTCCTTCCCCTAAGGTTCTGGTATCATTGACATTGTTTGATCTTACTTAACATTATAATTAGGTATGTGATTTGAAGAGCATTTCAAATAAATTAATTTTGTGGTAAAATATTAGCAGCTATTACACAGATTAAAATTTCTATCTAAGTATAGATTGCAACCGTTGCATCAAATGCTTTTTAGATACCTAGAACTAGCGACTTGTTAATTGTCATTGAAAACGTTAATTACAGTCCGAAAAACGATTTTTTGACGAGTTGGTAAGAAAACATTCAGTTTTCTCAACTATTTTTAAACTTAATTAGAATGAAATGTACATAATAAACCATCCAGAATAAATTGAAACAACACTGAAAACTTTATCAAAATCCGTTGCGTAGTTTAGAAGGAGTTAACGGAGAAACAGACAGATATTGAAACCAATCAAAATATCTACTATGATAATTAAACCAATTCACGCCGAACTCGGTTTTTAATTTGCCAAGTAGTTGAAAGATAGTTAAGACTATGTAAAGTAGCAATTATTCGAATATACCATTTTTGAGACAAGCTTTTATTGCCCTCTGTCTTTTTTTGCATAGTCATCATCCATATCAAGCCCAAACTAAATAACTCGATGGACCTAGTAGTTAAGTTAAGTTAAGTTAGGCGGAGATCCTGTTGCCACCTTGCAATTACATAGCCAGATCTACTCTCAAATACCATAATATTGCACTGTCAAAAGCTTGTAAAAATGTGCTACTTCCCAGGTGAATACCGGAATATTTCAGCAAGTAGAATAACACGACAGGGAGACTAAAAACACGTGGTGTTACGGAAATATTTCAAGAAGATCTTACCGTTATTCTTTCACTTTAAGCGTCCGACTGTTCTCTTATGCTACTGTGCTGTGCATTGAAGCGTAAAAATAGTAGTTTTCTTAGCCTAGTATATTTATACATTTTACATAGCAAAGATAGGGTATCCGTAATTTTGGATATGATATGAAATATGTAGACATTAAATAATCGTTCGCAAATTATTTAGTCATGGCAGAGCCCGCGGTGGCATCCGCGATGGATACCCGACCTTTTGAAAGGTAAAATGTCCAATCAAGATCAGTGTTATTTCATTGACCTAATTCTTATGGATAATAATCGAGTCTGGGGCTAGACAAGTTGCAATCGTTCACGAACGCTAGCGTTAGTTGATCACTTTGGTGATCACCTGTCATTTGGCGGTGTCAAAATTAAATAGGCTAGACAAGTTGCCATCGAATGCTACGCTAGCGTTAGGCGATCACTGTCGACATGCGTTGTTAAAAATGAAAAAGCTAGCCAAGTTGCATGTAAACGATGAACACGACCTTCCTCGGCAGTCTTGTTTTCTTTTTTTTAAATGATAAATTTGTCTATGCTTTTCGATGTTAAAAGTCAGTGATAGTGTTCACTTTTCAGCGTGTCAGTTGTAACGAGTGATATGTCACCTGACTTACGTCAATCCCATACATTTTTCAATGACAACACAGGTCGACAGTGATCACCTAACACTAGCGTTCGTGAACGATGGCAACTTGTCTAGCCCCACTGACTTGTATAAAATTACAGAATACTGAACCTGATTGGACTCAACATATATCTCAAAAGATGGATGCCTAACTAATTGCAAAGTACCTACATTTATCAAATATATTACGCGAGTTAGATGTTTTCCTCGAATCTTCAAACTAATTGTATCGGCCACTCGGAAATTAAAAACCATTGTTACCGCAAACTCAGTGCAGGAAATAAGCTAATTAGTATGTACCTATTGACTAATTCAGTTTAGAGATAGTACATTTACCAGTAGGTGGTTAACTCATATATAAAAGGCAGACCTGACTCACTGACTTATATATCAACGCACAGGTGAAACTACTACTTTACCTCAAAACTTCAAATTTGGTACAGGGATTCCTTTCATGATGCAAGTGAGCATTAAGAAGGATTTTCCGAAAGTCGACCCCCAACGGGAAGAAATAGGGGCAGTAGTGGGAAACTGATTCTACGCGTACGAAGTCGCGGGTGTCCTCTAGTTGTTCATAGTTTTACAGTCACTTTATCAGTGAAAGTCTCTTTATATATATATATATATATATATATATATATATATATATATATATATATATATATATATATATATATATATGTATATATCGCATCTTTAGAATTATAGTGACCTAACTAATTCAAAATTTATTTCTTTCGACTTCGAGTCATAAATTTATTACTATAGAGACCTAACTCGAAATTCAAAATTTGTTAATTAGGTCACTATAATTCTAAAGATGCGATATATAGGCTTTGTTTCAATAGAACTTGCCAACAATGTAAACAAAACATTCTATGGGGTATCCATATTCTAGCACTATTTTATTCTTTTAATGGTTTAGGATAACGATGTGGAAAGAATTCATTAAATAACAGATGGATTTAGCAGCATTTTGATGATGTAGAATGGAAATTAAAGACATTTTGAGTACAAGGTTTGTTTACATTGTTTGCAAGTTCTATTGAAACAAACCTTATACTTGAAGTGTTAATTATTGTACAAATTCTATACTTAAATATATTAATATTTACTTTAGTATATCTGGTTTTCTCGTTACAGTTATTATTTATGCCTCGCTTAAAAAATATTGTTTTTGATTTAAGTGAAAAAAATCTTTCCATATTTATAGGCGTTTTTTTTTACTACAGATCGGGTCAAAATCAGAAGACGCTTCTACGCGTTTTTCATTCTTATCCGAGGGTATTTTTTCCAATAGTCTCGGTTGGCCTCTAATGGCCGAAATGGAAATGCAAATGACGCGTTCCTTTTTGCACTGCCTATAGAGGTATTTAAATTGTATTCCCACTCATTGATTGCACGGCAAATTATAAATGTTATATACCTACAGACATCAGAATTGCTAGGGCCAAATCCTTTGAGCACTGATGCCCTACATTATTACATTTGTGAGTAAACGCGAGTGTGTTAGTCCAGAGTTTTCGATGTTTTCATGCACTTAAGTAAGTTATATTTGTATCTGTGCTGACCTGGTGTAAATTGATTTGGAGTTGACACAGCAATGATGTGAAAGGGCTGAACTGACTCCAAATCATTTAACACTATGTCAGTATCGGGTCAGTACTGACTGGCCTCGAATTCGGTGTCAATAATAATTTACCCTGTCTAAACCCGCCTTAAAAAGTAAAAAAAAAACAAGTGCAAATATGTTTAAATGAGCTGACACATCATCTTTAATAGATTGACCCTACTAGGGTAAATCATCAATGTAAATAACATATAAACAACTAAAGTACACAGGAAATTTAGCTTGAAATTAGAGTTTTAACGTTAGTACTACGAAAGTTTGCAGTTGAAATGTCAAGGTCAACATATTGGCTCCGATACGTCAAGTAACGAAATTAATGTAATTAAACCTTTTTTTACACGAACACAAACAAAACTTAACATGACCAAAGTGATCAGTGTCGTGTGAACTATTACCCCGCAAAATATCTTGAATATCATTAAATACCTATCTTTAAGTCACCATGTATACGCATGATCAACATTATACAATTTTTTTTACCTCTGGTTGATTAAGACACACATTATCGTATTGTAAACTAACTGTAATTTAACTTAAAAAAAATACATTATATGCTATTTTAAACTCTCTAATAACACAATATAATACAAATCATTAAAAGACTCCTAAACCGACATCATTACCAGCCTCATTGAATCCATCGGGACAGTGCTTAGCGAATCACAGGCATCATTAAACAAATTCAAATCATGGATTTTGGGTATTACCCGGTTATTTGTCACGAAGTGGCACGATAACCCTCGGTGGAATTAGATACAATCTAATCTGATTGAGTTGGTGTTGAATTTGCAAATTTGAAAATGATTTCATTCTACTTCGCCTCGTGTAGGTATTAAAATTTAAAACTAGGACTTTGTCCGCAAAAAGTAATTTATTTAAAAACGATGATAGTATTTTGTATTTCTACTCGTATTTACAGATATAAAATTAAGTGTTCGGCTTTGTAGCAGTTTGAAGTGATTTTAAGTTATTTCTTTGATGAAATTGTTCACCAATATTATAATTGTTTTGGTGTTTGTTACGGAAATGTATATTTGATTTATTTTAACTGTTTAGACATGAACATTTGGCCATACGAACTCATCTCCATCCACTATCATATTAGCTCAGTTTCGAAATGTTCAGATACCGCAGTGAAGTCTGGGTAATGAAAACCATGCATAACGCCGCATCGCATGCAAATCCCCTGGAGCGATGCCACGAATGAAACGAAGCCCGAATGCGAATGATACGTCTAATTTATGTTAGGACAGTTCCAAGGGGTTTAACTGTTCATTATCTTCTAGAGAGATTCTTGAAGTGTAAGTAGCAGGAAAAAATCAATAGATGGCGCTGGAATCAAAATTTTTAACCTTAAGTTTGGATATAGATAACGTTTGATTAGGTTATAATTAGTTATTTCGTAACTGGCTTGAAATTTTCTTTATTGAAAACTTTATGTATGTAAAAAAAGCAGCTTTGTAAAGTATGTATGTAAACACTTTATTGTACAAAAAACAGACACTCAAATACAATATCGTACAGAATTGGAATGTACAAAGACGAACTACCTTGTAGGTAACTTCGCGTGTTATAAATCAGTACTTATTTTTCTATCAGGAATGGAACTCATATTCGTTGTGCAAATTAAAATTACATTAACTGAAATTAATTGTGTTGGTACGCTTGTACGCTAACGCTACGCTAACGAGACGTAGGTAAATATAATACTAATGAAATGTACAAGTTCGAATGACGGAGTCGTTATCTTGGATCGAGATAATGTCGGCACCATTTGGCTTCTTAACTTTTATACAGACAGAATACCCACACATGCTTGCTCTAACATAATTGATACGAAATACCGTACACAATCACTAAAAATGGTGATAATCCTCCATCCACAAACACCGTGATTGGCTGTTAGGGATTTCCAAAGTAAAAAAACTTTAGTCCTTAGAGATTAATAATGAGCTTCAGACGTATGCGTAAAGTAACATTTTAAGAGCATGAGAAATTAAAAATATAGTAATACTTTATGAACTCTCTAGCTGTCTTTTCCTGGTACTTGGCACGCGCAAGTCACACTTGCAAAACTTTTAACGAATTGCTAAGTGAGTGCTCAGTAAATCTTCTGCCAAATTTTCGCTTGCGCTTTAAATTGTACTGTTTGTATCTGATTAGAAACCTTGGTGCGTCAAAACCAATTAATTTCAAAGGGTCCTGATTCCCACTCAAGCATCGCTTCGGATAACTATGCCTAGACCTATCCATTGTGATCCCCTTAACAATAGTGCGTCTGGACAAAACACTAAATTGGCACTTTCATTCAATATTTAAACACGACCCTGCCCTAAATTGCTCGATGGTGAATTGCCTGGTTGGGTTTAATTCATTATGAAATAAGTTACTTTATTTGTGTTTGGTAACACAGTTTAATGCGGGTATTATTTGCTTGTTTATATTTATGCAACAGTAAGTAATTATAATAGATAGGTATATTTAAAGCCTAATTGATATTAATTGCGATATAAATCACTTTTTTTGTAGAGTAAGTACTTAAATATGTCAATTTTATGAAAAGTTACTTACTAAAAATGGTATGACCTGTTAGGCATCTTGATTATTATAGTAGGTATATAACAGTTCGTCATAGACGTCAACTGACTGAACGAAGGACCAGGGGGCTTATTATGATCGTTTTTATCGATGTGGATAAGCGTGTATAAAACATCTGTCACTTTCTAACTAGTATGTAAGTGCAAGAGTGACGGATGCTTTATCCACCGCGATAAAGGCGACCATAATACGGGCCCAGAAGTGTCTTTGAATAACACATTGTCGACGAATACATTCTCTAACCTAACTTAACTAGTAAAAAAAATTAAGTCGAAAAAAAAGGAAATTTAAGTAACGCATCACTAATATCACTACAAGGTCCTCGTAGTAGAATAAGAAATGCCTGTGTCAGGAGAGCCCCGTTCTTCTACGATAATAATTAATATTATGTTTAATAAGGTTAGCAACCAAAATTATACTACATTAGCGACCCGCCCTCGCTTCGCTTCGATTTATGTGAGTATGATATATAGCCTATAGCCTTCCTCGATAAATGGGCTATCTAGCACTGAAATATTTTTTCAAATTGGACCAGTAGTTTCTGAGAGTGTAACGGCTACCAAGGGAGCAGGAGTTCCAGAAGGTAACAAGTCAATTGATAGTCGAGTTCATGGACGAAGTTTAGCTCAAGAGAATAACAACCTAGCCCAGCCCAACAATACCGTCACTGGACAACTGACTGAGCGGAAGCGTTAGCATAATTGGTACAGATACAGACCCTATTCAGATACCGCCGGTATTCAGTTCACTGACCCTAAATGGAGGTCATTACGCTGCCAAATCTAAAAGGTAACGGATCACTGATTAAACAGTAGCCTGTTAAGATCAATTTATTGTGGTCGGGTTAGAATTATGTGCTTTAGATTGACCGATGTGGTTCTAAGAATTTGAATTACGGTTTTTGATTGCTTAGCCGCACGCATCCAATTGTTAGTCGGAATACTCAGAACAATCAAAATTCGCAGCACCTATGCTATAAGTCTTTATACAAAGCCTATTTCAAACGTGTTTTTATTGACAAGTGACTGAAATAATATTAAATTGCTGTAAAAAAACTTTTATTTAAGTATCAGAACAGCTTTGGGTCGATGTATACTCCAATTTAAAGTAATCCAAAAATCGGAATCTGAAACCTTCTCTGTCATTCATCGAAACGGAAAACCTGAATAATTCCGTCGAGAAACGATTGCGAGTATGCATGCTCACGTAACAACTACAAAATTTAATTGCTGACAGATTCATGCAGCAGAGTTGGAACCTCCATTGGTGTTATGGGAAAAGAACTGGAAATATATCAGTACCCTTACCATGAGTTTTAATTCAATAACAATTACTGTACTCGCTAGCGAGTCAAACGCTCTGTCCGTCGTAGACTTTGCAGTAAGTACCTCTATAGTTATAGAGTGCGAGAGACAGAGCATTCGACTTGCTAGTGAGTATTATTATGCCCGAGAGTATAGCAAAAAAGTAACGAACAAAAGCTAGTTTACTTACATGATTGCAAATGTAAATAAATAAATAGGTACATGAATTAATATTAATGATTAATGAGCTCTAAAATTCTGGCTTTTAGTCACGTTAACAGTTTTCTGTTCATTGAAAAGTAAGCATCATGTTTTCACGGATAAATAAAGATAGTAAAACGAGTCTGTAGATAAGTTCCGATATTTTAAAGAACTCGCAGGTATTCAGGCTGTTTAATATTTCTTCGGGTACATGTAGAGAAGCCAAACGAGCTCCAAGATCGCTTGGTACTGGATTTTAAAGCTCATCAGTCATGAATATTTGCAATTGTGTGAGTATACCAGCTTTTGTTCGTTACTTTTATCGCTATACTCTCAGGCATAAATAGTAAAACTGTTTCTCTACCCTGGCCATGAGTTACAATTACCTTACTCGCTAGTAGTCGAATGCTCTGTCTCTCGTACTTTATAAGAATACTGTGAGTACAGTAATTGTAACTCATGGTAAGGGTTCTGGGTTCTTTGTCACTCGTTAAAGGTTTTCTGTTCATTAATAGTGTTTGCAGTTTGAAAAGTAAGCATCATGTTTCCACGGAAAAATGAAATGGTGTAACAAGTTGGTAGATAAGTCAAGAGATTTTAAAGAAGTCGCAGATATTCAGGCTGTTAAATATTTATTTTTAAAGGCACATGTAGGTTAGGCAAAATGGGCTCCCAGATCACCTGGTGCTGGATTCTGGACCTCATTAGACATGAATATTTGCAATCTTATATGTACTAGCTTTTGTTCACTACTGTGTTCACGAAGAATCCGTTTATCACTACTCTCGGGCATAATAATAAAACTGTTTCTAAAGTAAGAAGTATCAATGTACTAGGTATTTAATACCTAATTTCTCATCGTTCGGTCGTAGTTTTGAACCGTGAAAACGAAACAAACACGCGGTTTTTTTTCATTTATTATATTATTAAGGAAGTAAAGATAAGAATATTTATGCTTTTGCACTTTACTGGATTAAACTTTTTTTTTCTCAGATTGTGAGACAGTATTGCGGCCATTGATCCACATGTGCCACGACAAACTAAAATGGAAGAGGTCCGACGGTTCAAAATTGATTGTTGCTAAACAAATCAATAACCCTTATCTTCTGCAACATAAGAATCCAGTTTCCTAATTGGTCCTTGTCGGTTACTGTTCAGAACATAATTATTTTTAATCGTCAGTCGGAGTAAAAAAAGGTTAAAATGAGATCAACAGAAAATTATAATGATTAGGTTACAAATTGCAAAAGTTAAAATCAAACATGGCCATGGTTTATGGCCTAGCAAATTAAGTTTAGAACTAAGTGAACTATCAGTTTTAAGTACGGCGAAACTAGATTGACCCAGTGTGTATTAGGCACGGATTCAACTTAGTTTCTGATGCTATTACCTCGGCTTAGTTATCCACTCTGGATTAGACTTGAGTTTCACTTAACAGTAACATTTACTGATCTAGGCGTTTAGTTTGCTATTTAGCAATATTATACAAACCTAGTGTTAACTATCCATTTATTTAAATGCATGTAAGAATGTTAATTCCAAAATTGGCATTTGACATAGAAAAAAATACCAGCGAAAATGATTTGTTGTCTTTTTTTTCTTATAGGTACTTGGCCAGGTTTATACATAGTTGCACACTTAAGTACTTTGTAACTTTAACAACATGTTTGTACTTCTGCTCTAATCTGTCCGAGGCGTTAGAGCGACAAGGAGGTACAACTTGATTTTCATGGTTATGACAAAAATATATTTTATAACCGAACTAGCGAACGCCCACGCCTCGCTTCGGTTTATGTGAGTTTTCTGTAGACCAGACTCTAGACCAGAATCTGATAGTAGTTTCGTTCGAATCAAATCTATTGAAGTATATCATATCATACCATATGTTTAAATATAATATTGATATTGTGGGAAGCAAAAAGGCCATCAATATTTAACTCATTGAGCTTTGGTTGCTGTGATTTTTTACTTTAAAATAGGAATGAGTTTAAAGGGTATAATAGATATTGATGTACACTTTAGTACTTTTAAATCTACTTACCTAGTCGGATCATAAGTTCAAAAAAACCAATGGAATTTTTCATAAATCTGTATATATTATCAATACTTTGATTTATATAAAATAAAAATAAAAATAATGTATTCTAAAATATTGAAATTATTTGTTCTACGAGCTTAAAGTATTCCCATTTCGGAATAGAAAAAATAGTTCAATTTCCGCACGACGATGATACTGATAACGGCCACAACTTTTGTAAGTTCTTGTAGAGAGTTCAAATTTGCGTGACAATATTGATCAGACTTTTACCTTTAAATTCTTATACAAATTCCAAGCAACTATAGATCCGTTTTTACACCGGTCAATCTCGATGTCTTATTAAATCGACTTTACGATTTCACATAAATTTGCAGCAAATCCTAAAACACACCAAATTTCTTGCTTCATAAGGGCCGGCGCTGACTGCCGGCATGGCACGGCGTGTCATGGCAAAGGATTTCGGTACTGATATAACTATTTTTAATCTTATTACCATGAGTATAGAATTCATGTTACTTTATTTTGACACAACGATGCCGAGGGAGGCCGCGGTAGGACAGAACGTGCCTAAGCATTCCACGGGATGCCGCGGAAGGCCGTGTTATCCTTCGGAATGCTGCAGCACAACTTACCGTGCCATCCTGTGCCGTGCCGGCAGTCAGCGCCGGCCCTATTGTTGTTGCTTGAGTGGCTGGGTCGACAGCAGGATGCCACAGCATACCGCGGAATGCCGTAGCGGCCTTCGGGATGCCACAGCATAATTTGCCGTGTCATGCCAGCAGGATGCCACGGCATGCCGCGGAAGGCCGTGTTATCCTTCGGAATGCTGCAGCACAACTTACCGTGCCATCCTGTGCCGTGCCGGCAGTCAGCGCCGGCCCTAAGTTGGAATTGAGTCTTGTTGAGAAATATAATTTTGGTATCTAAATACACACAGAAATAGGAAATTTTATAATAATAAAAAATAAAGTTCTTTGGTAAACGTATTCGCGTTTTTAAGCGTTTTCAAAACATGAAATTTACGGAAAAGTCATGCGTAATTTCATCGATGCCTGCTGTGAATGTTAAAAGATCGTGTCGGAAATTGCGGCGACTAACTAGAATGATTATTTATTCTTCAAAATGTACATTAAATTAGTTTTTTATTCTTATACATATTGAAATAAAAAAATGAACATTCATTAGTTAGTTTTATTTGACTCAACCTTTGTAACAGCTTATGGCTGGATTAGTTATTCTCTTAGTCAATCTTAAAATCTATTAAAATCTTGAACTTTTTTTTAAACGTTTTGATTTTAAAATAAAAACTATCACGATCGGATGGTTTTCTTTGGCGATACTTTTTTGTATTTGTGGTAACACAATAATATTTAAAATATTTAAGTAAAATTTTGATCATAATAAAACATTTTCGCCCACATCGCTAAAACAAAACATAACCAATTTGACAATCACCTAAAATTTTCCTCTTAGGCAAATTTGCTCATAATTCTTGCTCTTCATAAAGCAAATGTTTAAAATTTATTTGTCTTCAAACCCTCGCTTAAGGGGTCGTCAAACCGGCCTTTATAAAGGGTTCTGTTGTTTATGTTAACAAGAGTTCCGTGTCGGGACCCGGGACATGCGGAATGCAGCTGGAATGACGAGCTTAATAGCTCATAAACGTAGTGTGCCCAAGTCCCCCTGTTTCCCCTTTTACGGCCTGCTTAGAAGAGACATGAATCTGTTAGCATTCAAGCATTTGTGATGGATTTTGAGATGAATATGGCTGTTAAAGGCGTTTATAGTTTAATGTTTTTATACTAAAGAGTCATGAATTTGTAAAACGTAGGTTATTTATCTTAACGTATTCATTGGGGCCATGTTGCATTTACCGTTATCATATATTTATTTGAGAGCTGCCTTTCACTACCATCATCCTGCTCTGTTGTATGAATAACTGTCGTTACTTTCCTGGATAAATGATCGTTGATCTTGCAGAGTTTTTTTTTTATGGTATAGGAAGGCAAACGAGCAGACGGATCGCCTGATGGAAAGCGATAGATAATAATAATAATACCGCAGGCGACAGACCATTCCACAGTTTAGTTGTGCGAGGCAGGAAATTCCGTGTGAACCGCACAGTTGTGGACTGCCAGCCATCTAAATGATGGTGGTGGAATGAGTTTGACGACATTATTGCGCTAAAATTATTCTATTTCACCAAGTTTCATAATAGTGCTAACTGACAAGCCAATAAGAGAAACCACAACTTACAATGTGATTAACATTATAAATGTAAGTGAAACAAAAGCCCTTTGATCATGACCATTGGCAATATCGTCGAAATATCAAAAATAAGTTAAAATTCTGTTTTTTTTTACTAAAGTAGCATGAAAAAGAAACTGAGAAAGATGACAAATAGATTTATCGATTTCGGAATCCACATAAACCCCTATTCCTATCCCTATTATTATTTTTAGAGGATCTTCCGTATTTGGCGATCTTTATCAGGTATTTGGTCTGCCCTATCCTCCACAGTTATCTGAAGATAAAGTGAAGAAGGGTTTAAGTGTAGTATACACCATTTATACATAAACCTTTTTTATTACTTTGTTATTTAAGTTAAGTCGACTACCCTTTTTCACCAAGACTTGATCTGATCTGGAGATATGTTTTTTTTTTAAACTAGCATCGACTACCTACAACCATAAAAAACCTAATTTAAGAATTTTAGACCAACTACTATTGATTATCTATCGTTTAACTCCAAATGTAAAAGTAAATTAAAAAATAACAATGAACAATATTCTCGCAAAATATATTTTCACGTACAATACTCTCAAAACGATAATTGACTCAAGAGAAATCCTTGCACAAACTCCAGGCCATTACTAACAATTTTAATTTCTCAAGTTCCCCGCCAGCTCGGAAGTATTCTTAAGAAATGTCGGAGCAGTCATTAGCTCTCCGCCCGCAATGCAGGCTTTTCTGGATCCTTTGAATGTTTGGAGACTGCTTCTTCTGGGGACCGCAAAACATGCACGATTTCGAGTGTATAATTTCCCCAAATAAACTTGCGCTAAATATAAATTCGGTTTATTGTATTTCTTGTCTTTTTTCTTCATGGTTGTGTGTAAGTTTTGTGATTGACCATACAAACTTAAAGGTCGTTTTTTGATAATTGTTAACGGACATCCGGACCAATTTGGACCAATGTGCTCTACTTTGAAATTTCTGTAAACTGAGACCTATAAACGTCAAAAGAATAAAGTTCGACATTTATAAATTTACGTTTATAGAGGTTTCAAATTAGAGAATACAGTTCAACACGGTAAAAACCATATCGGCGTCGCTATTGCCTAACGCACTCATTGTTTTCATTTTGTATGCAGACAAGCCTTCGATTTTCAAAATTAAAATAATTGCGATTGCGATTACGTTAAGTAATAGTCTTGACCTGTCAGTTTTGACCTGTCGTCGTATTGTCAACGTTTTGGTAGCTCTTATTTACTTGACAGTAATGGTGGCCGAGTTTGAACAATACCATAACAGTTCAAATAAGATTGGAATTGTAACGCCCGAAATAGAGGCGCTGGTCTAAATTGGTCCCATTATAATCATAGTTACATTAACGCTAACTTATTTCATAACTTTTCTTTCCATAACGGGTTTCATATTTTACGTGTACTCATATATTTTATGACTTGTTAGATACTTAATAGCTTTTACGAGGCTTACAACAAGGATTATAGATCTCGTATCTTTATCCATTAAATATTGTCCAAGCCGTGCTCGTATTGAGATGCGATCGATTATTCAAATGGGCGGATGCAGGACTTTATATATTGTGCCCGAGAACAAAGGATTTAAACCACGTATTAAAAATAGCCCGGGAGTGCTTATGAAATATTATCACTTTTATGATGATTAAATGATTAAATTGAATACCTACAGGTGTGAGTATATTTGTATATATAAGAATAGCTTATACATTGATTTTTATAAATACATTTGTACCTAATTCGTGTTTCATGTAAAATTGAAATGGCCGGTAACCATAAAAAGAGTACTCAACTGTACACGCTGTAAGTACCTACGTACTTAAAGTTACTTGGAAACTACTAAATCAAATTCTTAAGGATACCTTTATTAACGATATCTCATATTTTTTAGTTTGGGGTCCGCAAGATATCGTACCTCTTTGTAAACAGTGTATTTTTTAATAATAAAGTTATTCTTATTCTTATTCTTAGGTAATATTCGAACCATATCCTTGCAAATAATAATAAATCAATCATTTAAAACTTAAAATTAAAAGTTACACGCTTCCAAAAAAACGATTATTTTATAATTCGCCGTGACCGTGAGCAAAATCATCAAACTATTTTTTTACCCTCTAGGGGGGTAGTTTACTTAAAAATATAATCTGTGGCAGTGTAATGTTTGTAACTCATGATTTGAAATTCGGGGCATCTATCGTCATGGGGCAACTATCCCACATTAACCTTAAATATACTTAGACACCGTGGGAACGCGGAATCCGACAAACTTTAACCATCGATTCTAGAGCCAATTTGTAGTATATAATTATAACATGTAGTCCAATAACGCATAATTTCCAAGATATTTATTTTAAAAAAAAATATTCCATAGTTAATTTAATTTGAACTATGTCACCTATTACCTAAAGCATTATTTACTAAGAAATTGACTAAATTAATTTACGTTGTACGTTGATGACATTGCTATTTACAAGATGAATCTTTCTTAGAAAATATTGCTTTACGTTAAGGTGATAGAGTTTAAATTCAATTAATTATGTTTTTTTTTTTTAATAATTAAAAACTCTGCAATTATGCGTTATTGGGCTACATGTTATATCACATCATATACTACAAATTGGCTCTAGAATCGATGGTTAAAATTTGTCGGGTTAGTCGTTCCCACGGTGTATAGAGAAATGCGTAGGTACTTATACAAAGCAAACCTCCACAGCTCAGGCACAAATACCCGTGCTCATTACACAAATATTTCGTAGGCAGGGTCACTACCAACTAAACGCGTCTTCAAACTAGTTAGTTCATAGTTTGCAGTCTTACAGCATTGTCCTTAAATAAACAACTTGTCTTCAAGCAATATTGTCACGTAGAACGCTTTTGCTTGTAGTTTATAAGCCCCTTATTACATTGAAACCGCATGGCTTATCTTAGCATGCAATTTCCGAGACCCGTTAGCGCAGAAAGGATGCACATAACAAAATTGAAACTTGTGAAAACATTTTATCCAGTTACATTTTTAAACAGCAATTAGATAAACTATAAAAATCCAAATAAAATACAATCTGGACACTGTTCCAAATGGATTACCCAGTCTTGTATACTTTTAAGTCATCTTTTTAGCTTACTTCCAAAGATTCCCCGTATTAAAAGACTAAAAAATTAGGCAAAAAAAATACTCATAAATCTTCATATTTTTAAAAATTGCCTGGCCTTGTCCACGTGGCACTACTTTTGCCATCCTGTAGGTACCTACACATACAGCGTGTATCCTAACACCAATAGCGGGGTCGAAGGCTTGTTTGTATAAAGCAAGTCATCGCATCGGGACTTTTACGATCCATACATACACAGGATTGCCAAATGGGGTCATGAAAAAGAGATTCCGCCTTGATACGTATGGGGAATATGTAAATGATTTTTTTCTCAGCACTTTGGAGGGGGTCGAATAAAGTTTAGATGCTGATATAAAAAGTTTGTGAATTATTGAACGACAATTTTACGAGGTTAGGTATAACTAGCAACCCTCTTGACCTTTTTAACTTCATGCTCGTACAAGAGCATTTGATATTATTCTGGTTCGAACCTGTTATACAGTTAAAGTCAACATATCGATTCTGACATATTTGCCACAGTGAAAGCATTTCCACTTCAAATTTCCAGGACGTTGAAAATCGTATTATTACCAGAATTAGTTTGTACACGCGTCTGCCTTTATGGAGGTTTCTACTCTTAGAAAGTCGATGGATTTTAATTTGGTTCTTATCATCATTTAGACTATTTCTCGAGAAAGGGTAGATAACAATAAAAGGATATTTCATCCGTGCAAATATTGAGCGGATCGCTAGTTTAACTACAAATATCAACAATATCACCAGACAATGACTGGTGTAAACTACAAGGGAAAAGTAATTGAATACTAAATAGGCGCACTTTTAGTAATTGGTTGTAGCGAAACTCATCGTTAGAAGATATAAAATTTTATTAGTCGTAAATAAAAAACAAAACAAGCTCTGAAAATAGCCAAGAAAACTGAACGAATATTTTGTTCCTAATATTCTTATTGCAAAATGGATTAATATAGATGGCTTGATCAATTAGTACAAAATTAACAAATAAATAGCAACAACAGCTGAGGTCATGCTCTCAAAAAGACCTACCAGAGATAGTTTAATCAATACCATTCACATCGCTAGTAAAGGGAAAACATGCAAAATCCACTTAAAAACTACCTATGCTAGGTATGGTCGAACTTAGATGGAACTGTACATTTTAGTATTTTGTCACAGCTATTGATATACTTAACTCAAACCACTTCTGAGGCCCTTGCCAAGATGTATTACTTTAACTAGCGTGTCTATTCGTTTTGTTTTCAAACCAAACCCGTCACTGGTAGATCACGTGTCTTTTCGTATCAAGTGATTGCGACGCGATTGGTTTAAAAACGAAACGAATAGAAACCCTATTTAGCGTAGTGTATCTTGATAAGGGCCTCTGCTTTCACACGATTTTGCGACAAGGTACTTCAATTTAGTTACTTCTGAGATCGACTGTGTACATGTGGTGATAAAAATTACAATATCTAAGTACCTACCTACTAATTCGTTTTGTTTAGTTTATTTATTTCATGAAATAAAATTACAATGTAAGTTTGCATTACCTGTACCTTCAAAATTAAAAGTATCCTCAATTTCTCATCATGATTGTCAAAACGAGTAGTTAAGGGTACCTACTAAACAACCTTTTTATTAGAAATATTTCGTCCCAACATTTAAATTAACGAGAGAAACTTCCGACCCTCAGGAACTTTAGCAATATGGCTGACAATATGGTGGAACAATTTTAATAATTCCAGTGACGTTGCGGACGCGCTTACAATTTTTTCATAGCCCGTTTATTCGTCAAGTTGTCGAATGGTTCTCATTGTTTTTTTACAATGAAAATACTTTGCAGAAACGTGAGTCGGAGGGATTTAATTTCGAGTTTCACGTGGGTGGGAGCGAGAACTCAATGCATGGGCATCGACATATTCTTAGTAATCCAAATCAGAAATTCCTTGTGTTTGTTGTGTTGTGTGTGACTGTATTCCAGGAAGTTTTCAATGCTAAAAATGGAATATAGAATATCATACCTGATACTGATTGTCAGTGTCTTTATTACGATTATGCATAATGTGTCGTGTGTGTAGCTCTTCTGTAGAATTATGATAGAGAATACAAGATAGGCACCCTATATTATAATAGTATGCTTCATAGTAAAAAACTAAAAAGTCTAATCCTTGCAATACTTTTTTATCTGTCATTACAACACTTGAATTGGAATATGTATGTATTAAAACACTTTATTGTACAAATATAAGTGATAACAATTATAACATAGACAAAAATATAACAGGGCAGAACAAAGGCGAACTTACCCCTTTAAGTAATATATTCCAGTTAACCTTTGACCGATTGAGAAGTAATGAATGACAACGAATACTCAAATAAGTACAACATAAAACGCAATTGTTTTAGGTAAATATCAGCAAATGACGTCATATTCGCAAATGACACATTGACAATTCAGCAATGGTGACATGCAAAGTATAAAAAACGAAATCATAAAAACTGAAATTAAAACTAAAATCGTCAAGAAATACAGATGTTAAGAGCATTTAAAACTGCTAATTAGACAGCGATTAAACAGAGAGATCCGATATGCATTGTGCCGTCATGGTCGGCCGTATAATCTCCATGTTATTTTATTTTTGATAAAAAGAGATAAGAACAAAATATCTTTGTTGGCTTATATCTTGGTTATTTTTATAGCTATTCAAAAAATAGTAACCGTTTCAGCGTTCCCTGAGTAAACGATTTTATTGTATAATTTGACTATTTACAAACTTAAAATATCTAATACCAATTAACCTAGTACGCTAAATACAAAATAAAACACTATGTACAAACCCTAAAACTAATTGCCTAACTTCTGTAGCTATAATCAACGCAAGTCGTTTTACTATTTTAAAGCAGCAGGCGTTTTACACGTAGATAATGCGATGTCATAGCCTACGTCAGAGCATGATCTCGCGCGACGGTGGGGTACAAGAACTCGTTCACTTTACCGGAGCAGCGACATGTGAAGACACCTAAAATTTTATCACTTGTGGTCGCTCATTCTATCTACGCTCCTAAACTATTTTACTTATTTGAAATTAATTTAATCTACATATATTTAAAAGTGAATTGTGTTTACCCCGATTGGGTGAGTGTTGCAATTTATTATTTATAACCAATACTAATGTGAATCAGTAGATTGTTCTTTCGTGCTTAACATTACTTTTCAGATTATGTAATATACTTGCATCATGTCATTAATATTAAGTCATTATAGTAGCTGACTATTTAAAGTAGCTAAGTTTCTTTGTTCTTATTAACTTCAGAATTATCTACCCTCTTGTCAAAAAAAATATAATCTAGATTTGGCTATAAAATGTAACTACGTAATTGTAACCTAAGTAATATTAAACCCCAGCTGCTTTCATTGCTTCGCATTATCATTTTGTAATTTCCAATCTGCGGAAATTATTTGCATACACACTTTCATTGTGACAAGGTACTTTAAACCGTTATTGAGCTGATTTTGAATGCTGCTGCAACATCATTGATCACTATTTAATGCTTTTGGTAGCCATCCTGCTAGTAGTGCTTCCATCTTCACTTTCCGCCGGATGTTGCAGTCAGTACCGCTAAGTTGGACTTTCCGCTAAATGGCTAACTCGGAAATTTCCAGGGTCCTTGCTACCAGCTGACACGGCCTAAGCTGTGAAACCCTTCCTGCGGATCTAAAGAGACTTCCGGACCTACCCGTGACGTCATCGGGCGCTCGCAACCACTCTCTGCGCGCCGCACTACAGGGAAGTGGCTGTCCAGTAAGACGGTGTTAAGTGTTCACGGCTTAATTCTATACAGTGTTATTCTAGGATTCACACCCTGAGACACTATTGTAGTTAACGCTCGTTATACTTCCGAAATTAAAATTGTAATTTATTTATATTGTTTCTTTTATTCTAAATAGTGTAATTCTGCAAAGCGTTACACATAGTAAAAAACTAAAAAGTCTAATCCTTGCAATACTTTTTTATCTGTCATTACAACACTTGAATTGGAATATGTATGTATTAAAACACTTTATTGTACAAATATAAGTGATAACAATTATAACATAGACAAAAATATAACAGGGCAGAACAAAGGCGAACTTACCCCTTTAAGTAATATATTCCAGTTAACCTTTGACCGATTGAGAAGTAATGAATGACAACGAATACTCAAATAAGTACAACATAAAACGCAATTGTTTTAGGTAAATATCAGCAAATGACGTCATATTCGCAAATGACACATTGACAATTCAGCAATGGTGACATGCAAAGTATAAAAAACGAAATCATAAAAACTGAAATTAAAACTAAAATCGTCAAGAAATACAGATGTTAAGAGCATTTAAAACTGCTAATTAGACAGCGATTAAACAGAGAGATCCGATATGCATTGTGCCGTCATGGTCGGCCGTATAATCTCCATGTTATTTTATTTTTGGTAAAAAGAGATAAGAACAAAATATCTTTGTTGGCTTATATCTTGGTTATTTTTATAGCTATTCAAAAAATATTTTCTTAATCGTTCGTTACATGCATCATCTTTTATTGAAGCTATGAAAAAACTCGTGAATATTCCCTATTAAAATTTGCTTGGTTGATAATTAAATACTTTTCTATTAAGTTCCACTTGCAGCGGGCTTAATATGGCTGCGTTTATCGCGTGATAAGTAAGTACACGTGTCAAAAAGTGACGGATGCTTTATCCACATTTGACACGCGATATTACAGACGCAGCCATACTAGGACCCCGAGGAGGCACGTGTGGTTGCCGGGTAAGAATAGTGCCACTCCATGTCCTCCCGTGGATTTCGTAAGAGACGACTAAGGGAATAAAGGCTTGTAGTACTGTTAGGCGATGGGCTTGCAACCTGTCACTAATACACTGGTAAACATCTTAGCCTAATTGTGCAAAATGTGGTTACAGAATTATGAACAAGTTTTTAGAGTTGTTAGTAATTCTGTAGCTCTGCCTACCCCACTCTGGGAATAAAGGCGTGAGTTTATGTGTGGTATGTGGAGCCATACTAGGACCGCTGAACGTAAACTATATATTTTATCTACTTTTCTACTATCTCGTCCCTATGAATATGAAAAGTAATGGAAAATTACAAAAAACACACCCTGTATATGACGGCAGGTTTTATG